>BSBK01004263.1:0-562500 GCA_027943335.1 Chamaecyparis obtusa
AATTGGTGTGATTCCTACACCTTCGAAAGTTGGAAATGAGGTGCCTTCACAATGATGCAATGATGTGTCTATTCCTTTGGATGTAGGCTAATGGTGTGCCTTCAACATAATATGATGGTGTGGCTACACTTTGAGGTTGTAGAGTGTGCGATGTCTTCAACATTAGATAATTCATGTGCACCTCCAACATTGGATGATGGCATCCCTTCAACTTGCGATCCAATAGATGATATACTCACCCCTTCATAATTCAATTGTCTTATTGCACACAATTTTCTCATTCGGTTTCTTTGTGTTTCCAATTCTAATTCTCTCCTATTAGGTAATTCTTCTTGTATGGGCTCCAATTGTCATTGTTCCCGAAGTTGTCTCATTCTTTCTCTTTTCTTCTCTTTCTCTATTTCATGCTCTTCGGGTGTTTGAATCTTAGGTCATTTTCTCAGCATGATGAATAAGATCTATATATACATTGAAATTCATTAAAATTTACATATTATAAAATATCAATCTAATACAACAATTATGGTTTTTTTAATCATTTTATATAATAAGTCATAAAATAATATAAAAGTATTACAATTTATATATATCAAATTATAATACAACTATAGTCCAATACATGTCTATTTATGCTTTCCACAAGTCCATATAATATGAAATAAAATAAAAAGGATTTATTCACATTTTGGCATGCAAGAACAAACAAAACTTACCTTGAAATATGTCAAATTTGCTAAAGAAAGGTTGTTTTTTGCACCACAATGTTGACCTTGCAACAAAAGGTGGTCCAAGTTGATAAAATAGTCTTCTTTTTGACCTCCAACACCATGAAAGAGAACTATTTGTTGTGCAAACTGCGTGTTCCAAAAAAAATACAGTAAAGTGGGCCTCCTTCACGGGATTCTTAGGTTTTTTGCCATTTTTAGGCTTTCTACAAAGGGCATGCGCCAAATAGGGCATACGCCCTTTTTGGCACATGCCTATTTGGAGCACGCCCTTTCTATAAATGCATAAAGAGAGATAGATGGGGGGGGGGAGAGAGAGAGAGAGGAGAGAGAGAGACATGATAAAGAGATAAAGAGAGATAGAGGGGTGACTGAGAGACTGAGAGAGAGAGAGGAGAGTGCGAGAAAGTTAACGAATAAGGGGTTTCAAGTGGTCCTTAGGGGTCCTAATTGGTCGTAGAGGGTCATAACAAGTCGTTAAGGCGTGTAAAGTGATTCTTAGGACCCCATGTGACCCTTAGGTGTCCGTTAAAGGGTCCTAATGGTCCGTAGAGGGTCATAAGGAGTCGTAAGGGGTGTAAAGTGGTTCTTAGGACCCCATGTGACCCTTAGGTGTCCGTAAAGGGTCCTAATTGGTTGTAGAGGGTCATAAGGAGTTGTAAGGGGTATAAAGTGGTTCTTAGGACCCCATGTGACCCTTAGGTGTCCGTAAAGGGTCCCTAATTGGTTTGTAGAGGGTCATAAGGAGTCGTAAGGGGTGTAAAGTGGTTTCTTAGGACCCCATGTGACCCCTTAGGTGTCTGTAAAGGGTCCTAATTGGTTGTAGAGGGTCATAAGGAGTCGTAAGGGGTGTAAAGTGGTTCTTAGGACCCCATGTGACCCTTAGGTGTCTGTAAAGGGTCCTAATTGGTCGTAGAGGGTCATAAGGAGTCATAAGGGGTGTAAAGTGGTTCTTAGGACCCCATGTGACCCTTAGGTGTCCGTAAAGGGTCCTAATTGGTCGTAGAGGGTCATAAGGAGTCGTAAGGGGTGGTAAAGTGGTTCTTAGGACCTCATGTGACCCTTAGGTGTCAGTAAAGGGTTCTAATTGGTCGTAGAGGGTCATAAGGAGTTGTAAGGGGTGTAAAGTGGTTCTTAGGACCCCATGTGACCCTTAGGGGTCCGTAAAGAGTCCTAATTGGTCATAGAGGGTCATAAGGAGTCGTAAGGGGTGTAAAGTGGTTCTTAGGACCCCATGTGACCCTTAGGGGTTCTAAGGGTCATATGGGGTCTTGGGACTCATTGATATGTCCTAGGATATCAAGGAGGTGTTAAGAGATCATAATCAATCCTACGACCCCTTATAACCCCATAGCACCGATAGGAATACATCCTGTTGTTCTCAAGAGGTCCTAAGGGGTATAAGGAGTCATGAGGGGTGTAAAGTGGTTCTTAGGACCCCATGCAAACCTTAGGGGCCCTAAGGGTCATATGGGGTCTTGGGACTCATTGATATGTCCTAGAATGTTAAAGAGGTGTTAAGGGATCATAATGAAATCATACAAGAGAGAGAGAGGGGAGGGAGTAACAAGGGAGAGAGAGAGAGAGAGAGAGAGAGAGAGAAGGTAAGTTCAAAGAGATATAGGGTGAGATAAGTAGATAGAGAGAGGGAGAGGGTTAAGAGAGAAGGTAAGAAAGAGATATAGGGTAAGAGAAGTAGATAGATAGATAGGGAGAGAGAGAGATGCAAAGGGGGAGAGGTAAGAGAAAAGGTAAGAAAGAGATATAGGGTAAGAGAAATAGATAGATAGATAGAGAGGGGTAATAAGGGAGAGGTAGAGGGGGATGGGTTATGAGAAGAATAGAGATAAGGATAGAGAAAGGGGAGATATAGAGACAGTGAGAGGAAGAGGAGGGGTGAGAGAGAGAGGTAGAGGGAAAGGGTTGAGAGAGAAGTGTAAGTAAAAGATCTAGGGTAAGAGAGAGAGAGAGAGAGAGGGGGGGGCAGGGGAAGGGGTTGAGAGAGAAGGAAAGTTCAAAGAGATATAGGGTGAGATAAGTAGATAGAGAAAGGGAGAGGGTTAAGAGAGAAGGTAAGAAAGAGATCTAGGGTAAGAGAAGTAGATAGAGAGAGAGAGAAGGAGCGAGCGAGAGAGAGAGAGAGAGGTAGGGGAAAAGGTTGAGAGAGAAGGTAAAAAAGAGATATAGGGTAAGATAAGTAGATAGATAGAGAGATAGGGTTAAGAGAGAAGGTAAGAAATATATCTAGGGTAAGAGAAGTAGATAGATAGAGAGAGAGAGAGAGAGAGAGAGAGAGAGAGAGAGAGGAGAGAGAGAGAGAGAGAGAGAGAGAGAGAGGAGAGAGAGAGAGAGAGAGAGAGAGAGAGAGAGAGAGAGAGAGAGAGAGAGAGAGGAGAGAGAGGAGAGGCAGGGAGGACGAGGGTTTGAAAGAGAAGGTAAGAGAGATATAGGGTAAGATAAATATATAGATAGACAGAGAGGGTTAAGAGAGAAGGTAAAAAAGAGTTCTAGGGTAAGAGAAGTGGATAGATAGATAGATAGATAGATAGAGAGAGAGAGAGAGAGAGAGAGAGAGAGAGGAGACGTAAGAGAGAAGGAAAGATATATATATATATATATATATATATATATATATATATATATATATATAGGGACGTTAAAGAGAGAGAGAACTCAAGAAATGCAAAGGGGGAGAGGTGAGAGAGAAGATAATAGAAAGATATAGGGTTAGAGAGAAGGGGAGAGAGAGAGATATAGGGTTAGAGAGAGAGATAAGGTAAGAGAGAGATATATAGGGTTAGAGAGAAGGGGAGAGAGAAGGGGAGAGAGAGAGAGAGAGAGAGAGAGAGAGAGAGAGAGAGAGAGAGAGAGAGAGAGAGAGAGAGAGAGAGAGAGAGAGATGGTATAAGAGAAGAATAGAGATAAGGATAGAGAGAGATCTAGGGTAACAGAAGTAGATCGATAGATAGAGAGAGAGTGAGTTAGAGAGAAGGAGAGAGGGGCAAGAGAGAGAGAGGCAGGGGAGAGGGTTGAGAGAGAAGGTAAGAAAGAGATCAAGGGTAAGAGAAGTAGATAGAGAGAGAGAAGGAGAGGGGTAACAAGGGAGAGGTAGACAGAGTTGGGATAAGAGAAGAATATAGATAAGGATAGAGAGAGGGGAGATAGAGAGATAGTGAGAGGAAGAGGAGGGGTGAGAGAGAGAGAAATAGGGGAGAGGGTTGAGAGAGAAGGTAAGAAAGAGATCTAGGGTAAGAGAAAGTAGAGAGGGGAAAGAGAAGGAGAGAGGGAGAGAGAGAGAGGCAGGAGGAGAGGGTTTCTCAAGAGAAGGTAAGAAAGAGATATAGGGTTAGATAAATAGATAGATAGATAGAGAGAGGGTTAAGAGAGAAGGTAAGAAAGTGGTCTAGGGTAAGAGAAGTAGATAGATAGATCTAGATAGACAGAGAGAGAGGATTAGAGGGAAGGCAGGGGGAGAGAGAGAGGGTTGAGAGAGAAGGTTACAAGAAAGAGATCTCAAGTAAGAGAAGTAGATAGAGAGAGAGGGGTTAGGGAGAGGGGAGAGAGAGAGGGAGAGAGAGAGAGAGAGGCAGGGGAGAGGGGTTGAAAGTGAAGGTAATAAAGAGATCTAGGTTAAGAGAAGTAGATGGATAGAGAGAGAGAGAGAGAGAGAGAGAGAGAGGAGAGAGAGAGAGAGAGAGAGAGAGAGAGAGAGAGAGAGAGAGAGAGAGAGAGAGAGGGTTGAAAGTGAAGGTAATAAAGAGATCTAGGACCTAAGAGAAGTAGATAGAGAGAGAAGTTTGGTGAGACAAGACAAGAAAGAGATGGGATAAGAGAAGCAGGGAGGGAGAGAGAGGGAGAGAGAGGAGAGAGAGAGAGAGAGAGGGAGAGAGAGAGAGAGAGAGAGAGAGGAGAGAGAGAGAGAGATGAGAGAGAGGAGAGAGGAGAGAGAGAGAGAGAGAGAGAGAGAGAGAGAGATGTGGGAAGATAGAGAGATAGGGAGAGGCAGAGGGAGGAGGGATGAGATAGGAAGGTAAGGTAAGAGAGGAGGTAAGAATGTGGACAGAGAGAGATAGAGAGGGGGGAGGGAAGAGGGGGGAGGGAAGATAGAGAGATAGGGAGAGGTAGAGGGAGAGGGATGAAGTGAAGGTAAGAAATAGATAACTAGGGTAGAGAAGTATAGAGAGAGAAAGTAGAGCGAGGAAGATAGAGAGATAGGGAGAGGTAGAGGGAGAGGGATGAAGTGAAGGTGAGAGAGAGAGAGAGAGAGAGAGAGAGAGAGAGAGAGAGAGAGAAGAGAGAGAGAGAGAGAGGTGACAAAGAGAGATTTTGGATGACACACTTTATGGTTCGAGGTGCTTCTAATGTATTAAATGAGGGTTCCTAATGTTTTTAGATCTTATTATGGCTCTTTAGCACCTATTAAGAACCATAAGAAAATACAGAAATCAATTAATACCTCTTAGGACACACTTTGAGGATCTAATGTGTCCTAACAGGCCATAATGTTGTCTAAGGGTTTGTAGTGGATCATGAGAGTTCTAACGTGTTCTAAGGGACAATAATGGGTCATAATAGACCATTTAGAGGCAATTAAAACACTATGGAATCATTAGGACACATTAGAATGGGTCCTAATGGTTCTTTAGAGCCTATTTATGCTTGACATAGGGTGCACGCCAAATAGGGCGCATGCCCTATTTGGCATGCGCCCTATTTCAAGCATAGATTCAAATAGGGCGCATGCCAAATAGGGCATGCAACCTATTTGAAGGCTTGTATTTTACCAAGCCTAAGGCTTGGATTTTATTTGGAGATCCAACCCAAAGGCTTGGATGTATAAGCCATGAGTTTGACGTGAATTCGAAGAAACATTAGAAAAAACCTTCACTTTTTGTGTGTGCTCTCTGTCTAGTTTACACATGATTCAATACCGAAAAAATCAGACAATGTGAGATTATTGGTCTCTGAGTTAGCTATCTAAACATATAATTTATTTCCAAAAATGATAATTTTAAGCCTATCAACATTAATTTCCATTGAATGTATGTCAATTTTTTGTCAAAAACCAACGTGTAGTATTTTGGGTATAGATTTTGCTTTGTTTGTCAAAATTTGCAAAAACTTAGTTTTTTAGAAACTAGACTCCATTCTACACACTTTTAAAAAAAAATTGATTTTAGACTAATTTTGAATGATTTCTAGGGGGAGCACGCCCGAATTTCATGTGTTTTGGGATGTCTGAGTTCAAAAAGTCGTAGAAATTCATACATTCATAAAAAAATTAGCAGAAAAATCCGGGGTAAACTATGTGGTGTTAGCTAACTTCTCACTGGAGCAATTAAATAATTTCAAAAAATAAGTTAACATTTTAGGGGGAGCACAATAGGTGCTATGTTATTTTTTTCACAAAAAATAGTACCACTTTTTGTGCTCCCCCTAGTTGAAGGCCTTAATCTTCACCATTTTTCAAATAAATTAGTAGTTTAGAAACTAGATTCAAAGTACTACAACTCTTGTTCTTGTTGTGTTTTGAAATTTTGAGTCAAACTATCTTCAATTTGTTATTAAATTTCAGAGTTTTCTGATTTCAGGAAAAAAGTGGCATCTTAAACCCCCTTTTGGTACCCCATCTTTGTGCACATACCCTATATATATATATATATATATATATATATATATATATATATATATATATATATATATATCTTCACTAGTATTGAATTGTAGTGTGTATCTGACTGAAGCTACAAAATATTAACACTCCCTCTTAGCTAGGGAAGATAAATCAATCCAATGTCAACACTTATGATCCCTCACCATAGCTACACAAAATTGCTATAATCATTAACACTCCCGCTTAGCTAGGGAGGATAAATATATTACCTCAATGTAATATGTGAGTATAGATAATCATTTAAAGTTTATATCATTTTACTAATATTATGAGCAACGGTCTCCAAGTAGATGGTCTCCAAATATCAACTCACAAGATATTCACCAATTGCTCAAAATGATTATCATGAGTAATGGTCTCCAAGTATCAAATCCATGATAATCACCCAAGTACTCAGAGTAATGGTCTCCAAATATCAAGTCCATGATATTTACTATGTACTCAATGTGAGTATAGATAATCATTTTATATTTATATCATTTTACTGATATTACGAGTAATGGCCCTCAAGTATCAAGTCCATGATACTTACCAAGTACTCAGAGCAATAGTCTCCAAATATCAATTCACAAGATATTAACCTAATTGTTCAAAATGATTATCACGAGTAATGGTCTCCAAGTATCAAATCCATGATACTCACCCAAGTACTCAAAATATCTAGTATGGTATGTGCACTAGTATCACATATGTGATACTTACCATATAGACTGATCATGGCATGTCTACAGATATTACATCACATAATATCCACCATGAAGATCTCTAAATCATTTATGGTTTACTTAATGATATTAGCCTTATGATATCTACCATGATGTCTAAGAGATCCTAACCATCATGACATGTCCACGGATATCAAGTCACATGGTATCCATCATGATGGAGATGTTGCAAATTCGTCACCTCACAACATCAATCAAATACAAGTGTTCATTGTTGAAAAGTCGTCACCTTTCTCCAATGTTCATAGAAGGGCCCATAAGTCCTTGAGTTACACACATGAAATCCACCTCGACTCATCTCAGAGGGTGGATCCATCATGACTCATTCCAAATGGTGGAAACAAGGGCTTTCACCTTAGACTTCTGTCTCAAAGATAAGAATACATTAACATACAAGATAATAGATCACATCTATGTTAACACTCCTTTTCATCTAAGGCTTTATTCTCCATCATACCATGTTTATCTCGAAGGTACACAACCTTCCCTCTAGCAAGAAACTTGGTGAGAATATCAACCATATGTTCTATAGTGATAACTTACCTTGAATAGCATACTTATGCACTATATCTCTTATATAGTTTGAATCACTCTAGGTGAACCCCAAGTTATTTAAGAGTTAGCATAAAGGCTTTTTAGCCAACACACATGAGACTCAATATCATGATCATAGTCCTCTAGATGCTTCCTTTAAGGTCTTGTAACAACCTCCTCACCTCCTTGTCCAAGGTTATTTTTAGATGAACTATCATACTCTCTCTGAATCTAATATCAACCTTTTACAAGCAGTTCGTGTCTTTGTTCTTTAGTCTGCATTAAGATCTTTTCTTGAATTCCCAACCATCTATCTAGGAATATCATGACCTAGATATCTACATAAAATCCATCTAGCTCACATACATGGAACTACATCATTTGAATCACAATTCTTTTTCCTTTTATAGTTTCCTAGTCACTAGGGAAACCATATCAATATGGTTTACTCCCTTTGAATCAATGTGACCAAGATCCTTGGAAATCAAATAAGGCAGATCCTCTAGATGTTGTACTAACTCCCTCTAAAGCTTTGAGTACTAACATCAACATTTAACCTTCTCATTCAAGGTTGCCTCTGATGGTTCGTTAGAATTCTTCTGAATGTGATATCAACCTTCTGACCTTCTCGTCCAAGGTTTCTTCTATAGGTTTGTCCCTCTAAATGATATTTTCTTTCTTTGAAGAAATGTTTCAGCCATCAATTCAATCCCATAACTGCAAGCATCAAGTTGTTTCTCTCTTGAATGCAATCACATATGCCTCTTCATTCATCTTTAAAGTATTTCAGATAGAGATATTATAAATAGTTCATAAAACTAAACTATCTCAAAGAAAAATACCATTGATAGAAGTATACAATATTTATTATCTCAATGTTAAAGCATGAATTACAAACTCAAAAATTATGTGCATTAATAAAACATGAATACTTATATTTTATAAATTTCAAGTATTTCATTCTGTAAGGTGAGCCCATATATAAAATATCATGCAAATTCACAAAATGATGTCACCATTCTTGAACATTACCATAATTCTTCACATGACCTTTCTTGAATCTCCAAAGGATCTATACACTATGCCAAACTTCAATATGATTGGATCTCCCTTCAAGAGATTAGGCTTTTAAAGAAGGAACCTTGCTGTTTTACAAATTTTTGCATAGACCTGTACACAGTCGGTCATAACTTTTGAACTTGACATTTTCTCTCCAATCTCTCTAGTGAGATTCTTCTAAATTTGTTTATCACAAACATATCCAACATTTAGCAAAATCCAATGGTGCATTTGTGAGATATGGTCCTCGTATTGAGACTTTATTTTATGGGACAATCACACATTCACCATCAACAAACTACTCTCTTACATTTGCAACCTAGATCTGATACCATGTTAAGGTTTTAGGATCATTGCAAATGTAATAGCACAATCTGATTGTATGTGTTTTCCAAATGCAACACTCTCTTGCATTTATATTGAGAATGAGCCAAGAAGAGACATGTCCCTTCATGGGACATGTCTATTCATTACTATATAATTAATATAATGACAATTATGATTATACACACACACACACACACACACATCTCATACTAAATATTATATATACACATATCTTCACTAGTATTGACTCGTAGTGTTTATTTGACTGAAGCTACAAAAGATTAACACTCCCTCTTAGCTAAGGAGGATAAATCAATCCAATGTCAACACTTATGATCCCTCACCATAGCTACACAAAACTGCTATAATCATTAACAACTAGTAATGAAGCATGTTTTTTCGAGGAGTTTCCCAACAAAATAACTTATATCAGATTAAAATGATCTAACCACTTGATTACGCTATCAACTTTAGAAATGGGTAAAACCACATCTATTAGATAGTCAAATTTATTACTTTGTGACAAACCTTTGGAACACATTTTCTGGGATGCTTGTTCAATGGTGCCTTTGTTAGCTATCAAACCATCAACACCAACATGAATTGTTAGATTGAAGTTGTTTTAGACCACAAAAAAAGACTTGCAATAACTCAAAAGATTAAATAATTTCCTACGCCAAAAGAACAAATTGACATAAGGATTGCAACAAATAGTAGAAAAGAAAAACCCTAGCAAAGCTCTCTCATCTCTCCAACACCCTCTCCTCCATAATATTTTAATTTTGAGTTTTTAATATTTTGTAGATTAATGAAAATAGAGTTTGACTTCTTTTTCTTTAAGTCTTTTTTAATTTAATGTTTGATAAATTGATTACATTTTACTTTCTATTTTTCACATTATTTTAAATTTTATAATTTATTTACCAAATTCATTCTAAATCTGAACATCAACATATCTTTCTTGAGATGTTATTAAAAAATAATTTTATAATTATAAATTAAACTATATGACTTTTTTTTTCCTAATAAACTTATATAACTTACCATTAGTAACACTAAAAAAATTTAAGACCACAATTACAATTATATTTTTAGAGTACATAATCTTCGAATATATAAATATACTCAAGCAATTGAACCAGCTCAACTATAAATCCTCTTTCATCCGCTTCAAACTCCATAGCAGGAATTGGTGCTATTGATTATGGAGGAATCTTTTTTTGAAAAATGGTACAAAACATTGAGTGTTTGATTCTATATCTGAGCTTTCCTTTTCCAATAAAGGTTCTCTAATGTCTTCAATAATGGCTGAATCTTGTACGAGTATTGGTAATCCAGGCAAGTGCATCGATGATAGTTGCTTGACATGTAATGGCAATTCTAGATCTTTTGCATTTCCCCTAAGCACAACGTACAAACCTCCCACAGTCAAAATTCCACCACAGACACTGCACATGGTAACAAATAATTCAGCCACCGTTCATTTGATAAACAACTCAACAGAAAAAAAAAAACTATATAAACACACACAACACTAACCTTCCTAGGTGGAGATTTTCATGCAGAATAATGACTGCCATAAAGGTGACAAGTACTGTTAAGAGTGGATTGAACATCACCACAAAGACAGGCCCTCTTTTGGAGATACACCAAGTTTGTATATAGAAAGCAATTCCTGAACATACAGTTCCCTGCAAAATCCAAAATATGAGAATTGTGAATTTGAAGAGAACATTAGAATTCTAAAGAAGATATAAAACTTAGATATTAATCATGTCTTACCGAGTAGATTATACAAAGAAGATCAAAATTCCATTCCAAAGCCCAGACATCCAAATTTCGCTCAATAACTAATGCAACCAAAGCTGATTGTACTGTTCCAAGAGAACACATCAATGCTGTAAGGGATAAAGGTGTATCATATTTGGAAATAGTTGAAGCCTGAAATGGAATTCACAATTCACTACCATGTTAGTTAAGATATAACACAAATGGAAAGTAAGAATGATAATGTTATTTGAATTATAATTGTTAGATAGATTTAAATAATATATTTTAAATTTGATTTGTTTAAATGATATATTTTATTTAAATCTATCCTTATTTATTCACCTGCAAAATATTCCAGGTAGACCAACACAGACAACCTCCCAAAAGATAAAGAGAACCCATCTTCCAATCTTCTACAACATCATTTTTTCCAACAAAATGACAAGTTTTCAAGTTTCTTGGCCACAGCTTTCCAATTGTTGGCCCTCTATATAAAGCCATTAGCATTGCTCCTCCAACACATATTAACATGCCTAGCACTTTTGCGTGCCCTCTTACACTTTTGCAATCCACCTTCTCCATCCTGAAAACATTCCAACAAATCATTAAAGTTTTGTTGTATGACTTTAACGTGTGTCTCACTTTAAGATTATTTTTTCTTTAAGATGTTGAAGGTTTTCTTCTTTAATATAATTATTCTTTTCTTCTATCCAACGATTAGATGGCTGATAACTATGAATACTTTTCTTGTTGTTTCAGTTTGTTGGTTACCAATGCTTTGGGTGTAATGAAATTCTTAGATTGATATCTTTTACCTTTTATATATACTTTTCTTAACGTGCAACTCACCTTTAAGCTTAAAGCTTCTCTACTCTAATATTTCTTTTTTCATAGAGAATTTTTTTTGTTTTTTTCAATTTATGTTTATTGTTGTTATGTTTTGGGTCTAATTAGCTGTCTATATTAGTATCTTCAATTCTTAAGCTTTTGGATGTAGACGTAATGGTTGAGCCATTAAAAAATATGAAAAATAATTTGAAACCTAATTTATCCACAGAGATCATAACTAAAGAATTATAATAACTCACCTACTAAAATTACCTACAAAATAACTAAAATTACCTACAAAATAAAAATAAGACAATCACTAGGTTGTCGATTATTGTTGTTAACCAAATAAAAATAAACATTTGAATTTCTAAATTCAAATTGCTGAGATTTCATATTGCAACAATAAGCTAAATTAATATCCCAACTTGCTAAATACACCTTTTGTAAGAGAAAGATTCAAGAAAAACATTAAAATTCTTTACCCAATAGTAACAGCTATCAGAAATGTCACAGCAGGGATCAAGTTCGACATTGCAGTAGCCAAAGTTGAAGATGCAAGATAAAGACCTTTGAAATAAAAGTTCTGGCTCACAGTTATTCTGAAACAAAACAAAAACCAATGAAAAATCATAACATAAGCCTCCCTGATGCCCTAAGCAATTGTGAGAATCTGTAAATTGCACTAATTTATACTTACCCAATGAGGGAGAGAAGAAAAATGTTGCAGAATACAGCAAATGTCAAAGCAGGCCTTTCCTTTCTGTGGATTCATCACATTAGAAACTCAATCTATACACAATATAGAAAAAATATAATATAAACTGTAACCCTCAATATATAAAGCTAATAAAATGAGTCAATATATTTTCTTGTTTTTCTTGTATGATTCTGAGGTGCAACCTCTTGTCTTAATATGTATAAATATTCATAAATTAATAGGAACTGACTCACATATTCATCAAAAAGAAAAGGAAAAAACTCACTTTTCAATAAAATAAGCCACTGGGATTAGCACCATGCTAGCCACTGCCTGTCTGTAAGTTACAAACACATATGGACTCAACCCACCTGTCAAAGAAACCCTAATCATGATGTTCATGATTGCATACCCAAACTGCAAGCCAATCATTGCTGCAACAGGTTTGAATCTTCCCAAGGAACCCATTTTTTATTCCACACAAAACCAAATTTCTGATATCTATGCCAATATTACAAACCAAGATGGAGTCCAAATATAATTTATACCCTCAAAAACTGGACCAAAAACCACACAATTCCCTCATCAAGAAAATAAATACTTCTCAAAAGCATCTGGGTGTCGTAAACCTCTTAACTTATAATATTACTTTTGTTGTCGGTTGTTATGACAGACCATTAGAATTTCCAGCCATAGTTTGCCAAAAGAGTTCACATCCTAATCAACATTCTGCTGAAAATTAAAAAATTTAGGAAAACCACGTCAGAGGAGTTGATTCCATGGGTCACATGGAAATCAGCAGGATTGAAATTCCAAGTGAAATAATATATGAATTTCCATGTGTCCCATTAATCATTTCACATGAATGAGATCCAAACGAAAAGACCATTTACTTCATTCTGTCGCATCAATTGTTTTCATGTGAATATAGACAAAGAGAGAGACATGACCTTTTTTTTAAGTATTGAATTGATTTGTAGGACTGCCGTATTTGTACAAATCCAGAATTTCCATATAGGTGGAAGGTTTCAATGAGGTAAAATTGCTGCATAAAGGTTGTTCAACATGTGGCTGAACTCCAGAGATAAAACAGTTCACATGGTTTTAAAGCTCTGAAAGTGGTATTCCATACCGTTTGAATCTTTCTAATTTTTTAAATGTTTTGGATTTTATTGACACAGGGAAAAGATTGCTCAAAGGAAATGACGAAGTGCACTAGGAGACAGCTCTTCATACGTATGTTGACAACGAAGCTTAGCTTCATCAATATTTAAGTTATTTATATTTGTATTACTATAACCCTTTAACTTGATAGCATACTAAGGAAGGTGATTCAGTTGTGTGTATATTTATGAAGGTTCTAGAGGACTATTAATGTTAATAAGGGTAGAGTTATGTAGAAAACAACAAAACAAATTAATTGTTGACTAAGACCAAAGTTTCACATCTAATTAACTAAAATATGATATATCATTAAATTAACTTTATTTTTTATTGAATATAATATTTTTAAAGTACACAATACAAGATGTTTATAAGTACAAAGACGTAAAATTTATTTATTATTAAATATTTAATAGTTCAATTTTCATGTGATTTGGAATCTATATACAAGTTTATGTTTTAAAATATATAACACATTTTTTTCTGATAAAATATGAAAAGCGTGAAATATATTAAAATAGGGGGGCAGCCATGTAATCAATGATGTACATAAACAAAATAAAGAAAAGTAAACACTGTACACAAATGGGAGCTAGGCTTAACCCATCAAGGATATCTTACAGAATACTAAGAAGACAGGGGTGCACAAAATATGGGAGTAGAGCTTAACCATTGAGGTAGCATATAGTAACTAGACAGGAGAAGTGAATCATCACACAAACTGAAAGAGGAGAGATCAATTCTCAATAACTTGTAGAGGTGGCCTTGGACTCAAGATTTTATTCACCATTATAGCAAGGTTAGTGAAGAACTCTCGATTCCTGCTCTTGAGTGCCTCTAAAAAAAGTCCTCATTAGTTGCAAAGAACATGTTCATTGGCACAAAGTTGTCATATATAACACATGATTTGAACAAGGTCGATGCCTCTTTCATTTTCTCTTCATTTCCCTCTATTGAGAGATCAAAAACTTCTCCTAAAGAACCCAAAATCAAATTAGAGTCAATACCACCCAAGGCTTAGCAACTTTTGGCCAAAACTGTTTGGATACCAACATGTTACCCAAGATGTAGACCTAGTCTAGGAATGTAGTCATTTGCAACAAAGGAGTAAAGAAAAGTTCAAAGATATGGCCATCATGTATGTGGGACCCACCTCAACCAGAGATGTTGTCTAAATGAAGTTTTGATCTTGAGACTTCCACCTAATCTCTTTCCTATTGATTTTATTTAGAATGTTGTTCAAAAGGCTACCTTTGAAAGTAAGAGAGATGAGATCCCATTCAGATAATATGCTAGAGTCATGAGAGATGAAGCAAGAGTCCGTACTCTTGGTTTTGATACAATATGCATTAACAAATTTAGAATAGAGGCTTCAATTTTTTTAATAATTGATGCAAGAGAGATGACTTCATTTCAAAATTTATGTCAATTACACTCCCACCAAATTTTTCAAATTAGAGTAGAGGGGGCCACGAGAAAAAAAGGTAGCAAAGAATAAATGCTGATAGACAAGAGGCCAAGATTCACATACCTCATAAATTTCTCCACTAAAAGGGGCAGCCCAATGAAGTTTTCATTTAAGCCAATCCCAACACAAGTCCAGGAAAATGGAAATTGGAGAAAAAGGTGATTAACTATTTCAAGCTAAGCTCCACATAAAGCTCAGTTAAAAGCAAGGGTGATGCTAAGGTGCACAAGTTTGTCACTTGTAAGTATTCTAACCCTCAAAGATAACCAACGAAAGGATCTCACCTTGGGGAGAACTTCTAAAACCTAACACAGAGTAAACATATTTGATCTTGGAATGGAATTTGTGTTGGAAATGATCTTATAACCTTAATTGACTGTATAGTTACCCGAGGCTAAGGGGGACCAAATAAGCCAGTCTTGGATATCTTTGAATTAAATGGTCCTCTATTGAAGAACATTTGTAAGAATATATTTTTTATCATTAGAGATTGGAGTGACCAAAAGATCTTTCTAGGTAGTATTTAACATCCCATTACAGTTTATGATAAAAAGGTAACCTTTTACTTTTGATCTCCACAAGGATTTCAAGATTTACTTGGCTTGGTAGAGGAAATCTATAATGTTTAATGGAGGAAAAATATTCCAAGATTTATCCCAAAAATATACTTTTTACCATCATAATATTCCAAGTGAGATGGGGGATAAACACCTCCTTGCATCTAATCATTGATCCAAAAGGGGGATCACAAACAATAAAAAATATTTCTTGGTTCTCTGTATCTAGATATTTACTTTTTAGAATGGATGCCCACTTAGAATTTTGATTGGATTTAATATTTTCCAGATTATTTTAGCACCAAGAGAAATATTTATGCATTCCAACTTATGAATCCCTGAGCTCCCTAGATTCTTGGGCGTGCAACTTTGTCTCAAGCCAAGATATGGATTTTATCTCTCAAATATTTGTTACCTTTCCACAAGAAGATTTTTAAATTTGATTCTATAGAGGATAAAATTAATTTAGGCATAGGGATAACTGATATAATATAGTTAGAAATGCTTTCCATCACTGATTTGATCATGAGTATTCTACCCACAAGAGATAACCAAGAGTTTTTGCAAGATAAAATTCTGTTTTAAATGGATTTCATAATGGGATCCCAAAAGAAGATTTTATTTCTACCTAAAAATAGAGAATTCCAAGATATATGTTTGGGCGATGTTCTTGTTTGAAGCCCAAAAAAATAGAGACAATTGTTGTGCAAGCAAAGGAGGACAGTTCAAAAAGATAATTTTAGATTTGTCATCTTATGGAGGCTTCTCCAAACAAAATGGTATCATCTACAAAGATAATATTTTACATTAATATTCTAACAAGGAAAATTAATACCTCTCCATTAGTTTTCATTGTGAATTGATGTATGGAGTGACTAAGCACCTTTACTAGAATGATGAATAGATGAGGAGATAAGGGATCACTTTCCCTAGTACCTTTTCATGTAGAGAATAATCCACATAACCATCAATTTATAATAATTTTGCATTTGGCCCTAGTTATGAAAGCTAGTATCCATTTACACCAATTAGGTGAAAAGATGAAACTCAAGAAAACTTGGTGTAGGAATTTCCAATTTACTCTATCATATGTCTTAAGCACATCCAACTTGATATCATAGCTTGAAGTTTATGTTGTTTGATGTAATGGAGAGTTTCATGTGCCACTAGCACCCCCTCATAAGTCCTCTTTTTTGAAATGAAATCCCCTTGTTCCTCTGAGATAATTTATGGGATTACGATAGCTAACCTTCTAGCTATAGATTTTGAATTTTTTTTGCAAATTGTGTTACATAGTGAAATAGGTTTGAAATCAAAAAATGAAACCATACCATTTTTCATAGGAATGAGAGAAATAGCATTATTGTTGAATTTCTTGAGCATATCACCACTTTTCCTAGATTCTTCTAATGTTGTCCAAACCTATGAACCAATAAAATCATGACACTTTTAAAAATAGAGTTGTAAGGCCATCAAATTTAGGAGCATTATCCGAACCCATAAAGAACACTACTAATTTAATTTTGTCAAGAGAGAAAGGTTTTGAGAGGGAATCATTGTCTTGATCTAATACAAGCTTGGGGTTATTTATAAGCATATTCTCCCTAGTTCGAGCCTTTGAAACTTCATCATGTTGATCAACAAAGAAAAAAGAAGAAAAGAAACAAACAACCTCATCATTTATTTCACTAGAATTTGATAATGTGTTACCAGAGGGGTCAAAAAATTTAAATAATGAATTTTGAATAGATCTAGCTTTTGTTGAGGTACGAAAGAAGTGTTTCTATCACCATCTTTCAGCCAAAGTTCTCTAGATTTTTGTACCTAGTAAATTTCTTCTCTCGCTAAAACTTCTTCAAACACATGTTGATTTCTTTTTTTCTCATGATATGAAAAAGTAATGATGCCAAAGATAATAATATCATCATTTACCTCATTTATCTAAATCAATTATTTTTCAATATTGTCCTTGGAAGAAAATATATTCTTGAAGACTTTTCTATTCCACTCCTTAATATGCACTTTGATGAAATGAAGTTTCCTACTCAGCTATAACATCCTAGAACCCAAAACAAAAGCCATACCATGCCACCATGAATTCAAAAGAGGGAGAAAAGAGGGGTCCCGAAACCATATTTTTTCAAAATTGAATGATGCTATAGGATTCTTACAAGGAGCAACTAACATAAGAGTAAGTTGAAGGGGAAAATGGTCTGACCTGAAGAATACAATCTAACTTGAGACTTGCAATGACCATATTTGTTAATCCATTCATGATTCAAAAAAATCTATGAATCCTCTTAGCAATGTACATAAAATGAGCTGGGATGCAATCCACCGAGCAATTGTTTGAGACAAACTTGTTGAAATATAAAAATGTTTCCATAGGTTGAATTAATCCACCCTTATTATCCCGTGGGAATATAATGAAATTGAAGTCCCCCTAGCATGATTGGGATATCTGAATAAGATGCACATGTTGTTGATAAAGAGTCCCAAAGTATTTTTTTTATGGTGGAATTAGGCACATACATGTTAAATAGATAGAAAAGGACATTAAAGTGTTCAACTTGAATTGAATTTGTTTCCAATTTACCTTGTTTGGAACCTTATTCACCAAGTGCTATATCTTTCTTACCACAATATTGTGAGCCCACCTAATTCTCCAACACATGGGGAAGAAATATATTTCCAAGTCTTCCACTTTGTAAATGGTTGAAGGGGTACTGGCTCAACAAACTTTGTTTCTTGGAGGGGAATAATATCTTCTCCACTCACATAAATTTTTTATTTGATGAGGTGAGATTTGTTAGGGGTGTTTATGCCCCTAACATTTCATGTGTTGATCCTCATATCTTTCATGGGGAGAACATCGCTCACCACAAACATATTTTGTCTAATGTAGTCTGAATGCTAGCTTTGATATCACCTTTGATAATCTTATTTTTATATGGTTTACTAGATATCCCTTGGATATTAGGAGTAGAAGGTCCACACCCCAAAGGGACCTACATAATAGAACAATAAATGGACTCTTCACCAGCTCCCTGAATAAGGAGAGGAGATGCTTCAACCCAATCATGAAATACATCATACTATGTAGATCCATCCTAAGAAAAATTTCAAGGAGAGTCAAGAGAAAAAAATGTGGGTTGATGGAAGCATGTGGTGGAAGAATTTAAGCTAGGAGAGCATGAGGAAATAAATGCTTCATCCACTAGAATATTTAGCTTGGTAATTAGCTCAAATAATCCATGAACATCATGTTTCTTCAATTGGAATGAAAATTTTGAGTTATATTTGTCATGGAAGGTAATAACCTTCTCACTTTCATTGAAGTTATCCACTTCAATGCCCCAAAGATCCACACTTTGAGAAAAAGCCACCTTATCCAAGCTATTTTTCTCAATCTGAATTGTGGGAAGCTTATTAAAAGTTCCATATTGAGCTCATTTACAATGGGAGGATGAGATGACCATTGAATTCCCCAAACTAGCATGGGACAAATCATAAAAATCTCTAGGAGAAAATTTAGACTCCACTTTGGCAAAAAAATGCCTAAAGTTACTAGAAGATGTCTAATCATATGTTGTTCCCTTCACAAACAAATTGAGGAAATTGCATAGCCTATCTTTCCATCTGACACTATTATTATTAATGCCCTAAAAGGTCCTAGTCACATGTGTTTTTACTTTGTATGGATACAAATATTTTTTTTTATTTTTTATTAAGATTAATTAAATGATAATTTAGACAAGATTAATGATGTTTAGTTAAATATGGGATAATATCGAGAAATGATAAATACAATAAAATATTTAAAATTATCTATGATTTGGTTGACAAAGGATTGTGGGTGGTAAATATTTTGTTGTAGATTGTGTATAACAATTAGACTTAATTTTTTTTATATTATATGATGTGTTGTGTGTACATTCACATACCTACCTTTAAATCATATTTTTGTGTTTATATGAGATCATGGGCATGATTTAGTCACCAATGGAACGATTATGTCCTATTAGTCATATTTTCCTCTATTGTCATAGACATTTATGAGTTCAATAAATACAAAGATATGTACTTAAAAGACACACCACATAGTACTAATAATCACAATAAGGAGAAATTACTATTTGTTAATAGAAATTGTCTTTATTTCCTTGATGTATATAAAAAAATTTTTTTGTCAACTTTACAAACTTATAAACACAAAAGATTCCTAGATTCCAAGTGTAGGTCTACTATCTATGATATTACATTATCTGAATGATAATTTTGAATAGAATCCAATTATATTGCAATTATCAATTCATGTCATGGAACTTGTAATTAAATACACAATCTACATGCTCAATTTTAAATATTTCCAATCTACAATTCATTGCAATTATTAAAATTTTGAAAGGGTGAGTCTAGGGAGATAGAAAGGCTATATACATTTGGAGGATATCACCATGGTCATGACTTTATTTTGGAATAAAACCACAACTATAATCTTCTTTAAAATGTTGGAATGACTAACACAAGGATACACTAGCCCTTTAACATGGGGAAAGGGACTACAACAAGACAAGAGAAGAAAATTATTAAATGCTAAGCTTTCTCAATAATAGTGTTGATAGAAGCACACATAATTAATATGAAATTCATCCATTATTAAGGATTCTACCTCAATATAGCCATCATCTCTCATCAACACCATTATTTGACTAGATTAAATGCCTTCTTGGCACCTTTTTTGCTCCCTTCTTCCCAAATGCTTTACACAACTTGATTTACACAAAATCTCCCAAATTCAACAACCTTCAACAAGTCTAATACTATTTATGTTCTCTTGTAAGATCTTTCTTCTTATAGATCGTTAATTGATCAAAATGGTCCATTAATTTATTATAATGAGCATTCGAAATAGTTTCATACTATGCAATTATCTATTTTTTTTTTAATCTGGTTGGTTATATCCTCAACAATGCAATCTGATAGGTAAAACAACCTATGTCCAAGCACATGAATTCCCTAGGCTTATCAACTCCTTGGGCACCATTCTTAAGCTTAGTGTAGCTCAAAGAGAATGCATTTCAACAATCCATGACATTCACAAGCAAGATTTTCTGGATTTGATTGTGTTGAAATTTTTTGCATCGATGTTTCGAGTCACACTCTTTGATCCATCAACATGATGAACATAAGAGAGCACAAGGAAAAATCAAATAATCTAATGTTCATCCTGATGATGGATGGCAGATTGTGATTTGAAATGTCGATGCAAAAATTTTCAACACAACCAAATCTAGAAAATTTTGCTTATGATTTAGTGTAGCTGTCAAGTTCTCCAATCATATTATTGATGTTGTTTGTGGCTCTTGACACCTTCTCTTTCAACCAACATCTATCTACTCTATTTTTCTTTTGTTGGCTTACCCATGCACCTAGCAAACTTTCCCCACATGAAACTATATACCCTACATCAATTGACACATTTGTTTCAACCATTACCCAAACACTTGAAAAATTTGTCAAGGTGACATTATTACTAGTAATTCAAGTTACATGTTAGTCCAAGTCATTTGAATATCAATTATGAAATACAATACTAATAAATAAAAATATGTTATCCATTCACATCACAAAACAAATTTAAGATCAAATGTTTAATTCAAATTGAATATTAAAGTCATGATCAATTTAAATCTCATAAATCATTTTGACAAGTCTATAATATTTATTTCATTTTTTTAATTTACAAATTAACCTTTAACATTGTTAATTACCTTCAATTACCCAACCTCAAAAAGGTATCATCTAAGCATTAAACCTCATAAAATAGAATATTATACTTTACCACAACATTTCTTTATCATGTAATTTTGAATTAAATATCATATTTTATTTACTTCAATCATCAACTGGTATCTCATAAACCCTAGTCAATTTTTTTACACTAAACAATTTCATGGAAATAAATGCATTTATAGTGGGTGAACCCCTTATGCCCGTCTTTCTTCCCTACCATCATCTTTAAACAAAGAAAAAGCTAGGTAAACTCTCTTCATCAAGCAAATAGACAACTATCAAATTGTACTCCATAATCAAGTCTTTTGGAATCCCGACCAAGTGATGTTATATATCTGTAGTCAATTTCAAAACTATAAATTATATTGCCTGTTGTTTCATCATCCATGTGTGGATCACGCACTTTTACTTGGACTGGATCGGTCGTTTAACTAGTCTACCTCATTGACCGGTCTTTACTGATTGGAAGGCAGGTGAAATTCAAAGAACTTTTTCACCGTTGTTTGTAGTCAATGTTTCTCACTTCAAAGATTGGAGCTCTCTGTCTCATTATCCATTCAAACCATATACTATTTTATATTATTTATTATTATTAATCAATGCTATTAAATTTAATGTGATGTCAACATTTTTTTATAATTATTAGTTACTATCAAGGTAGAATATTTATCTATTTAATGAATTTAATTTTTTCTATGTAAGCTTAATTAATTATTATGAGCAAATGGGGTTGCAAGCAGAGTGGGTTTAACCATGTAGGAAACTCCATAGTTAAGTGCCAGACTAGTACTAGGATAGGTGACCTCTTAGGAAGTTATTTATTTTCATTAAAATATAAGTTTAAAATTTATTTATTTATTTTTAATTAAATGAATAAGCTTACTTGATAATTAAGAAAATAGTGTCTAATTATATGAGAATGTTATAGGTTTGGAAATCATTATTATAATAAAAATAAAATATTTTTTACTTTGGGAATGGAGTAATTTTAGCAAATTTCTTCATTAAAGTGTGAATCTATTCTAAAGAATTGAATATTTTTGGGAAAAACCTGTTTTGTAGGAGAGCTTCTTTAATAATAGGGCTTAATTAAAGGAAACAATCTATTTTGCAGGAACTGTTCAAGGAAAGCCTCATGTTTAGCAATCCCATAATACATAATAATAATTTTTTTTTAAAAGTTAAGCAAAATTTTAGAAAAATCACATTTCTAAGCTATTTCTTTCACCTCACTATGTCATGATATTTGTTCAAACATGTATAACAAATAAATTTATTCTACCACTTGGATAAATTGAAGGGAGTGAAATCTCCTCCAACTTTTAAATTAATGAAAATATTGAGATTCATAAGTGTAGAAAATTACAACTTCCTCCAAATTATTTAATTTGGATTAGTATTGTTTTGTACTAAAGGAAAATTGTGTTGTGTGAAGTAACTTTTACAAATGTTGTATGGATATAAATCTAGAATAAATATGGTAGGATGCATTCAAATTTAGATAAATAGACAAGCATAAAATCACAAAAGTTAGTTGATAATTCTATATTGATTTCTAGGAAATTGTGTAGAAATATCTTGAATTACTTTTAATTGGATTGTTTATGAAAGAGTTCATAGATTTGTGTTTTGACTTATGCTTGTTTTCACTTAGAAAGATAAGACTTATGCATGAGTGTAAGCATATTTGTTTACCTTATCATCAAATGGATGCATAAATGCTTTTGTATAACTATGAGTGCTTTTGTAGGCATATGGATAGCCTGGATTATCAAAATTGTATGCTCTTACATATGCATGGTAGTGTTTTCAATGTGTATGCACTTATTATCTTTTGCATGCTCTATGTTTAGTAGGTATTCTTGAAATTTAACATTAATAAAAGGTGATGTAGTTTCTTTATTTTGAAATAGGAAACATGGGGGAGATGATTTTTTTTTTCTTTTTTTCTTTTTCCTATTTCATGTGTGTTTGTATTTCTATGTATGGGCGTTGAATGTGGAACGCCAAGGAAGGATAGGTATTGAATTTTCTTTGAGCCTATCTTCTAGGTAATTGACACAAATTATTCTTTGGCCAATTAGATATTGTATATTTTGATACTGCACCAAATTCTATTTGACTTGCTGGTTTTGATTTTTTAGGTTCCTTGTGCAGGGTCCGGCGCTCAACCTTTCACGTTGAGCTTTGGGGGAGCTAACCACTCCGTGGTTGGGTGGAAAAAGTGCCCGCACCCCATTCTCGTCCTCAAGCATAGCAGCTGGAGAGTAGTCCATGGCTAAAGGAGGCAAAATGATTACAATATCACCATCTCATGTTTCACAAATTCAACTTGTTGGTCACCTATTGTATCTATCTTTTGATGTTTTGAGATGTTGGTAACAATTTGTGTATATTAATGACAAATTGCCTTTGTTTTGAGAAAATACTTTATTAAATTTTCTTTTATGTGTCATTGCTTACTTTTTACAATGAAGTGTGGAGTAAATTTTAGAAATTTAGTCCCGTGTGGATTTGCTACTCCTTACAAGGATTTCATTAGATTACCTCTGCATTAAAATATTAGTATTTCTACATAAAGGGGGTGGATATCATTGTAAGGATATATGAAAAGTTTATTATGTTTTTAAACAATATGAGGACATCTTGGTCCACAAACATCTCTTGGATTTAATGAGATCTATCTTCTACAATGATATTGCAATTATCATGTCTAGAGCTTAAGTTCCTTAATTTATCTCAAGACCATTTTTTAAGTATATTAAATATTAGAATATGTAGTTTGAGATTGGAGGGTGCAAATAAAATAAAATAGTCTAAATTTTTTTAGTAGAAAGAAAAATCATATTTTAAAAAATGACAAATCCAGAATTTTTAAATTGGTGTATTTAATATGAATTTTTTGATTTACCAAAGGATCCATTTTTTATTTGGAATAACAATATATTTGTGGTCAGATTTTAGTCATCCAATTTGATGTTTAATAGTATCAAGTGATGAAAGGTTTATTGGGATTACCTCTTCATTAGGATATAATGAGATCTATATTAAGAATGTGAATATCATTGTAAGGGTATGTGTTGAGCATGAGATCTCTTAGAGATATAACATAGAATGATTTCTTGTATAAGGAGTTTATTTCATTTTTACACATCCAATATTAAGACATCTTGGTGTACTTATGTCTCTCGTATTGAGTTATCTTCTACATTGAGTACTCAATTTATTATGTTTAGAGCTTAGCAAATCCTTCATCTATATCAAGATAATTTTCTAGATGTATATAATAAAAAAATTAAACATGAGATTTAAGTGATTTGAGATTAGTGAGTGGATTAAGAAAAATTGAAAGTGAATTTAATATAGATTTTTATTTATCTAACTCCATGTTTTCATGTGGCTGTTTAAGTACATTTTGTATGCATATTGTCAAAAACACCAAGTGGCTCCACAAATATTTTTCCCTCCTTTTTTAAAGGATTTTATTTCTATTTTTCCAATGTACAAATTATTATTAAATTAATTAATTCAAATTTCAAGTTTTCTGCTTAAATACATATTCATAGGGCCACCAGCTTCACAAATATCACCTAAAAAAGTTCAGTGGCCAGTGCTAACTAAAATAAGCTAATCAGTGGCATGTGAACATACCTTAAGAACTTGTTTTTAATTTACAATATTAATATGTTTGTTGTCAAATTTTAATCAACTAATTTAAAATTAATTGATTAATAAAATGATTGAATAAATTCAATATACTTTTACTGAATAAATAATTTGAATTCCAGTTAAAATAATTTGACATCTACGGTTCTACCGGGTTGAAAAATCATATAATCATTTTCTTACAAATCTTACAAATCTGAAAATTATCATAATCATCATGATTTATAACTTTACCATTCTAACTTATAACTCTACTGCAAGCTCTATCAAACGTCACACGTAACCTGTAATAATTATTAAAATGTTTAAACTGCAAAATAAAACTGTCACTAATTTAAGTCCTTGATTAAAATTTTGTAGCTAAGTTTTCACCACTGACCAAGCTGAATCATAGACTTGGCTGCTTAACCCTAATGATGTCAGAGAATCCAAGCCAACCCCTTCCCCACTGACCCCATTGGGGTCAGGTGTTTGGTCAGTGTTAAGACCTTGGAAAATATATCATATTAGTATGATTGACATTTTAAACTGATAATACCCAGGCCATCTTTTAGACTAATTATATCTTGGTCAGAGGTATGAATTCTATCTTTTAAATGCTGGTTATTATGTTTTTTATAATATGTGATATAAAATTTATTTATTAAGGTTCAAAATTTTTTAGAGGTACATTTGTATCAGGTTTGATTTGGGTGAATTTGATGGACTGGATCTTTTTGTGGGTGATCGAAGAAGGTTTGTAGTTTAGATATATGCTTATTCAAATTGTTGTAATCCACTATATAAAGACAGAAATACCAACATCTATGTACGCTGAAATGTTTCCACCCAAAAACAAATTTGATTCTCAAAATTTGTGTTAAGGAAAGCATGGACAAATAGATCGCTGAAGAGGGATCTCACTCTTCAGAAAATACAGTCAAGGGAAGGCAAAAAGAGCCCATATTGCTACTAGAGTAATTTGATAATAATTTGATCTACTTTCCTTCAGCAGCTCACTACCATACAGTTGTGCAAAATTGGTAACTCAATGTCTTAAGGATAGAAGGGCTTTCATTTAATCCTAGTCCTCCTCTGGACAACTTATTGTATATGGAATTATTGATTGAAGTTGGGTAAAAAGTATTGTCTCCAGGTGGACTTCCTATATCCAACTTATCCCAAAGCTTGAAAAAATCAGGTCTACTTTCCATCCCTTCTAAGCATGATCAGATCCTTTGCTTGGAGGCTTCCTTTGCTAACAAAGGTTCTGTGATATCAATACTCAAGTCTGGAGATTTTGTGACTTGGATTGAGTTTGATAAGCCTTTTGCTACCCCCATTGAGGTTAACTGGTCCTCAATTAATTCAATGTCTTTTGATTTGCCCCAGAGTACAGCATACAGGCCTCCAACAATTAAAATTGCTCCACCCACACTGCATTTTAAGAAGAATTAGTAGCATACTCATGGTATTTGAAACTATTGAAAACACAAGATTTATTTCTTAATAATAGATCTTTGCACGAATTGTATAAAAAGGCAGAGATTTGTCACAAGCTAACCTTCCTGCATGAACTTGCTCATGAAGAATGATGGTAGCCATGGCTGCCACAATCACTGTCAACAATGGACTGAACATTGCCACAAACACAGGGCCCCTTTCGGAAATACACCATGTCTGAACACAAATTGCAATCCCTGAACACACAATCCCCTGACATTTTCAGGGTATCATAATGGTTAGTCAGGATGAAAGTGTAAGACATGCAAGGAAAAAAAGCATTGTGAATGTCTAGATACTTACTGAAAATAGGACAGAAAGAAGTTCAAAGTTACTTCCTATAGTCCAAGTCTTCAAATCTGGAGCAACAATAGAAGCTACCACAGTACTCTGCACTGCCCCAAAGATGCAAAGCAAAGCAGAGAGGGATAATTGAGCTGGGTATTTTTTTATTGTTGAAACCTGCATTTTATACAATTTGAATTCACACTCTTAGATTTTTGTGACAAGAAACTTGTAGAAAACATAAGATTGTTTGAAAAAACTTGTTTATATCACCTGCATAATAATCCAGGTAGACCAACATACACAACTTCCAAAAAGGTAAAGACAACCCATCTGCCAATCTTGTATTACAAAATGTTTTCCACCAACATGCAAGCTCCTAGGCCAGTGCTTTTCTATTAATGGACCCTTGTACAGTGTCATAACCAATGCTCCAATCACACATATTAACGTACCTAAGAATTTTGCTTCACCTCGTATAGATCTCATGTTCACCTTCTCCAATCTGAAAAAGTTACAAAAATGCATATATAAACATCTCTATATTCAGCTCTCTATATTCAGCTCTTTGTTGCATACTAATGGTGAAGAATATTTGTTGCATGCAAGCTTTTAGGTAAAAAACTGTGTTTTTTTTTTCTATTTCCGAATTTTTGTATCAGAGTCCTTCATCAAGAAGAGGAGGAAAAATCATAACGTCTAAAGCAAAAATAAATATTGTTTCCTATCCAAAAGCTTGCATACAGAAACTTATGAACAGTGGAAAAATCATATCATCTGAGGAATATTTGTGCTTATCCTCTAATCAAAATCTTGGCCATTCCTTGCTGCTCAAGTAAAGCAAAAGCATGCAGTAGAGCCACGAAATTTGGATACTGTACAAAACTCATTGAATTTTACAAGTAAATTATTACGCCACAGATGTTTCCAAGAACCATGAAAGGAACATTCATTGTTTACATATTTGAGGAATTTGATGTGAACTGGATCTAAGCTGATTCAAGATTGCAATGAATCTAAATCGAATAAACTTCAAAAATATCAGATGGATTTGTTTTCTAATTTTTTCAACACAGGAAATCAATAACAGCTACTAGGACTGATCCCATTAACTCCATGGCCATACCTTGAATGCCCCCTCATCCAAGCATATCACATAAATTGGATAGATTGTTATTCAAAACCCCTTTAGTACTCCTAGGTCTTTGGATTACATGCATAAATACAATAGTCTATTAGAGTGCTAATTCCTTTTGACTTAAAACTATGTACGTTTATTTATCAAAGTGTTGAATTATACCTACTGATTCATTATCAGAAAGAAGAGCGATTGATGAATCACTGAGTATGATTCTAAACGCCAATCAAATAAACATACATTTAATTTAACCCATAAAACTTAACTCTCTTATTTATGAACTGTAGAAAATTAATTCCATTTTATACAAATTCTATTCTATTCTAAAGTTTTGATCAGAACATTACCCAAGAATGATAGCTATCAGAAAAGTCAGAGCAGGTATCAAATTTCCCATCGCACCAGCCAATGTTGAAGAAGCAAGGTACAAGCCTTTGAAATAAAACGTCTGATTCATTAAGACCCTGAACAAACAAACCCAACAATGAGAACCTCTAAAATCATTAATCACCTTAGTTATCAGCAAGTTTTTCATGAGAAAAATCCTTACAGAGAAAGAAAAGGTGATTAAATAAGCGACTTAGTATAGCTTCTCTAAATAATCAATTATGACTTCAATTAAGGGAGAGGCTAAAATTTTAATTTTACAATTGAGGATTTGCTTTTAATATTTGAGATGTGAAACAAGTAGGTGGATGTGAAACAAGTAGGTGGATGGCGGATGGCGTCCAAACAGAATCTAGAAGAGAGGACGTACATTTTCTGTAAAAAGTGGGATGGTGGAAACTGAATCACATTTCATCAAGGAGTGTCAATTTGATAACAACTTAGAAAATGGACAGTATGAATGAGCTTTTTGAGGAGGCAAGATTTCACAAAACTGCGAGATGAGTTTCTTATATCAAGATTTATAACAGAAGAACTACTATTTCTTAATCAAGATTTATAATAGAAAAACTAAAAAGAAAAAGAGTTTGAAAACAGATTAATTTGATGTCATTAAAATTCCTTCAATTATTCATTGAATGATCATAAAATTTCTATGAAAAGAACTCCTTACCCAATGAATGACAGCATAAAAATTCGGAAAAAAACAGGAAGAGTCAGAGGAGGTCTCTCCTTCCTGCAAACCAGAACTAATTGAGTATAACTTCATCATGAAAAAAAACAATCAAGTTCAAATTTTTTCATAAGAACATGATTGGTGAAATTTACCTTTCAAGGAAAAATGCAAATGGGGTGAGAGTAATAGCAGCAACTTGTTGCCTGTAAGCTACAAACACATAAGAACTCATCCCACCAGTTAAAGCAGATCTACTCATGATGTTCATAATTGCATATCCAATGTTCAACCCCACCATTGCTGCAACAGGTTTTAAGCTCTCTAAAGAACCCATCTCATACAATCTAGGATTATTTACACCCCTTGTTCTATGCTTTCTTCTACTGATCTGATTCTTTCTTCATCTACAAGAAATCTTTGGAAGGGAAGGTTTGGCATTTTGTTTAAAAAGCTACAAAAACCACACATGGTGCTAACATGAGGCTAGGGATCACACAAGCCTTTTAATATTCAGGGTTTTAGCTTATAATATGAACATGTGTTTTGTATAGCCACCTTGACAGGTGTATTAACATTTAGAAAGAAATTGACAACGAAATTTAAGCAGGAAGGGCAATCCAGGGGTTTGGATTGCCATGTCATCAGAATATTCCTGGACCAAGACAGAATTATAAGGAAAATGGTGGTTTATTAGCAACTTGTTAGGGGAACCAGTAATCTCTCTTAGGCTGAGTAGGTGCCACGTAATCGTACGTTTGTATAATTCATAGGCATCTTTTGAGGAGGATACTGCCAGATCGGAATCTGCCACGCATGCATGCAATTGGCATGTTCTGGTGGGTCCCATAAAGGAGCAGAAGAATTTTTAAAATCAATTAAAAATAGTTTTTAAGGACGATCCGATGTGATCTTTGAAAAAGAAGAAAACAAACGTCTCCACATGAATTGAATTGAATTGTGGTTTACTCCTATACAATCATTCATTTAGAATATGCCAAGGTATATAAATATTTATTTAAATAAAGTAGATTTTTATTAGAAATAATAATAATAACATAATAGGAGATTACAGAGTTCATTTTGATTTGAGGAATTAAAAAAGGTTTATGGTTCTTTGTTCATAAATTTGAGTTATTTTTTCTTCGAATTTTATTTATACTTTGTATAAAATTGGGACATTATTGCATTTGACAAGTAGTATCTATGGACAACAATCCTAACGACATCCTTTGGTTGTTTTAGTGTCTATATAATTGTGGGTTCTTTCTTTGCACTCTATATTTCACATCATCAATAGTAAAATGTTGATGTCTAGACAAGGAGGTTGTAGTGGCATCTTTTTTGGTTTGTCTTGAGAAATGGAGAATTTCGATACTTTCTTGATGGGAAATATAGACTTGGAATGATTGATATTGATTAAAATATAAATTTGTGAAATATATTGTATGTCCTTACATTTAAATGTATTCAATGAATTCATTGTAATTATATATCAATAGAATAATAAATGAATTATTGTATATGATTTACATTTCACACTTCAATTAGTGCACTAAAAGGAATCTAGATATATATAATCAATATAGGAGCATATTTATGTCTGAGTTAACTTACAAATTCACCTAGGAGAATTGCCTTTATTGACACAAAGAGAGCCCTATCAAGGTGTTCCTAAATATGAGTAGTCTTCAAATATAAGAAAGGAGTTAATTATTTGTGCCTACAACAAAGTAGAGGTTTATATTACATAAGGTTGAATTTACATATAGAAGACAAATATGTGACCATGGATTTGATCCGAGATAAAATATAGATCCAACACATGATTTGAAGCATTTCATAGACAAAGAGCATATTTTTTGAAAAAATATCATCATAATTCCAAAGTATTAATTAGGACATATTCTTTGGTCACAAAGCTAAGTGCACTCATTTATTCTATTTACTTTCCTTATAAATGGTTATAACAAATTAACCTAATGTATTAGTACTAACTATCATTTAATAATCTAAGTTGATTTATTCTTATGTGTACATATGCATATTATTGGATTAAGCTATATTATATTTAGAGAAATTTATTCCCTTCATACTTTTAGTCAATCAATCCAAACTTACATGACCCAATCACTTTTTAAAGTTTCTCATTATTGTTTCTAATTTCACATGTTAATTTTAATATATTCTTTTGTTAATACTGCTAGAAAAATGGTGTCTCCATTATGCATTTACATAAGGTTAATATGTATAGTAAGTTTACATTTGAATACAGACTGGTATGAAACTTTTTCCAAAGCTACAGATTGGCTAGATAGGCAAGCTAGAAATTTTTGTTGCAAGATCATGTCTAGATTTGAAGATATTGATGTTTCTACTTTTGAGAATTTCAAAGTTAGTTTTGAAGGCCCTAGAGAGTCCAAATTGGCCTAAAAGTGGTTGTGACTAATGTAGCTAGTTATAGATTGATAGATCATTTCACAAGCTTTGTGGCACTTCAAATGGTTTTTCAATTGAAAGTTATGGCATCTGGAAGTTGGGTCTCCTAAAATGAGAAACATAAAAAACATGTTGGAATCATAAATGAAGTGTTAAAGGGTTTTAGATGTGTTTTGAGACATCATAATACATCTAGGATCAAAGATAACTCATACATTGCTTATTTGGTTAGGTTCACCTTAGAATAGTAGGGGCCTCCCACCCTACAACCAACCACATCATCATAGTTGTTACAAATCCAATTGGTGGAATCTTGGGTGGATATAAGTAGTATCTCTCCCCGAGACAAGTTTCAATTAGGGGATCTCTTACACCAAACAATGAAAGATTAAACTTTTAAGCAATGTGTGCATAGCTCATAATACATAAATGAACTGATGAATAATGTATAGGATAAATTCCCTTAGATAAAAGGGTACCTCTCTATTCTAATACAATTTAGAATATTGGTAGATGGGGTCTTACATGATACTTAGTTGTAGAAGAAGACAGTGTAAGAATAGATTTTGGAAAAACTACAAAAGACAAGAATGGAAGAAGAAAGAAAAAAGTGTGTCATAACACACTGTACCCTACAAGCACATACTAGTACATTGTAGAATACATAGGGAGATGTAAATACCCTCTACTAGTTTTGCTTGCAATGGCCAATATTGGAAAATTTTATTAAAGCATAGATGGATCAATTTGAAGAGCACGTGCTTCAAAAGGATACCACATACAAATCTCTCTAAGATGCAAATGGATAATTCCAAGATCACATTGAAAAATTAATTTCATAGCTCTAAAATTTACAAGACCAATGAGATAAATAAATTTGATGGAGGTAGTTAGTGTCCATCTAGACCATGTATCATGTTATAATTATTCAAGAATCTCAAAATCTAACCAAAATAATACAAATTCCTAAAACCATTTTGTAGTCAGAACACCTAGTCACTAAAATTAAAGTATAGAGCCAATGAATCCACCAAGAAAAAACACAATGGGGTATCATTTTTCCTATTCTCAAGGAGATTTACAAGGATAATTTTCTTAGGCAATATAATTGGCTTCAGGAAAAGCCAACATTCTGAAAGGAGATATGACATTGGTAGGAAATGAGTTGAGAAAAAATAATCACTGAAGATTTCATAGCACTTCAATATAAGTGTTTTTAGAGCTTCATGCTAAAGAGACATCGTGTAGATTAGGAGAAATTTGTAGTGGGTCACATCCCATTAGATATGCATTTGTATAGTGAAAGACATGACCCAAAAGTTCCATATAGAGTATGTTATTTCTTCTAGATGTTCTTTTCTTTAGTATTCTATTAACTAGTTAAGGCATTATTCGCATTAATTTTGTGTTCCATTTTTAGAAGTAACTTTGAGACGTAAATACAACATACATAAATCTCTCTCTCTCTCTCTCTCTCTCTCTCTCTCTCTCTCTCTCTCTCTCACACACACACACACACACACACACACACACACACACACAATTTACCTCTCTATTTCTCTTTTTTTCACCTATCCCACTCTCTCTATCTCTTCCTCTCCCTCCCTTTCTCCCTCATTCCCTTAAATATTTTTCTTACCTCTGTCTACCTATATCTCTTTCTCACTCCTTTCTCTCACTACTCTCTATACCTACCTCTCCCTCCTTGATCCAACTAATTTTCTCTCTATCCCCACCTCTTCATCCCTCCTCCTCAGCTTTCTACTCTTTTTCTTAACTCTTTCTCTATCTCTTTCTATCTCTCTTCAACCCCATCTTTAGTTCTTTATCTAGCCATCTACATTTATTTACATATTTGTCCCTATCTATTATTTCTTTATATCACTATCTCTCCCTCCATCATCTCTCTATCTCTCTATATTTCTGTATTGCATGAAATGTAATAAAAAGAATAAACTTAAACAACTAAGCCCATTCCTACATATTCATGCAAACCTCAAATATGATAATGGAAATACATGCATGCAAATATTAATGAAAATAAATAAGAAACAACTTAATCTACTTCAACATAAAATATGCAATGCAAACCTCAAGAATGGCTAAATATGGATGTTGTGTCGTAGTTGGTATGTGGTTGCTCACAAATCCTGCATCATGACAATGCATGAAAAAGGCTTATTGAATGAGGAAGAGGGCTCTCAATTTATAAGAATTTGAAGGAAATGGATGGTTGAGATTAAAAGTTGGATGGAGGGTCAAGATTGCATAGGGTTGATGCAGTGGACATGAAGTGGTGGCCAAGTGGAGGTCAAGTAGATGACATGTGGATTAGGGTTTTGACCATTCAAAGGGGGAAAGATTCTCACACATGTGTGAGAAACCTTTGAAAGTGACATGTCCATGACAATGTGTAAAAAGGTGTAAGAGGGTGAGATGACCAAAGTTTCTCACACATGTCTGAGAAACTTGAGAAAGTGATGGCTCAATGACAAAGGTCAAGAAATGTAAGAGGATGAGAGAACCAAGGTTTCTCACACATGTGTGAGCAACTTTGGAGCCAATGACATGGGTCAAAAGGTGGAAGAGGATGAGAGAACCAAGGTTTCTCACACATGTGTGAGAAGATTTGGAAAATGACATGTCAATGACATGTGGGAGACAAGTGTGTAAGAGTCACATATGACTTGTAAGAGTCACATGTGAGTTGGGTTTTCTAATCCCTTGATTAGGATTGTGAAAAAGATTAGGGATTGATCAGGTGAAAGATTAGGATTAATTAGTGGAAAAGTGAGTTGACTTGGGTTAGAAGGATGGGTTAGGTTAGGGGAGTGAGGTTAGGTGAGGGTTAGAGTTAGGAGCCATGAGCTCAAATAGACTTAAATGTAATATTTAATTTCAAGTGAGATAAGAAGGGATTAATTAAGTAAACTAAGTCATTTGCTTAAAATTAAATGGAGAATTAAGATTAGGAGAAATAGGCTAGGATAAGATTAAATAAATGTAAATTTATTTAATCAAGGATAAGATAAAGGCTAAAATTAAATAAATATAAATTTATTTAATCAAGGATAGGGGATAAACAAGATTTTAACTATATGAATTTATTCAATTAAAAGTAGAATAAGGCTAATTATTAAATAAATAATAAATATCTATTTAATTCACTAGAATAAGGGTAATTGTTAGGACAATTTTCAGTGTCTACATTTTCCCTCTCTTTGATATAGAATCATGAAGTGATGTTAGATCAAAGAAGATTAAAACATAGTGGATAAAAGGGATAAGACCAGAGCATGATGCCCCAATCACAAAATGATGAGGAAGGATGATGAGGAGGGATTGGTATGCCCCTTCGAGAGGACATGCGGATTTGGAGAACATGTATGTGCTCTTGAAAATAGATGAGAGTGTAGCGGGAAAATAATAGTGATAATGAAGAAAGAATAGGTAAAGTCATGCTGCAATGGTGTGAGCAACCTAAGTTTGATATTGTAATTAACACTATTCACCAAGGTATGAGAAACCGAGATGAGAATGTGTCTAGTACATGATGAAAAAGGTCAAATGCAACCATATGTCTATGACACCATGATATGGAGGATCATGATGCCATTGTAACAATAGGATGCAAAGACCATGATAAATGCAAAAAATGCTAACACATACAATCAAAAAGTAAGCATGCACAACAAACCAAAAGCAAACCAAAATTTTTCCCCTAGTCAAGTTGAAAACCAATTGACGGACTGATTAATGATGGTTGATTGATGATGACAAAGTTAATGATAATAACAATGCACACCAAAAGGATTGGGAAGGATACATCCCATGATGATAATTTTATTAAAATTGGGATCAATGGATTATTATTTGATTTGGGTCAAGAGGATGGGTTGATTAATGAGTGATGTACAAGATTACAAGATTGGATTAATTGGATTAGTATTGATTGCACTTGATTGGACTAATTTGGGATTTTTTTTTTTGATTTTATGGATTGTTTGATTTATTGATGAGTGGATGGAATAGAATGGGATTGGAGGGGAAGATGATTTGGAGTGGATTGGAAGATGACCTTGAAGTCGCCCCCAATGTTTCTTTGCCCCATTCTAGGAACCCTACTTCTACGGACGATCTTCCTAATTATTCTCTAATTATGAACAAGGTTGATAAACTGTGCATTCTGTACAACTATCAAAACACTATTATCAAGTAGTTGATAACCTATCTTGACACCAATATGGACACTAGCGTGTGGGAAGTGGCTGAGGAATTAGATCAAACATTAGACAACTGGGGCATTATGGAGGACCAAATTTGAGAGCTTAAAGCCCTCATTCCCTCTGATAAGGAAAAATAGGAAATGATAAGGACCTTGGGTAATGTTAAAGTGAACCAAAGCCAGATAAACAAGAAATTGGCTGAAGTTGTCAAGTTCAGCAAGCACATGATGGAAAAAAATAACCTCTTATTTTAACACCCTAGAAGAAGAGCTAGAGTACAGGAAGACCAAAAGGAGGAAATGTGAGGAGACTCAGTTGATTGCTATCTAGCTGGCAAAAGAGGGACCTGTTATGGCTAAAGACGGACTTGGTTCAAATGTTTCTATGTATTAGCCCAGAAAGACTTTTTTATTTTTTTTATTTTCTGGACACTCTAAAAAATCAACAAGGAGTGGAAGAAAGTTCAACTTCCTTCAATTTAGTTTTCTATGTGTTGTTTCTAGTCTCTGGTTATTTTAGTTTCTGGTCTTTTTTCTGGTTGAATCCATTGATTGTGAATTCCTTTTAAACTATCATATGACTTGATGTTATTTTTGTTGGGTTCAGGACCTTTCCCAATTGAGCTTAATCAAAACATCAAGTTGGACCCGATATAGGGCCTAATGCTTGTTACCTAGTAATGAAGCATATTTTTTCAAGGAGTTTCCCAACAAAATAACTTATATCAAATTTAAATGATCTAACCACTTGAATGCGTTATCAAATTTAGGAATGGGTAAAACCACATCTATTAGATAGTCAAATTTATTACTTTGTGACAAACCTTTGGAACACATTTTCTAGGATGCTTGTTCAATGGTGCCTTTGTTAGCTATCAAACCATCAACACCAACATGAATTGTTAGATTGAGGTTGTTTTAGACCACAAAAAAGGCTTGCAATAATTGCAAAAGATTAAAGAATTTCCTACGCCAAAAGAACTAAGTGACATAAGGATTGCAACAAATAGTAAAAAAGAAAAATCCGAGCAAAACTCTCTCATCTCTCCAACACCCTCTCCTCTATAATATTTTAATTTTGAGTTTTTAATATTTTACAGATTAATGAAAATAGAGTTTGACTTCTTTTTCTTAAGTCTTTTTTAATTTAATGTTTGATAAATTGATTACATTTTACTTTCTATTTTTCATATTATTTAAATTTTATAATTTATTTACCAAATTCATTCTAAATCTGAACATCAACATATCTTTCTTGAGATGTTATAAAAAAATAATTTTATATTTATAAATTAAAGTATATCACTTTTTTTTTCCCTAATAAACTTATATAATTTACCATTAGTAACACTAAAAAAATTTAAGACCACAATTACAATTATATTTTTAGAGTACATAATCTTCGAATATATAAATATACTCAAACTATTGAACCAGCTCAATTATAAATCCTCTTTCATCCGCTTCAAACTCCATAGCAGGAATTGGTGCTATTGATTGTGGAGGAATTTTTTTTGACAAAATTGTACAAAAACATTTAAGTGTTTGATTCTATATCTGAGCTTTCCTTTTCCAATAAAGGTTCTGTAATGTCTTGAATAATGGCTGAATCTTGTACGAGTATTGGTAATCCAGGCAAGTGCATGGATGATAGTTGCCTGACATGTAATGGCAATTCTATATCTTTTGCATTTCCCCAAAGCACAACGTATAAACCTCCCACAGTCAAAATTCCACCACAGACACTGCACATGGTAACAAATAATTCAGCCACCTTTCATTCGGTAAACAGCTCAACAGAAAAAAAACTATATAAGCACACACAACACTAACCTTCCTAGGTGGAGATTTTCATGCAGAATAACGACTGCCATGAAGGTGACAAGTACTGTTAAGAGTGGATTGAACATCACCACAAAGACAGGCCCTCTTTTGGAGATACACCAAGTTTGTATATAGAAAGCAATTCCTGAACATACAGTTCCCTGCAAAATCCGAAACATGAGAATTGTGAATTTGAAGAGAACATTAGAATTTTAAAGAAGATATAAAACTTAGTTATTCATGTCTTACCGAGTAGATTATACAAAGAAGATCAAAATTCCATTCTAAAGCCCAGACATCCAAATTTCGCTCAATAACTAATGCAACCAAAGCTGATTGTACTGTTCCAAGAGAACACATCAATGCTGTAAGGGATAAAGGTGCATCATATTTGGAAATAGTTGAAGCCTGAAATGGAATTCAGAATTCACTACCATGTTAGTTAAAGATATAACACAAATGGAAAGTATGAATGATAATGTTATTTGAATAGTAATTGTTAGATAGATTTAAATAATATATTTTAAATTTGATTTGTTTAAATGATATATTTTATTTAAATCTATCCTTATTTATTCACCTGCAAAATATTCCAAATAGACCAACACAAACAACCTCCCAAAAGATAAAGAGAACCCATCTTCCAATCTTCTACAACATCATTTTTTCCAACAAATTGATAACTTTTCAAGTTTGTTGGCCACAGCTTTCCAATTGTTGGTCCTCTATATAAAGCCATTAGCATTGCTCCTCCAACACATATTAACATGCCCAGCACTTTTGCTTGCCCTCTTACACTTTTGCAATCCACCTTCTCCATCCTGAAAATATTCCAACAAATCATTAAAGTTTAGTTGTATGACTTTAACGTGTGTCTCACTTTAAGATTAATTTTTCTTTAAGATGTTGAAGGTTTTCTTTTTTAATATAATTATTCTTTTCTTCTATCCAACGATTAGATGGCTGATAACTATGAATACTTTTCTTGTTGTTTCAGTTTGTTGGTTACCAATTCTTTGGGTGTAATGAAATGCTTAGATTGATATCTTTTATCTTTTATATATTCTTTTCTTAACTTGCAGCTCACCTTTAAGCTTAAAGATTCTCTATTCTAATTTTTATTTTTTTCATATAGAATTATTTTAGTTTTTTTTAATTTATGTTTATTGTTATTATATTAGAAGTTATGTTTTGAGTATAATTAGCTGTCTGTCTATATTATTATCTTCAATTCTTAAGCTTTTGGATGTAGACTTGATGGTTGAGCCATTAAAAAATGTAAAGAATAATTTGAAACCTAATTTATTCACAAACAACTCAGATCATAACTAAAGAATTATAATAACCCACCTACTAAAATTATCTACAAAATAAAAATAAGACAATCATTAGATTTTTGGTTCTTCTTGTTAACCAAATAAAAATAAACATTTGAATTTCTAAATTCAAATTGCTGAGATTTTATATTGCAAGAATAAGCTAAAATCAATAACCCAACTAGCTAAAGACACCTTTTATAAGAGAAAGGTTGGAGAAAAACATTATAATTCTTTACCCAATAGTAACAGCTATCAGAAATGTCACAGCAGGGATCAAGTTCGACATTGCAGTAGCCAAAGTTGAAGATGCAAGATAAAGACCTTTGAAATAAAAGTTCTGGTTCACAGTTATTCTGAAACAAAACAAAAACCAATGAAAATCATAAGCTAAGCCTCCCTGATGCCCTAAGCAATGGTGAGGATATGTAAATTGCACTAGTTTATACTTACCCAATGAGGGAGAGAAGAAAAATGTTGCAGAATACAGGAAATGTCAAAGCAGGCCTTTCCTTTCTGTGGATTCATTCACATTAGAAACTCAATCAATAAACCATATAGAAAAAATATTATATAAACTATAACCTTCAATATATAAAGCAAATAAAATGAGTCAATATATTTTCTTGTTTTTCTTGTATGATTCCTCTTGTATAAATATTCATAAATTAATAGGAACTGACTCACATATTTATCAAAAAGAAAAGGAGAAAACTCACTTTTCAATAAAATAAGCCACTGGGATTAGCACCATGCTAGCCACTGCCTGTCTGTATGTCACAAACACATATGGACTCAACCCACCTGTCAAAGAAACCCTAATCATGATGTTCATGATTGCATACCCAAACTGCAAGCCAATCATTGCTGCAACAGGTTTGAATCTTCCCAAGGAACCCATTCTTTCTTCCACACAAAAACAAATTTCTGATATCTATGCCAATATTACTAACCAAGATGGAGTCCAAATATAATTTATACCATAAAAAACTACAGAATTCGCTCATCAAGAAAATAAATACTTCTCAGAAGCATCTGGGTGTCGTAAACCTCTGAACTTATTATATTACTTTTATTGTCGGTTGTTACAGACCATTAGAATTGCCAGCCATAGTTTGCCAAAAAAGTGCAGCTGACAAACAACTGGAATTATCATATATTGAATATGATTTTCATATCCTATCAACATTCTGCTGAAAATAAAAATACACTTAGGAAAACCACGTCAGAGGAGTTGATTCGATGGGTCACATGGAAATCAGCAGGATTAATGTTTAATAAAATTCCAAGTGAAAAAATATATGAATTTCCATGTGTCCCATTAATCATTTCACATGAATGAGATCCAAACGAAAAGACCATTTACTTCATTCTGTCGCATCAATTGTTTTCATGTGAATATAGACAAAGAGAGAGAGAGACATGACCTTTTTTTTAAGTATTGAATTGGTTTGTAGGACTGCCGTATTTGTACAAATCCAGAATTTTCATATAGGTGGAAGGCTTCAAAATGAAAGATTAAAAGCTAGAGAATGAATCTAAGAATGCAAGAGGTCGTTCAATGCATGTGGGTAGACTCCAGAAATAAAACGGTTCACATGGTTTTAAAGCTCTGAAAGTGGTATTCCATACCGTTTGAATCTTTCTACATTTCTTAAATGTTTAGGATTCTATTGACAAAGGAAACAAATTGCTCAAAGGAAATGATGAAGTGCACCAGGGGACAACTCTTCATACGTATGTTGACAACGAAGCTTAGTTTCATCAATATTTAAGTGATTTATATTTGTATTACTATAATCCTTTAACTTGATAGGATACTAAGGAAGGATTTATGAAGGTTCTAGAGGACTATTAATGTTAATAAGGGTAGAGTTCTTAGAAAACAACAAAACAAATTAATTGTTGACTAAGATAAAGGTTTCACATTTTTTTAACTAAAATATCATTAAATTAAATTTATTATTTATTAGATATAATATTTTTTAAGTACACAACACAAGATGCTTATGAGTACAAAGATGTAAAATTTATTTATTATTAAATATTTGATAGTTAAATTTTTATGTGATTTGGAGCCTACATATAAGCTTATGCTTTAAATATATAACATATTTTTTATATAAAACATGATAAGCGTGAAATATATTAAAATAGAGGAACATACACGTAATCAATTATGTACATAAATAAAATAAAGAAAAGTAAATACTGCACACAAAATGGGAGCTAGGCTCAACCTATCAAGCATCAGAAAGTATCTTACAAAATACTAAGAAGAAAGGGGTGCACAAAATATGGGAGTAGAGCTCAACCATTGAGGTAGCATATAGTAACTAGATAGGAGAAGTGAATTAAAATCACCTCACAAACTGAAAGAGAATAGATCAATGCTCAATAACTTGTAGAGGTGGCCTTGGATTCAAGAATTTATTCACCATTATAGAAAAGTTAGTCAATAACTCTTGATTCCTACTCTTGTGTGCCTCTGAAAAAAGTCATTATTTGCAAAGAAGATGTTCATTGGCATGAAATCGTCATATATAAAACATGATTTGAATAGGGTCCATGCCTCTTTCATTTTCTATTCCTTTCCCTCTACTGAGATATCAAAAAATTATCCTAAAGAACCCAAAATCAAATCAGTCTCAATACCACCCAAGGCTTGTGTAATTTTTGGCCAAAACTATTTGGATACCAACATGCTACCCAAGATGCAAACCTGATCTAGGAATGTAGTCATTTGCAACAAAGGAGTAAAGAAAAGTTTAAAGATCTGGCCATCATGAATGTAGGACCCACATCCACCAAAGTTGTATTTAAGGATCAATGATATTGCTTCCCAAAAATTATTATCCTCAAAATGAAGAGGTGATGGTATTTCCATTGAAGAGACTCATTTAGACAACAATAGAAAACTTCTGACTCAAAGAGAGGTTGTAGAGACAACAAATAGAAGCAAGAGGCAACCATGCAATCAAAGGCCACAAGATGAGTTCAGAGGTGAATGAAAATTGAAATTTGGATTCATCAAGTTGAGGGAGGACTGAACTAAACAATATGTGCACCCTCCATAAAACAATGCCAACTCAACTAGTTACAATAGAACAATAGAAAACAACCATGAAGCCAACAAGAGCTATAGACAAGGAATCATACAAATCAAGACAATAGTGATGTAACAAAGGCTTCAAGCTATGAAAAGCCAAAATAAGTTGAGCAGAATCAGAATCACATGGAGAAACCTAAGCAAAGGCTAAAGGAAGCAACAACATATGAAAATACAAAGGGAGCTAGGCACAATTATTATTATTTTTTGGCAAAATACTGTAAGTATATAATATATTAGATAATGAGTAATTACATATAGAGACAAAAGAAAAATATAAAAGAGTAGAATACAGAAGGAAAATACAAACCAAATAGTAGAGGCCATTATATGGGTGGGATAATGTCCACCCTTCCTCAACACACGACGCTATGGAGAGATTACATAGTAATTAAGAAAAATATAGCAACAAGAGGATAATTGAACTGTTGGATATTGCTAATAAAAATTTAATACGTTTAATCACTACATTATCAATGTTGTTGTCATTTGTGCTTTGTCACTGATGTCAACATATCTTTCTATAAAGAAAACAAACTGGTTATTACAATGTACGGATGTCGTACGGATGATTCAGTATGTGCGAACACAGATGTGTGTACATGAAGCTGTGGTAATCTTATATCTAAGATTGCATGATGTAATATTTCATATTGGTTGAGTTATAGAAGATTTGGTGAAGACTGGTTACTGGACTGTGATAGTGGAAGTTGACAAAGTAAGTCTCTGAGTTTTGAGTATATCTCACAAGCGATGTGAATCCAATGTATGCGAGCTTAAGGGATGTCAGATAACACACTGAGGAATGTTCGTTGATCTTAGCAAGTCATGGGATACATGATGATGTCAGTTGTGGCGTATATTCAAGAAGAGACCTATTTGGGGCCGACTTCAAAATTATAGCATTTATTATGGATTGTGAGCATGGATTACAAATATTGGATCGTAATTATTGAATTGTAATTATATACTTATTTTAGATATCGTGTGTATCTTAGCAAGGGGTTATATGATTATTTGTATAATAGGAAAGCCTAACTGGCTGACCTGGTCATTTATTTGTAATAAGGTATATATGTTTAAGATCTTTTCTTTTGAAAAGATATATAGCATGGATGGAAAGTGAAAGAGGATTGTGGAAGCTGCGAGCTTGTATCTACTAGATGTAGAGCAGAGATTAACATATACTTCATTGGAACTGATCAAGCAAAGATAGTTGTTATTAGACAATTCACAAGGATTGTGTATTTCTCTTATATACACTTGTGTTGCGAACAGTGATTTCTGAAGGTGGTTATAACCTCTTTGGGCAGTGAGCCTACTCTTTTCTTTGACTCCTAATAGGGTCTGTCCTCTAACAAGGACTGTGTACTCTAATGTTTTAATCAGCCCCTAACATGGCTAGATCTTTTAATAGGGATACTATACTCTTAGTACATCATTAGTGGGTGTTAATTCCTACCGGGGTTTTACCTTTAATAGGTTTTCCTCGACAACAAATATTGTGTTAAATTGTGTTGACATTCATTGTGTTCATTTGATTTGGTATTACTGTTATTCAAAGTTTAAAGTTTAATAATCTCTCATACAACTGATTCACCCCCCCCTCTCAGTTGTATTGGTGGACTATTATTCCTAACATGAACATGAGGATACAAAGAAAAAGAGAGAAGGTACAAATGGATAGCTAAAGCCTCTCAATCCCAAGATAAAGGACATCAAGTTTGGAGGCAAAAAGTATGAGACCAAAAAAGTAGTCTCACAACATGTTTTCTCTGTCATAAAAAAAATCTTCATTGTTCCTATGAAAAATGATCATAGGCACATAATTATCATTTACAACACAAGACTTAAATTTGTCCCAAGTCATCACCATCTTCTCTTTGTAACCTTCCTTGCTCAGATCAAATATGCACACAATCCTACTAGAGATTACATTTGGATCGATACGTTTGATCCCCAGAGACACATGCTCCCAGTAATAATGGATGACAATATGATGAGCAATGAAAAGAATCTACTCTAAACAAAAAACTACTTTGAGAAAGGAAAAGAAAAGGAGTTTATATAGTCACAACCATCATGGAGATGTGTTCCAAAAACAATATGTTGAACAATTTAGATAATATCTTGTCTGAGTTCTTCGTCAATTGAGGAAAGTCTAAGACATTTCTCTTTCATAGATTCTTCTAAGCATTGATAAGAAATACCAAATGTGTTTTCCATAATTTTTACCTTATAACTCAAGCATTCTCAGCAAAAAGAAATACCAGTATTTATACCGAATGAGATGGATTTCACAAGGCACCACCTAAGAGAACAAGTGAGATCCCCCTCATAGAGGGCCACCAAGAGATGCACTACAAAATGAAAGATCCTTGGAAGCCAAGTATAGTGAATGAATGAAAGTAGAAAAAAAGTATCCCATGATCTGAATAAATAACTAGGTAAAAACAAAAAGAAGGAAAGGGAGATCAAGCCACCAAAAATATGTGGGCATCTAGAACATTCAACAAGATGAGCTAGAAGAGCCAAAAGAAGACTACATCATGTAGACCAATATGGCATGCATATCTCCAATCCAAACAATACATAGAGCTCATGAAAGAGACAAGAATGAGATTGCAAGATGAATACTTAAAAAGAGTTCAATAAAAATATGTTTTTGATTAAGTAAAATAGGTTTTACAGGGACCCTAAAACCCACATCAGTTTAAAGTCAAAATAAAGTCATGATAACCAAGCAAAGAAAAACAATATAGAGTAGCTAGGAACAGGCCACCACAGGGCCAAAAAAGAAAAAAACAAAGTAAATTAAGCATAGCCAAAAGGAAGAGCACCATGACCATTTATGCCAAGCTCCTAAGCATGACAACCGCATTGCTTTCAAGGGCCTCCATCAGTTGAACAGTCTCTTTAACATTCTGCACTTAGGAGCCATGTGGATCAATTTTCTCCCTTTTCTTCCTAGTTCTAGCCCTAGTTCTTTTACCTGGTCCTTCAGTTGGCTCCTTGTCCTCCTTCATAGTCCTCTGCTCGGTCTTGAGGTCTATTTTTTCTTCCATCTTTTTAATCAGCAGCTTTAGGTTCTTGTTGGACATTTTGAGGATAGTAAAAATTTTCTCTGCCACACCCTTAAGGGTTTTTTCTAGACTTATCATTTTGGATTCCATGTTCATGACCCTGGTTTCCAGACTTGGCTTATTCTCTGTGGTCTTCTCCTTGTTGTCCAAGCCCTAAAGTTTTTCCTTGAGGTCCTCTATCTCATGGTAGATCCATTTGAAAGATCGAAACTGATCCAGCATACTATTTTTGGTATTGTTGAGGAAATCCATGTCCATCTCCCTGGCTTTATCACGGAGAACAACCAGTGCAGGGTCTATCAATTCTTCCTTATGGACTTTTCCTTCTTTGTCCTCCAGAATCTGGGGAAAGAAGGCTTCCCTAATAATTCCCATACGTACTGTGTTAATATTAAAATTTCTCCAGACCTTTTTACCCCTCCCGATATCCTGACTATTGTACTCCCCCCTAAGGCTTCTTCAATCTCATCAATCCTTATGGGTGATTGGTTAGTGCCCTGCTCATCTATATCTTCAGTCACGGGGGCTTGATATTTAGTGTTAGTGCCTGGGGGTTGAGGAGGAAGGGTTTTTTCCTCGCTGATAGTGAGATTGACTGACAAGCAGCTAGAGAAGTCCTGCATTGGTTTGGGGGTTTCCTCCTTGTCCTGTTCCTGCATATCAACAAAATCCAAAATGGGGTTTCCCACATCTTCTTCCAAATCCATATCTTCTTCCTTTTCATTGTACTCTTCCTCTAAGTTAACCTCCTTCCTATCCTCTTTTTTGGAGGGCAATTCATTCTTGACAGCTTTCAAGGGCCGTTTCTTGGATGGGGAGCCCTTGTTCTATTTCTTGAAATCAACTTCCTCACTGTCATCTGAGGGAATGCCCACAGAAGAGCCCGAAGGAACATAATCTGAACCAGAGTGCTCACTGATAGCCTTGTTATCCCTAATTTCCTTGCCCATGATTTGGGTTTTAAAGAATTCGTATAACAATAGGATTAATCCTTCATGCAGAGCGGGATTTGCAATTTTCTTATCTCTAAAATCAGTTATATTTTTGTTCATAGAAGAGAAGAGATAATACGGAATGGAAATCTTAAAACCATGCCTAAAATGATTAAGCAAGATGAAATGATAGGTACGGATTCTGTCAAACCTGGTATCCAGGGTGATGTAGTTGATGAGGGCCTTTAGAACATACTGCCAGAGTATCTTCAAGCTCCCAGGAATGTTCAATAAAAATATGTTAGTTCCAATGCTACCAAAAAATAATAAATCTTGACATCTAAGTCAGCCTACATACATAACCCACATGAATAAAAGAAAATCCATCAGGAAGAAGGGTGTAAGATAAAACCCATGTACAGACCATCAGGTATGATCAAGCCTAAAAAGGATCTCATACTACAAATATCAAGGAGACACATGAACACAAAGATAACCAAATTCATCTTGACCCTACACTATGCAATACAAATGCAAAACAAACATCTCCAACCCCACCAACCCACAACAAACAAAATAGATCTAATAATCTGACCACATAGGTAGATTTCACTAAGAAAGCCAAGAGAAAGCAAAAGAGGATAACAATAATAGTGAATGATTCATAACAGGAACCTAGGTCAAATAAAAAAGACAAGAACCAAATTGCAAGGAACTTATGCCATGCAATTTGAAAGGAGTGAACCAAATAAGAAACATGCACACTAAACAAAATCAAAGAATGTCTAAATAATTTATCACTAACACAACCTGCAAGCACCCTCAAACCAAAAATAACCTACCACTAGATCTGAACACCACTAGGGGCCCAACACAACCAAAGACCCAAAATAAGAATCAAATAAGCCCACCAAACACAAGATGGGTAGGAAGGAGGAAAGGAGAAAGAAACCAAATATATGAAGAGTCAATTTGTAGTATCAAATAGAATAAAACTTTGGAGTGGATCATCTATAGTTTCCCTTCTTAAGGAGACTAACTCATTTCCCAACTATGAAAATTTTATTTGCTAAGCTAGATCAATGATGTTGTTGTCTTACCTATAATAGTGAAATATTTGGTATTGCTTAAAAAGGGGGAGGATTCCCCATACTTCATGTAAAATTTAATTAATTTTCTAGTTGGGGGACTCAAATTTCTTTAGCGATGGAATAATATTTTGTGAATCCCCTTCAATGACCAAGTTCTCTACCATGAGGGTGACTGCAAGTTTTACTCCTGCTAGAAGGTCTCCTTCTTCTATAATATTATTTGTGTCATCCAAGAATATCTTAGCGAGAGTAGAAGATATCTCACTTTTAGAGTTTCTCAAAACAACACCGATGCCTTAAATGCATGGGTTGCCCTTAGAAGCACCATTAAATTTTAATTTTATGAAGTTTTGATCTAGAGTTTTCCACCTAATCTCTTTCCTATTATTTTATTTAGCATGTTGTTCAAAATGCTACCTTTGAAAGGAAGAGAGATGATATCCCATTCAGATAATATGCTAGAGTCATGAGAGGTGAAGTAGGAGTCTATACTCTTGGTTTTGATACAATAGCATGTATTAACATATTCAGAAATAAAGGCTTTAGTTTTTTGAATAATTGATGCAAGAGAGATTATTTCATTTAACATTTACTTCGATTACACTCCCACCAAATATTCTAAATTAGAGTAGAGAGGGCCACAAACCAAATGTTAGAAAAGAATAAATTTTGATGGAGTAGAGGCCAAGATTCACATACCTCATAAATTTCTCCACTAAAAGGGGCAACACAATAAATTTTGTATTTAATCCCATCACAACACAAGTCTAGGAAAATGGAAATTGGAGAAAAAGGTGATTAACTATTTCAAGCCAAGCTCCACATAAAGCACAGTTAAAAGCATGGGTGATGTCAAGATGAACAATTATATCACTTGTAAGTATTCTACCCCTTAAAGATAACCAACTAAAGGAGCCCACCTTAGAGATAACTTATGCGGAATAGAAAAGAGTAAACTTATTTTATCTTGGAATGGAATTTGTGTTAGAAATTATCTTATAACCTTGATTGACTGTATAGTTACCCGAGGCTTGGGGGGGGGGGGAATAAGTCAATCTTAGATATCTTTGAAGTAAATGGTCCTCTATTGAAGAATATTTGTAAGAATATATTTTTGATCATCAAGGATGGGAGTGGCCAAAAGATCTTTCTAGGTAGTATTTAACATCCCATTACAGTTTGTGATAAAAAATTAATCTTTTACTTTTGATCTCCACAAGGATTTCAATATTTACTTGGCTTGGGAGAGGGAATCTATATTGTCTAATGGAGGAAAAATATTCCAAGATTTATCCCAAAAATCTAATTTTTACCATCATAAATATTCCAAGTGATATTGGGGATAAACACCTCTTTGCATCTAATCATTGATCTAGAAGGGGGATCATGAACAATAAAAAATATTTCTTGGTTCTCTGCATCTAGATATTTAATTTTTAGAATGGATGCCCACTTATAATTGTGATTGGGGTATATTTTGTTAGCTTGTGGTGACTGATCAGGAAAGTACTATACACTTTTCCTCCTGCCCTCGCTGGGGTTCGGGGTGAATTTTTTTGAGGCCGACATATTTTCAGCTATTTTTGGGCCGACATGATTGTAACTCATTCTAACCCTAAAGCAGAAAAATATTGTATAATATGGCTTGGGGTTAGGGATTTCATAATGTATGATTTTAGTACTTGCGGCGGAATTGAGCTGTAAGGGATTTCAGATTGTAATCACTAGATAATAATAATATTGGACTCATTTTTGGTGGACGTAGCCCAGGGATTTGGTGAACCATGTTAAATATTTGTGTCTTTTGTTCTCTTTTGTGTGGTTTATGTTTTTTCTGATATTGGTTATTTTTGCATGTAATTGTTATTTCTGCCTTGTTAATCCTAACAAGTGGTATTAGAGCGAGGTTCTTTTTTAAGTTATCCTCTACAGGAAGATCTTACGATTTAGTGGGAGTCTCACGATTGAGTGGGAGCAATGGTAGCCGAGGTTAGGCTGAAGGTTGACAAGTTTAATGGGCAGAACTTTCAATTATGGAAAATGCAAATGGAGGACTATCTCTATCAAAAGGATCTATGGTGGTCGTTGGAAGGAAAAGCCAACAAACCAACAAGCATTTCTAATGAGGACTGGACAATTCTTGATAGAAAGGCTCTTGGTAGTATTCAATTATGCCTGGCATAATCAGTGGCATTCAATATTACACAAGAAACGATGACTGAAGATTTGATGAAAACCCTAGCGAAGTTGTATGAAAAGCCCTCCACTTCAAATAAGGTATTTCTCATGAAGTGTTTGTTTAATATGAAAATGGTGGAAGGTGGGTCAGTTGTTGATCATTTAAATGAGTTTAATACTGTTACCGGTCAATTAACTTATGTCAATGTTATTTTTGATGAAGAAGTCAGGGCTATCTTGATTTTGTGTTCTTTGCCTGAAAGCTGGAATGGCTTGGTAATGGTTGTTAGTAACTCTATTTCTGGTTCTTATACCCTAAAATATGATGATGTTATTGGTGTTATTCTGAGTGAGGAAATTCGTAGGAAAAGCTCAGGTGGATCCACATTAGGTAGTGTCTTAAACGCACAAAGAAGAGGTAGAACTAATGAGAGAGGAAACAACTCTGGAAATCATGGGAAATCAAGAGGAAAATCAAAGGGAAAGAGGTCTGAATCCAAAGGGCCAAATGATTGCTGGTACTGTAGAAAATGAGGTCATAAGAAGAAAGATTGCTGGTCTCGAAAGAATAAAGAAGGAGACAAACAAGAAGGTAACAAGGAGGTAAATGTGGTAAGTAATAAATCTGAAGAGGATGCTTTGATTCTTTCTTTAGAAAGTATTGATGATTCATGGTTTTAGATTCTGGGGCTTCATTTCATGCTACACCCCATAGAGGTTACTTTCTTGATTATGTCCAAGGGGATTTTGGGCTAGTTTATTTGGGAGATAATGAATCCTGTTACATAGTTGGAAAGGGAAAAATTAAGATTAAGTTGCAGAATGGGAATCATTGGCTACTACAAGAGGTAAGACATGTTCCAAGGTTGAGTAGGAATTTAATTTTAGCAGGGCAACTGGGTGATGAGGGTTGCACAGTTACTTTTAATGATAGAAATTGGAAGGTTTCAAAAGGTTCCTTAGTAGTAGCAAAAGGTGTGAAAGTAGGCACCTTATATCTTTGTACAGGTCATACTGTTCCTTCTACTTTAATTGTTTTAGAAGATAATGAATGTTCAGGAACAGTGGCTGCAGTTGAGCAGGAAGAACATCAAATTGTTGCTATAGATTTTGACACAGCACTGTGGCACAATAGACTCAGGCACATGAGTGAAAAAGGTATGAAATTACTTCATTCAAAGAAATTTTTACTTGGTCTGAAATGTGTCAATATGGATTTATGTGAAAGTTGTGTGTATGGAAAACAAAAGAGAGTTAGTTTTGTAAAGAGTGGGAAGAAAAAGAAAAATGAGCAATTAGAGCTTGTGCATACAGATGTATGGGGACCAACTCATGTATCTTCCCTTTGTGGCTCTCTGTATTATGTTACATTTATAGATGATGCAACAAGAAAAGTATGGATTTATTTCCTATTGGCAAGTTGTCTATACTGAAGTATATGACTAGATATAGTGTTTTCATTATGGCAACAAAGTCATATAGCAGTTTGGAGTTAGTGCACCAAGTGTAGAGATCAGAATTTAGTCAAGTGTTGAAGACTGGACAACATACAGAGCACCAAAGACTCAAAGCATCAGCGCATGTGTGTACATATGAATTAAGGTATGCGCCCTGGAAGATAAGGTTATTAGACTATACTTATGTTGATTCTAAGAGCACATAAGTAGATATGAAAAGATGTGGAAGTTACAGTCAGTTGAAGATGCACAGCTAGTGTGTGCCAGTAGCAAACAGAGCATAGAGATGAAAGTGACCATTTTGGATTGCGATTGTAAATTAATGTTGTAGAGGCTATGCACCCATTGTATTTAGGTTGCTGACATATGTACATGTATAATTGTAAACACACTTAAGCCAATTCATTTGGAAGCGTTGTTTGTAATTAGTTATAGGGCTGACCTAATTGTTTTGTTTGTATGAGCGTATAAATATAAGATGTGCCCATTGTAATTAGCATGGAAGTCATAGTAAAGTTATGATAAGCAGAGCAGAGGTATGCGAAGTCAACATATGATGTATTAGAGCTTTTCTAGAGGTCAAAGCATGAGCGCACCAAGGAACTGATCTGACAAGTAGTGTCACAGCGACAGTTCACCTGCAGATATAGTGTGTATCTGATCTTAGAAGGTTGTAGCCTTAATCATTTGAGTAGTGAGCTCTAGGATAGTGATTCCACTCCCCTAACAGGGATCATTGTAAAAGACTCCTAACAGGGTCTAACCCTTAACCAGGTCTATTGTACTTAAAGCATTGTAAAGCTACTCCTAACAGGGTAAAGGATCTTCTAGCAAGGATCACAAAACACTAGTGCAAAATATTAGTGGGTGTCAATTCCCACTGGGGTTTTTACCTATTTGGGTTTCCCCATAACCATATTGGTGTCATGTTTTATTCTTATGTTTCATGTTTTATGTGAATGTTTAATTCAGTACTTAAGCATTTAAGTTAAGCATAAAGATTAAAAGGAAAAGTTAAAGTTTAGTGAACACTGATTCACCCCCCCCCCCCCCCCCTCTCTGTGTTCCCATTCCTAACAATCGGTATCAGAGCTCTGGTCCTCAGCATAGAAGTTTAACCACTTGAGGAGATCATGTACAAGATAGAAATGAAACATCTGAAGAAGAATCTTGAAGCTGCTCTTGAAGACCTAGACAATTCGAAAAGAGAAATTGAAGAACTAAAAGAAAAAGTCGGTGATGCTCAATTAGTTATCAAAAGACTAAGAAAGGATTTGAAAGGATGCTCTAACAGTGATCTTGAAGAAAAATTCAAGAAGTTGAATGAGGAAAATGCATCTCTATTAAGCCAGCTCAAAGAGTTTGATGACAAACTGATGAACAATCAAGATGTCTACAATGAGCAAGTCAAGGAGAACCTTCAACTCAATGATGAATTGAGGGAAGCCAATTTGGAAATCTTGGATTTGAGGAATTGCAAAGAAAGACTGGAATCTAAATTAAAAGAAGAAAAGAATCACATTAACAAATTGCACACCAGTTCAAATTTGATAGAATCTCAGTTGTATGCAAGAAGAGTCAAAGGAGACACTAGTTGTATTGGATACAATGAAGCACATAATAATATTGATAATATGTGAGCGAGAAAGGAGACACAAAAGGAGTCTACTGATAATAAGAAGACTGAAGATCAAACCAAAGACAATGATGGTCCTCCTAAGAATGAGCGCAAGCCTAGAGAATGCACCTATTTTGCATGTAATAAGCATGGACATATTGCAAGAAACTATACAGAGGTAAAGCCTTTTAATGGTTACTATTATACATGTAATAGATTTGGTCATAGAGCAATAAATTGCAAGACTAGTAAGAAGAACAGGATTCAGCATGATAAAAGAAATCAGAATCAGACAAATACAAGAAGTTCTCAGAATGTTACATGTAAGATATGTAACTATAATGGTCACACAGCCAGATTATGTAAAATGGTAACTCATGTCAATGCGTCAAGGAATAATAAACCTCCAATGATTTTTCACACCTATAACAAGGCTAGACATATCTCAAAGTTTTGTAGATCAAGGATGCAAGGTTAGGAAAGCCCTAAAAAGACCAAAGAACCAATTTTGGATCCAAAAGCAGAAGTCAAGTTTGTAAAGGCCTCAGAAGATGCGAGCTTGATTTGGTCAGATGGAAAGTAGGATAATGTTGATAAGAATTTATTGGATGCCTCCCCAGTGGACGCACCCTCTACATCTACATGAATGGGCCTTAGGGTCATAGGGGGAGCTAATTTAGCTCTAGACCCCTGCGTGGCTGGTATACTCATCCTCAGAGTATGCGCCTTTGGACTTAAGCTTTTGAAGTATATTGGAACCTTTGTGCAAGAGCACACATACTGATTGTAAGCGGAGCTCGAGTTTGAAAATTTCAAGTGATAGCCTGGTTTAGGTGAGTTGCATTAATGGCAGAATTCTTACTTTAAGTACACAAAAAGTTGTTTGTTCACTCATTGCATTCATATTTAGAGCGATTGGAGAGAAAATTGAGCCTTGGAAGTTCTTGTGAAGATTTGGAGATCGAGTTATCAGTATTTGCAGTGCATTTGATCAGTTGCAAGAAACCCTAGCTTGTTGCACCAATTCAAAAGCTGTCAGAACATCTCAGAGATCATTTGGAAAGTGAATATCAAGTAAGTCATGGCCTCTCCTATTTTTTTTTATGTTGTTGAGAAGAAGCGGTATGTTTTCGAAAGGCACCCATTTAAATCAACCCTGGATGATTTAGAGGGAGCATTTTCCCACACGTCGATGGGCGTTATGCATGTAGAAGACATAAGGGCTTACATCTATTGTAAGAAGGAACCTATTGGACTGGATAGGTTAAGGGCGCACATGGTCACAATGTTGAAACTAGAAAAAATGTTCATAGATGAATACACCAAATGGAATGATCACCCCATTGTTGAATATGCCATGACATATGAATTCTATGAGGAAGAATAGATAAAGATATTGTTGAGCAAAATCCATGATGATTTGTTTTGGATTGGAGATGTACCAATAAGAATCACAGGAGACTTGATTCATGAGATAACAAGCCTCTCTAAGATAGGCACCATCCTTCCAATGGGTAAGGATGTCAGGAAAATGGTGGAGAAAGTGTGTAAATCAAGGAGTGATAAGCGTGGCATGACCATTGAGCCTATAGAGCAACCAAACATTAAGTTGATGTCAATGATTCTTGGTTATAGGTTTCATCATACTAGCAAGGTGAATAGTGTGTCTGCGGGCACTATTCTAGCAGCCATCTATCTTGTGCAAGAAGAAGGAGAGTTCAAATTGTGTGAGATCTTGCACGCATAGTTGATAGACAACAATAGGGCTATCAAACATGACAAGACTAAGGTATTCAGGTTTGGGTCCCTAATCATCTATATGTACCTTCATATAGTTGGTAAAGTGTTAGACTTGTATCTAGACAAGTCCATTCCTACCATGCCTCAGATATCATACTATGACCTGATAACTCAAGAAACAAAGAAAGCTTTTGAGAAGGTACTCTTGGAGCAATAGATTAGACTACCTACTATGCCCATCACTCATGCATCAAATATGAAAGGCAAAGCAGCAAAGACCTCCTATGCGCCAGTGACAGGTCCTCAGGACTCAGCGTGCATAGCAAAAGTTCAAACAGAAGCAGATCAGTCTGCGCCCATGATAGAATCACCCAAAGCTAGCACAATTATCATAGATAATGTGGAAATAGCCATGGCACCTACTGACAAGGACTTGGACAAGTTTGAGGAAGCATTTGTCAGTACTGAGGAAGCAAAAATTTTATGTAGCAATACACCTCCCACTCACCAAGAAGAAGTAATCATAGAAGATATTTATGATGAGAAAGTAGAAGTAGTAAAGAAAGATAAAGATACTTCTACTGATTTGATCAAGGTGAAGCAAGAGATGATGGATAGCACTCCCATCACTCCATCCTCAGTATTGTTGTCAAGTTTGACACCAGACACTAGCAATTTGGATTCTTGGAAGAAAGAAGACCTGATTAAGTTCAGCATCCTAGCTATGGAGAAGGCTAAGGAGAAGCAAGTAATGAGGAATCCCTTCCTAGTAGAAGCAGTAAATATTATGAACAGTTTGCTGCCAGAGGATAAGAAGATGGTAAATGTACATTCAGTTGATGATGTGAGCATAGTCATCTCACAATTCAAAGTAAATTTTTCAAGCCTTGAAAAATTTGCAGCCTTAGTGGCAGAAGAGAAGTACTTGAAGAAGAGAATCAATGAATTGATGAGTAATTTTTCACTAGACTTGAACTCTCTTAAGTCTAGTCAGGCATCATTGAAGGGGTTTGCAGATCAAGGAAGGAAAAACATTACAGAATCCATGGATCAGGATAAGTTCACTAATGTCCGTCTCAAGAAGATCAAAGATGCAGAAGCAATGATTGAGAAGGTGAAGGATTCAGTGCTAGACACATCCACTGATGTGAATATATGTCATAATGTCTATCAAGGTTAGTTAGACATAATTGAGAAGGCAGAGAAAGAAATGGACAAGATAAGGTCTAGACAGACCCAATTAAGGAATGCTCTTGTGCCTTCCTTAGACATTCTCAGTTAGAACATAAAGGATATTGATGTGACCATAATAACCTATGATCAAGGTTTGAGCACAAAATTGGAGAAGATGGAGAAGCTTCAATATGCATTATGCGCCCATCTACATATAGTTAACTCCTTAATAACTTTTTGGAAGAAGGAGATTCAGAAACTCAAGATTGCATATCCAGATGTTTTCCCTTAGTAAGTGTATGTAGATAAAGACTTTGATATACCTTTGTCATTAATGTCAAAGGGGGAGTTTTATAGGATATGGATTATATAAGATACATAGGGAGATATAAGTTTATGTATAAAGATGTATAGAAGACAAAATGTTTTGTGTAAAGAGATAGTTAGAAACTTGGCCATATTCCTTTGTTGCCATCAATGACAAAGGGGGAGATTGTTGGCAAGTTGTATATACTAAATTATATGACTAGATATAGTGTTTTCATTATGGAAAAAAAGTCATAGAGCAGTTTGGAGTCAGCGCACCAAGTGTAGAGATCAGAATTCAGTTAAGTGTTGAAGACTGGACAACATACAGAGCACCAGAGACTCAAAGCATCAGCGCACGTGTGTACATATGAATTAAGGTATGCACCCTAAAAGTTAAGGTTGTTAGACTATACTTATGCTGAGTCTAAGAGTGCATAAGTAGATATGCAAAGATGTGGAAGTTACAGTCAGTTGAAGATGCATAGCTAGTGTGTGCCAGCAACAAATAGAGCATAGAGCCGACAGTGACTATTTTGGATTGCGATTGTAAATTAATGTTGTAGAGGCTATGCGCCCATTGTATTTAGGTTGCCAACATATGCACATGTATAATTGTAAGCACGCTTAAGATAATTCATTTGGAAGCATTGTTTGTAATTAGTTATAGGGCCAACCTAATTGTTTTGTTTGTATGAGCGTATAAATATAAGATGCGCCCATTGTAATTAGCATGGAAGTCATAGTAAAGTTATGATAAGTAGAGAAAAGGTATGTGAAGTCATCATATGATGTATTAGAGCTTTGCTAGAGGTTAAAGCATGAGCGCACCAAGGAACTAATCTGACAAGCAGTGTCACAGCGACAATTCACTTGCAGATATAGTGTGTATCTGATCTCAGAAGGTTGTAGCCTTCATCATTTGAGCAGTGAGCTCTAGGATAGTGAGTCCACTCCCCTAACAGGGATCATTGTAAAAGACTCCTAATCAGGTCTAACCCTTAACCAGGTCTACTGTACTTAAAGCATTGTAAAGCTACTCCTAACAGGGTAAAAGATCTTCTAGCAAGGATCACAAAACCCTAGTGCAGAATATTAGTGGGTGTCAATTCCCACTGGGGTTTTTACCTATTTGGGTTTCCCTGTAACCATATTGGTGTCATGTGTTATTCTTATGTTTCATGTTTTATGTGAATGTTTAATTCAGTACTTAAGTAGTTAAGTTAAGCATAAAGATTAAAAGGAAAAGTTAAAGTTCAGTGAACACTAATTCACCCCCCCCCTCCCCCCTCTCAGTGTTCCCATTCCTAACATTTCCTTAGACAAAAATATGATGTATTTTAAATCTTTAAGAAATAGAAATTATTGGTTGAGAATGAGACTGGTAAAAGGTTAAAATGTCTCATATCTGATAATGGTGGTGAGTATTGGAGCACATAATTTGAAGATTATTGTTCGTCTAATGGTATTCGTAGGTAGAAAACTGTACCAAGGACTCCACAAGAAAATGGAGTGGCTGAACGCATGAACATAACAATAATGGAGCGTGTAAGGAGTATGAGGTTGCATGCTAGGCTGCCCAAAAACATGTGGGCAGAGGCTTGAACACTATTGTTTATTTAATCAATAGAGGCCCCTCTACTCATTTGGACTATGGTATTCCAGAGGAAGCATGGAGTGGTAAGAAGGTGATTTATTCTTTTCTCAAAACCTTCAGTTGTGAAGCTATTGCACATATAGATTCTAAAAATAGAACAAAGCTAGAAGCTAAGTCAAAGAAATGTGTATTTGTTGGATATGGCATTGATGAATTTGGTTATAGGCTTTGGGATTTTGAAAATCATAAAATTGTAAGAAGTAGGGATGTCATATTCAATGAGAAGGTGTTGTACAAAGATCTGTTGCAGCAACATGAGAACAAAGAAAATGATTATGTAGTACTAGGTGATACTCCAAAAGATGATGTTCCAGTAGTTCCTTATGCTTCGCAACAACAGCAACAACAAATACCACAAACCCTAGTAAATGTTAGACGATCAACAAGGCTAAGTAGACCTCCAGACAGATTCTCTCCCTCCTTGTATTCTATTTTATTAACAGATGTTGGTGAACCTGAATGTTATAATTAAGTTGTGTAGGTGGATACAAAGCTTTAATGGGAGTCTGCAATGATAGATGAAATGGACTCTTTGCTGTAAAATCAAACATGGAATTTATGTAAGTTACCTGCAAGTAAAAGGGCTTTACAAAATAAATGGGTTTACAGGATAAAGGAAGAGGATGGAGGTAAGAAAAGATTTAAAGCCAGGTTAGTTGTAAAAGGATTTGCACAAAAAAAAGGGTATTGATTTTGATGAGATATTTTCTCCCGTTGTTAAAATGACTTCTATCCGTATTGTTTTAAGTATTGTGGCTACTAAAGATTTTCATTTAGAGCAGCTTGATGTTAAAACAACTTTTCTTCATGGTGATTTGGATGAAGAAATATATATGGTACAACCACAAGGATTTGAGGTCAAGGGTAAGGAGAATTTGGTGTGCAGATTGTAGAAGAGTTTATATGGCTTGAAGCAAGCACCTCGGCAATGGTATATTAAATTTGACACTTTTATAAATGAGCATGGATACAGTCGGTGTCATTTTGACCATTGTGTTTATTTTAAGAGGTTGGAAGATGACAGCTACATTATTTTATATTTATATGTTGATGATATGCTTGTAGCTGGGTCTAACATGGCTCACATTAAGGGGTTGAAACAACAGTTAGCACATTCATTTTCTATGAAGGATTTGAGGGTAGCAAAACAAATCCTTGGTATGAAAATTTGCAGAGATAGGAAAAATAGGAAGTTGTCTCTATCTCAAGCTGATTATATTGAGAAGGTGTTGCAACGTTTCTCTATGGAGAATGCCAAAGATGTCAGCACACCTTTGCCTAGTCATTTGAAATTGACTAAGGAGATGTGTCCTAAGACGTCAGAAGAAGAGGCTAAAATGTCCAAGGTACCTTATGCTTCAGCTGTAGGGAGCTTAATGTATGCTATGGTATGTACTAGGCCAGATATTGCACATACAGTGGGAGTCGTTAGCTGATATATGAGTCATCCTAGTATTGAGCATTGGAATGCAGTCAAATGGATTCTCAGATACTTGAGAGGTACATCCAATAAGTGTTTACACTTTGGGGGATCTACTACTACTATACAAGGCTATGTTGACTCAGATTTGGTAGGAGATATAGATAGCAGGTGGAGTACTACAGGCTATGTATTTACTGTTGGTGGGTCAGTAGTGAGTTGGATTTCTTGACTACAAAAGGTGGTTGCTTTATCCACTATAGAGGCAGAGTATGTTGTTGCTACAGAGGCAGCCAAGGAGATGAAATGGCTTCAATTCTTCATGGAAGAATTGGGACATCCACATATGGGTAATTTTCTGCATACAAATAGCCAAAGTGTCATTCATCTTGTGAAGAACTCTTCTTTGCACTCAAAGATAAAACACATATAGTTGCGGTACCATTTCATTCGGTCAGTTTTGGATGATGGGAAGTTAAAGCTGGAAATGATACATACAGATGATAATCCATTAGATATGTTTACAAAGGTAGTAACAAGGGAGAAGTTGAACTCATGTTCAACTTCAGTTGGTCTTCTAGACTTAATAGAATAAAGAAATAGTTGAGTCCAATGTGGTTCAATCCAGTGGGAGCCTCATATGGTAGTAGTATTGCTATAAGATCAGTCTCCAAGTGGGAGGTCTTTTAGTGTGGATACTGATCAATCACCAAGTGGGAGATTGTTAGCTTGTGGTGACTGATCAGGAAAGTACTATACACTTTTCCTCCTTCCCTCGAGGTGAATTTTTTTGAGGCTGACATATTTTTGGCTATTTTTGGGCTGACATGATTATAACTCATTCTAACCCTAAAGCGGCAAAATATTGTATAATATGGCTTAGGGTTAGGGATTTCATTATGTATGATTTTAGTACTTGTAGTGGAATTGAGTTGTAAGGGATTACGGATTGTAATCAGGTTGTAATTACTGGATAATAATAATATTGGACTCGGTGTTGGTGGATGTAGCCCAGGGATTGGGTGAACCACGTTAAATCTTTGTGTCTTTTGTTCTCTTCTGTGTGGTTTATGTTTTTTCTGATATTGGTTATTTTTGCATGTAATTGTTATTTCTGCCTTGTTAATCCTAACATATTTTCTAGATTAGTTTATCACCAAGATTAATATGTATGCATTCCAAATTATGAATCCCTGAGTCGCCTAGATTCTTGGGCGTGCAAACTTTGTCCCAAACCAAGAGATGGATTTTATCTCTCAAATATTTGTTTTTGATAAAGGTAAAAGTAGGTTTTAAAGGGGCCCCAAAACCTTGTACATAAAGGTCACTAAAGATATTCAACAAAATCCCACTAAATGAAATGGGTCAAGACCAAAGAGAGGGTTTTACAACAGGCACCCACAACCTAGATGAATCAAGCATGAAACAACCATCATGCAACCCATAACTAAAAGAAATCCAGCACTAGGATTTACTTGGAGCACCCTTCTGATGGGAATGAAGAGTCATATCAAACAAAGAGGAGGCCTTCTTAAGTTTTTTTCCTTTGATAGCGATCCAACCCTCTTCAACTCTAGCCGCCTCAACCTACCAAGGCAAAGTATCATCAGCCGAGCTAGAGAAATCCTAGCCACCAACAGAGGCAACCATAAAAATAGGTGACAGAATAGGACCCATGACCTCCATACCACCAGGAGAAGACAAAAGCATTGCCTCCCCATCCAAACCAGAAACTGAAAAAATTGGAGAGATAGGAGGAAAATCTCCATCATCCAGTGAGACCTGCAAATTCTCCACCGATGAAAAACCTCCAACAGAAGACAAAACCCTATCCAAAGCAACCAGTGATGGCTCAATAGACAATGATGATCTAGCAATAATCAAAACCCTAGAAACTCCACCAATCTTTGAAGCCTGCAACTTCCCAGAAAAACCTCCAGTAGGAGAAAAAACCTTAGTCGAAGTAATTGATGATGCACCAGCAACCAGTGACACACCAGTATTAGCATCACCAAAAAATTGTGATGCCATCAAATTCCCAAAAAGACCTCTAGTGAGAGGCAAAACTCTAGCTGAAGCACCAACTACTAGCGAACTCCCAGGAGCGGAATCCTGGCCAACAAAAGAGGGAGGGGAGACCTGCACTGCCACTTGGGAGAAGCTTTTCTATGAAACAGGTTTCTTCTCCACCAAATAGTGATGAGCCAAGGTACCCTTCCAACATGACGCAACATATTTCTTTTTACCCAAACCACACTGAGTAGCCATATGCCCAGTATTAAAGCATCTATGACATTTGAAGGGAAACCCTTCATAATCCAGGGTCTATGTCCAGCTTCCTTTGGAGGATTTGATCACTATCTCCACAAGAAGACCATTAGAAGGATTAATATCAACAAGAATGAGAGCATAAGTAGAGCGGAACATATTAGAAGAGGCACTATCTACCAGCAAAAATTCCCCAAGAGCATTACCAATCTCCTCATAAAGAGAATCGATCCAGAGATGCATAGGTAAGTAAGGAAGATGAACCCAGATGGGGAACCGAGTGAAGGAATCTAAGATGGGGTTAAAATTGATATGCCAAGGTTTAACCATGAGCATAAAATGATCCTCCTAGCTGAAGAAATGATCACATGATATTTTATTCTTGTCCGAGGAATATTCAAACTTCACAATAAAATACCCCTTCTACCAAGGAGAAGATATGCATTGTATCCTCAAGGACAGGCTACCAATGATGAGAAATCTAATCATGAAGCTTTGACAAGTTGGGACAAAAACCCCTAAACCTGTAAATCAAGGTATGGCAAGAGAAAATAGAGATTTTGTGAGCCATATCCTCCTCAACATTTGAATCCACCACAATAGATAAAGGAGAAGAGACAGGGAAAGGCCCATGAGAAACCCACAGATTCAACAACACAATATCCCTAGAAGTAGTGGAGGGCTCAGTAAAGACCACCCAAGGGACCTTCACCCCACCCTCATGCACAAGAGAAAAAACAAGTGAAACCATAGAGTTTCCTGCATCCAGCGACACCCACAATTTCCCCACCGATGGCTCACCTCCAACAAAAGACAAAACCCTAGCACCAACAACCAGCGACGCCCCAACAAATGATAAATCACCAGCAACTGGTGAAACTCTAGAACCTCCAGCAACCTTCAAGGCCTACAACTTCCTAGGAAAGCCTCCAATAGGAGACCAAACCCTAGCCGAATCAACCAACACCGTACTAGCAACCAACAAAGCACTAGCAAAGCACCAATGACCGGCGGACTTCCAGCAGAAGGCTCCATTAAACATAGAGGAATTCCAAGATATATTCTTGGGAGATATTCTTGTTTGAATCCCAAAAAAATAGAGACAATTGCTACAAGTAGAGGAGGACAATTCAAAAAGACAATTTTAGATTTGTCAACATTGATTTTTTGACCTAAAATAAGAGAATAGTGGTCTAGCATTTGTTTTATGGTCTAGGATTCCCTTATGGAGGCTTCCCCAAATAAAGTGGTATCATTTTCAAAGAGAATATGTTACATTAATATGCTAACAAGGAAAATTAATACCTCTCCATTAGTTTTCATTGTAAATTTTTGCTATGGAGTGACTAAGCACCTCTACTAGAATGATGAATAGATGAGGAGATAAGGGATCACCTTGCCTAGTACCTTTTCATGTAGAGAAGAATCCACATAACTATCAATTTATAATAATTGAGAATTTGGCCCTAGTTATAAAAGCTAGTATCCATTTACACCACTTAGGTGAAAAGCTAAAACTCAAGAGAACTTGGTGTAGGAATCTCCAATTTACTATATCATATGTCTTAAGCATATCCAAAATGATAATCATATCTTGAAGTTTATTTTGTTGATGGTATGGATAATTTCATGTTCCAATAGCACCCCCTTATAAGTCTCCTTTCTTGAAATGAAACTCCCTTGTTCCTCCAAGATAATCTATGGGATCATGATAGCTAACCTTCTAGCTATAGCTTTTGATTATTTTTGTAAATTGTGTTACATAACTTGAAATAAGTCTAAAATCAACAAATGAAACCATATAATTTTTCTTAGGAGTGAGAGAAATTAAATTATTGTTTAATTTCTTGAGCTTATCACCACTCTTTCTAGATTCTTCTAATGCTGCCCAAACCTATGAACCAATAAAATCCTGACACTTTTGGAAAAAAAGAGGTGTAAGACCATTAGAGTTGGGAGCCTTATTCGGACCCATAGAGAAGACTACTGATTTAATTTTGTTAAGAGAAAAATGTTTTGAGATGGAATCATTTTCTTGATCTAATACAAGCTTGGGGTTATTCATAAGTATTTTCTCCCTAGTTTGAGCCTTTGAAACTTCATCATGTTGATCAACAAAGAACAATGAAGAAAATAAACAAACAACCTCATCCTATATTTCATTAGAATTTGATATTGTGTTTCTAGAGGGGTCAAAAATTTTGAGTATTGAATTTTGAATAAATCTAGATTTTTATAAGGTATGGAAGAAGTGTTTCTATGACCATCTTTCAACGAAAGATCCCTAGATTTTTGTCTCCAATTAATTTCTTCTCTCGCTAAAACTTATTCAAATTCATGTTAGTGTCTTTTTTTCTCATGATATGAAAAAGTGTTAATGATAAAGCTAATAATCTCCTCATTTACCTCTTTTATATGAATCAATTATTTTTCAATATCATCCTAGAAGCAAAGATATCCTTGAAGACTTTTCTATTCCACTCCTTAATATGTACTTTGATGAAATGAAGTTTCCTACTTAGTTATAAAATCATAGAACCTGAAATGAAAGGCATACCATGATACCATGACTTTAAAAGAGGGAGAAAAGAGGGGTCTCTAAACCATTATTTTTCAAACTTTAATGATGCTATAGGATTATTTCAAGGAGTAGCTGGTGGAAGAGTAAGCTGAAGGGGAAAATGGTTGCACTTGAAGAATACAAGAATGTGAGACATGCAATGACCATAGTTTGTAATCCATTCAGGATTCAAATAAATCTATTAATCATCTTAGAAATGTACATAAAATGAGCTCTTTTATTAGTCCAAGTAAATTGACCATAAGTTGGGATACAATCCACTAGGCCATTGTTTGAGACAAACTCATTGAAATCTAACAATGTTTTCATAGGTGGAATTAATCCACCCTTTTTATCCTACAGGGATAGAATGAAAGTGAAGTCCCCCTAGCATGATTAGGATATTTGAATAAGATGCACATGTTTTTAATAAAGAGCTCCAAAGTAGTTTTCTTTGATAGTGCAATTAGGCCCATACATGTTAAATAGATAGAAAATGACATTAAAGTGTTCTACTTAAATTTGAATTTATTTCCAGTTTGCCTTGGTTGGAACCTTATTCAGTGCCAAGTGATATATTTGTCTTACCAAAATATTTTCACCCCACCTAATGCTCCAACAGATGGGGAAGAAATATACTTCCAAGTCTCCCACTTTGCAAATGGTTGAAGGGTTTTTGGCTCAACAAACTTTGTTTCTTGGAGGGGAATAATATCTACTCCACTCACCTAAATTTTTTATTTGATGAGGTGGGTTTTTCTAGGGGTATTTACGCCCCTAAAATTTCATGTGATGAACCTCATCAATTTCATGGGGCTCAGAACCTCACTCACCACAAACATATTTTGTCTAGTGTAGTCTGAATGCTAGCTTTGATATCACCTTTGATAATATTATTTTTAGATGGTTTACCAGACTTCCCTTTGATCTTAGGAGGAGTAGAAGGATTGCACCCCAAAGGGGTCTACATAATAGAACAAGAAATACACCATAAGGAGTCTTCCTGAATAAGGTGAGGGATGCTTCAACCCAGTCATGAAATACATCGTACTGTGTAGATCCATCCTAAGAAAAACTTGAAGGAGAGTCAAGAGAATAAAATTTCAACTGATGAGAGCATGGTTTGGAAGAATTTAAGCTAGGAGAGCAAGAGAAAATAATTGCTTCATCCACTAGAATATTTAGCTTTGTAATTAGCTCAGATAATCCATGAACATCATGTTTCTTTGATTGGAATAAAAATTATGAGTTAGAGTGGTCATGGGAGGTAATAACCTTCTCAATTTCATTGAATTTATGCACTTGAATGCCCCCAAGATCCACACTTTCAGAAAAAAAAAACAAAAAAAAACCACCTTATCCAAGTCATTTTTCTCAATCTAAATTGTGGGAAGATTATCAAAAATTTTGTATTGAGCTCATTTGCACTGGGAGGGTGAGATGACCATTGGATTCCCCAAACCAACATGAGACAAATCATAAAAATATCTAGGAGAAAATTTATACTCCACTTTGGCAAAAAAATGCCTAAAGTTACTATAAGATGTCTAATCATATGTATGTTCCCTTCAAAAAAAAATTGAGTAAATTACATAGCCTATCCTGGCCATCTGAAAAAATTATTATTAATGCCCAAAAGGGCCCTAAACACATGTGTTTCTACTTTGTATGGATAAAAATATATTTTATATTATTTATTAAGATTAATTAAATGATAATTTAGACAAGAGTAATTATGTTTAGTTAAATATGTGATAATATCGAGAAAAGATAAATAAAATAAAATATTTAAAATTATCTATGATTTGGTTGATAAAGGATTGTGGGTGATAAATATTTTGTTGTAGATTATGTATAACAATTAGACCTAGTTTTTTTTTAATTAGATGATGTGTTGTGTGTACAATCACATACCTACCTAAATTAAATCATATTTTTGTGTTTATATGAGATCATGGGCATGATTTAGTCACCAATGGCATGATTATGTCCTATTAGTCATATTTTCCTCTATTGTCATAAACGTTTGTGAGCTCAATAAATACAAAGATATGTACTTAAAAGACACACCCCATAGTACTAATAAGCACACTAAGGAGATTACCATTTGTCAATAGAAATTATCTTTATTTCCTTGATGTATATAAATCTTTTTTTGTCAACTTAAAAAAATTATAGACACAAAAGATGCCTAGACACCAAGTGTATCTCTTCTATCTATGATATTACATTATTTGAATGATAATTTTGAATAGAACCCAATTATATTTTAATTATCAATTCATGTCATAGGACTTGTAATTAAATACACAAACTACATGCTAAATTTAAAACATTTCCAATGTACAATTCATTGCAATTATTAGAATTTTGAAAGGGTGAGTCAATGGAGGTAGATAGGCTATACATATTGGGAGGATAACACCATGGTCATGACTTTATTTAGAAATAAAATCAAAACTATAATCCTCTTTAAATGTTGGAATGACTAACACAAGGATACACTAGCTCTTTCACATGGGGAAAGAGACTACAACAAGACAAGACAAGAAAATTATTGAATGCTAAGCTTTCTCAATAATTGTGTTGATAGAAGCACATGGAATTAACATGAAATTCATCCATTATATAGGCTTCTACCTCAATATAGCCATCATTCTGATCAACACCATTATTTGACTAGATCAAATGCCTTCTTGACACCTTTTGTGCTCCCTTATTCTCAAATGATTTATACAACTTGATTTATACAAAATCCCTTAAATTCAACAACCTTCAACAAGTCTAATACTATTTATGTGTTATTGTAATCTCTTTCTTCTTATAGATCGTTTATTGATCAAAATGGTCCATTAATTTATTATAATGAGCATTCAAAATATTTTTGGTGTAAGATAATTATTTCATTTTAAGACTCCTCATACTATACAATTGTCTATTTTTTAATCTTGTTGGTTATATCCTCAATAGTGTAATCTAATAGGTAAAATAACCTATGCCCAAGCACATGAATTCTCTAGGCTTATCAACTCCTTGGGCACCATTGTTAAGCTTAGTGTAGCTCAAAGAGAATAGATTTCCACAATTCATGACAGTCATAAGCAATATTTTCTAGATTTTATTGTGTTGGAATTTTTTGCATCGACATTTCGAATCGCACTCCATGATCCATCATCAGGATGAACATTTAAGAAAGCACAAGGAAAAATCAAATCTGATGTTCATCCTAATGAGGGATCACAGAGTGTGATTTGAATTGTCAATGCAAAAACCTTCAACACAATCAAATCCAGAAAATCTTGCTAATGACTTAGTGTAGTTGTCAAGTTCTCCAATCATATTATTGATGTTGTTTGTGGCTTTTGACACCTTTTATTTCAACCAACATCTAGCTACTCTATTTTTCTTTTGTTGGCTTACCAATGCACCTAGCAAACTTTCCCCACATGAAACTATATACCCTACATCAATTGACACATTTGTTTCAACCATTATCCAACCACTATCTCATAAACCCTAGAAATATTATACTTGAATTAAATACCATTCTTAAGCTTAGTGTAGCTCCTGTCAAAGAGAATAGATTTCCACAATCCATGATAGTCATAAGCAAGATTTTCTAGATTTGATTGTGTTGAAATTTTTTGCATCGACGTTTCGAATCAAACTTCGTGATCCATCATTAGGATGAACGTAAGAGAGTACAAAGAAAAATCAAATCTAATGTTCATCTTGATGATGGATCACAAAGTGTGATTCGAAACGTCAATGCAAAAAATTTCAACACAATCAAATCCAGAAAATCTTGTTAATGACTTAGTCTAGTTGTCAAGTTCTCCAATCATATTATTGATGTTGTTTGTGGCTCTTGACACCTTGTCTTTCAACCAACATCTAGCTACTCTATTTTTCTTTTGTTGGCTTACCCATGCACCTAGCAAACTTTCCCCACGTGAAACTATATACCCTACATCAATTGACACATTTGTTTCATCTGTTATCCAAACACTTCAAAAATTTGTCAAGGTGACATTATTAAAAATAATTCAAGTTACTCCTATTAAAACACATACACCATGTTAGTCCAAGTCATTTGAATATCAATTAAGAAATACAATACTAATCAATACAAATATGTAATCCATTCACATCACAAAACAAATTTAAGATCAAATGTTTAATTCAAATTGAATATTAAAATCATCAATTTAAATCTCATAAATCATTTTGACAAGTCTATAATATTTATTTCATTTTTTATTTACAAATTAACCTTTAATATTATTAATTACCTTCAATTACCCAACCTCAAAAAGGTATCATCTAATCATTAAACCTCATAAAATAAAATATTATACTTTGTACCACAACATTTCTTTATTGTGTAATTTTGAATTAAATATCATATTTTATTTACTTCAATTATCAACCACTATCTCATAAAACCCTAGAAATTTTTTTTACACTAAACAATTTCATAGAAATGAATATTTATAGTGGGTGAACCTCTTATGCTCGTCTTTCTTCCCTACCATCATCTTTAAAATTTAAAAAAAAAGCTAGGTAAACTCTCTTCATCAAGAAAATGGACAACTATCAAATTGTACTCCATAATCAAGTATTTTAGAATCCTCTCCTTGTCAACAATCTATTGGCTCTTACTTCCCATTTCTTGACCAAGTGATGTTACATCTCTGTAGTCAATTTCAAACCTATAAATTATAGCAATTATTGCCTGTTGTTTCATGGTCTCTTTCTCTTTGCTCAGCTGTATTGCCTCTTGTTTATCTGTCTCTTTCAACTGACTAATCAGATTCCTTTGGCCTCATTTGGATTGTTGTGGCGACCCATGCTTTGGCTGTTTAAATTCCTATGCCCGCACGTTTCTGCAATTTCTTCTTCTACTCTTTTAAGAAGGAAGATTCTCAAAAACTGTGGCTCACACTCTTCTTAATATATACCTGGTACGTCTCTTATCTCTTCTCCTGCTTTGATAACTTTGCCACAAAAGATAGACGTTTAATTGATATCTACAATTAAGTAGAAATCAAGTTATATTCTATCTATTCATCTTACATAAAAATATGATCATTTAAGTAAAGATTGTTATATTTATATCTTATAGATCACCTCGCATAAAAATGTAGAGATTGTTATATTCAATAGATCCGTCTTCAGGTAAAAAAATTTATAGAGATTGTTATATTTCATGGGTCATCTCATATAAGAGATGTGATAACTAAGCAAGAGTGTCATATTCATGTACCCATCTCACATAAAAAATTTAAAAAAATTAGTACAGATTGTGATATTTAATAGACCAATCTCACATTAGAAAAATGATCTGAGTATTGACCTCACATAGAAAAATATGATTTTTTTGAGAAATTATTATTCAACACAGATCAACTGTAAATAGAGACTGTTCTACTCTTTGAATCCATCTCACTTAAAAACACTATTATAAAATAGAAATTGGTATTCACCATAGACCCACCTCACATCTTAATTTTATCAGTGAGCAAACTTCCTGAGTACATTCTCAAACCATGTGTGGATCACGCACTTTTACTTGGACTGGATCGGTCGTTTAAGTCTACCTCATTGCCCGGTCTTTATTGATTGGAGAGCAATTGAAATTCAAAGAACTTTTTCACCATTGTTTGTGGTCAATGTTTCTCACTTCAAAGATTGGAGCTCTTTGACTCCTTATCCATTCAAACCATATACTATTTTATATTATTTATTATTATTAATCAATGCTCTTAAATTTAATGTCATGTCAACTTTTTTTTATAATTATTAGTTACTATCAAGGTAGAACATATATGTATTTAATGAATTCAATTTTTTCTACAAGCTTAATTAATTATTACTTAGAATTAAAAACACTGAACAAAATTCATATAGTCTGTATTTATTTTATATTTTAAATCATTGTAAAACTATCTGTGTGGGTGGGCAACGAATAACTGATAGGTTGTATATTTTTAATTGTTGTGTATAATTATGGCTAGAATGATTTAATTGGTTGGTTGGATGAGTTATCAGAGTTATTGTGGAGTTGGGAACAAGGTTAGGGCCCAAATAGTAGTTTCAATTTCAAAAAACTTGTCAGACTCCAACATTGGTTGGAGGATCAAAGTCAAAGCTTGACAAAGGAAGAAGAACATATACAACTTATTCACCATATTGTCATTGGTAGAATTTTGGGTAGGTTTTGACATCCTTAACCAATTCGAGGATTTTTGTGGTTGAAGAACCATGTTGAGTAATGGACAAAAGAATAGATTGGAAATTATTTTAAATCATTTTTCAATGTCAATCAGTTCTGGGAAATAATGGATTGTGTTGGGTAAAATTCAAATGGCCTTAAAGAAAGATGATAATTGCATTAGATAAATAATCTACAATATTGAGAAGTAGAAATAATAGAATTGACACTTATTGAATTATAATGTGACATTGTCTTACATCTTATTTTATCTTCCTATTTTACATTTAATACTACAATGCATACGAATGGAATATCAATAATCACAATAATACAAATTAAAAAGAGGGTGCACATTACTAAATTAGATTGCATTGTACATATTACAAGAGTTTTAATAATTAAAATTCAGAATGTATAATGACAAGAAGATTGTCTAATTGTAAATGGACAATAAAAAATGTAGACAGGGAAAACGTGAATATCATAATGAGACAAAAAAAATGCAATACAAAGATCAATGACAAGGAGGCAACAGTGTATTGTGTTCAATTTTAGAAGGATTATTCGAACACTTCTTAATTTATTACACCAGGATTGTATTCTTTCTAATTCCTTCCATTCTACGTTAATGTCTTCCTAAGCCTTGAAATGTGATCTGTCAATGATAAGTATGACATGGGGAGGGACATTCATAAAATGATTGCATCCAAAATGATGGCCAACAATAGTTAAATACACTCTAAATCTCAAATTCTATAGATACCACCATTGATAATTACACATTTCAAATTTTTTTAGTGCAATTTGATTTATCAAGAGTACCTAATTTTGTTTGATCATGACAATAAAAGCCAAGAGTAAAATGGTATTTGTATTTTTTCCAATTCCTTTCATTTTGCCTTAGTGACTAGGAAAACCTTGGAATGTGGTCTATCAATGATAAATATGACATGGCGAGGGACATTCATAGAGTCTTTGCACCCAGAATGACGGTCATCAATAGTTAGATACCCTGTAGACCTCAAATTATATCCAATGGGCTAAATAAGGAGAAACAAAACCAAAATGATAGTCAATCCCTCCTTGTTCCCCTTAATGATAGTAGAGTGTTCTTGGTGTAAGAATTTGAATACAACAATAACAACCCAAGTTCTAGAGGTCAATGAATAACACATAAAAGAGAGAAATAATATGATAAGAATAAACTATATTCTCGCCAAGAATGAAATACAATATGATCAATTGGATTACAATACCATTATCGATAGATTGATTTATAATGTAGAAGTTCCTTCTTATATAGGTAAGGAAATAAGAGACCATGATAAGGAGGAGATAAGTTATCATTCACACACTGTGGAATCGCATGTCTACCAAAGGTGGATCATGCATTAAAATATGTGCAACATGTGGAGGATGATAATGTGATAAGTGCACTAAAGGTGGAGACAACACAAAAAGTGGAATATGATAACATGATGCAGGAGCATCCTGGGTGTAAGAGCAATCTTGCATCACCCAAAAATATTTATGTTTGCTTTTCAATAAGGGTTATCTCGTGCAGAGCTGCTATTTATGGAAACTTACTATTTTTAGTAAGTTGGTCATATGATCTCAGAATGTTTTGATTTCACAGTTGGAGGTTCATCCTAGTCATTTCAGCCTACCAGTTGAGTTTCATTGCCACATCATCAGTATTGGTGAAGTTATTGAGATTTTTTGGTACGAAATCTTTCAGGTCAATTTTGAAGGCCTTAGAGGCTCCGGATCGTGATCGACCCCCGACTGACTGACGCTAGCGCCTATCAGGCGTTGTAGATCTTGTCATAGCATTTCCAAAAAGTGGTTACAATAAAAAATGGAGTTACGGTTAAAAATTTATGGCCTCCAGAAGTTGGGTTACCTAAAATCATATTTTGTATTTCTTTTGAGCCGACCCTATTGTAATAATTGTGAAAAATAAATAATTCTATGTCTAGTCGGCCTAAAGGGCTAAATTTCTGGAATCTTCTCGGGCAGTGGAAATTGCCTATATAAGAAAGGTCTGTAGTGTTGTCTTAGGCAGTTTGGGATAGTTTTGAGTGGTAGATCTGGGTAATAATTTGAGGCTTTTTCCTACAGAATATTGTAAGGGAATGCCCATGTGGCTTTGCTTATGGTAATTCTGAAAGTTTGTAATTCCACATTTGTGGAGATAATAAGAAGCCAATTTTTTGTTCTTGCATATTGTTGTTGTTTCTCTATTTCTGTTATGTGTTTGTGGTATTAAGGGGAGCACCCTTCATCATAACAACTATCACCACCTAAAGTAGAATTTATCCTACACCAAGTGTAAACTCCTAGGTGCCTCAAATGAAAACTACTACGTGATGCATTATTCTAAGTAAGATTAAGTAAAGTGTAATTAGGTAAATAATTAGCTACATCAACACTTGGGAAGGCCAATTGTACACCCCAATGTTGTCGATGCATTCTTTGGAAGTTTCACCTATTGAGAAGCCCCCTGTGATTTTTTCCAATTTCATCCATCCTATCTATCATCGTAATTTCTTTCTCCTCACGTTTATAATTATATATCATAAAAAAGAATCACATGATCATTATTAAGCTAATAGTGCACTTGTATGAAGGCAAGAAAGAGAACTAGAAACACTATGTTAAACAATCAATTCTTTTCATCTCTGCTTTCTTTTTATAGGAGAGTTGAAGTGGTCATTAGATAAAATGGATAGTGAGAAACAATACATGTATTGTAATATAATTGCACATAAATCTTGAAAGTATAAGAAAAATGGGGGTATAAAAAGTACAGTTAGATGACTTAACATTTCTCAAATCACACACAACTCTTGGGAAGGTGGACTCAACAGAAAAAAGATGATTAATATGTGCAATCAATAGTAGTAGTGATAAATGAGGTTCATCAATTGAGGATTGGCACAGGTCACAAATCATAAAGGAAATTAGTTTTCAATGGAAAAAAAGTATTTTTACTTGTATACAAGAACTATCCAAGTACATTTCCATGCTTTGTTTAACATGGGCCATTATTAATGAGGTGTGGTTGAAAACTCCTCAAAAACAAACCCTAGGAAATTTGGAGTCTTTTTTAAGATAAGTAGAATTAATGTCAGTAATGATGAGTGAGATTCATCAATTGATAATTGAGAGAAATCATAAATCAATGATAAAATCAATTGTAATATCCTCTGCCATAAAGAAAATAGTGCAAGTATATCTCCATTGTATCAACCAAAAAGATGCTTATTAATGAGTCACACTTCCTAAGTAAGTTCCAAAAGGCAAATTATCCAACACAAGAAATTCTAGAAAGTAGCATGGTAGACAGTTTCTTACTTGTAAATTATTTTCTGGATTTGATTGTGTTTTCTTCCTTGCAATCTATTTTCTGGATTTGAATTGGTTTTCTTACCTGCAAGTTGTTTCTTACTTGGCAACTCCTTCAAAAGACCACAAAATGTGGAACTTTTTTTAAAGATATGTAGAATTAATGTTAGTAATGATGACTGATATTCTTGAATTGACAATTGAGAGAAAAAAAAAATCAAGAATAAAATGATTTGTAATATCTAAGTCATCATTAAAAATTGCAAAAGTATATCTCCATTGTATTAACTTTTTGAAGTTGTTGAAAAGATTTGATGTTATGTTACATCCTAGTGTTTAAGATGGAACTAAGATAACATTGAAAATCAATTTGGGTCAAAATATCACTCACTGATTATATTTTATTTTTTATGTTTTTAAAATGAAATTTTATGCATACATTTATATATAGGTCCATTTAGTTGTTCACACTTTTCTCGCATCTAGAAATGAGCGATGAGGGCAAAGAAAAAACTAACTGGGTGATTTCGTAACTTAGAAACTTGTAAAATATTCAAGTGAAGCATTTGTCAGGTGATTCACAATTTTATGAAATTTTTGAGAAAAGAGAGTAGTTTTAGTGTAATTTAAGTTGTTTGTTTAAGAGTAAGTGATGTTGTCAGTACATGAAGAGAAAAGATAAACATTCAAAAAAAGGCTTAGAGTTTGTAAATTTATGTATTTCCAACCAAAGTGTGTGATGCATGTATTAATATTTACATATATTAAACAAAACATCAAGTATTATAGAAACATAGAAATTAAACACAATTATTTGCTCCAAATGCATGAGAAAAAATACTAGCAATATTACACCACTACTATCCATAATATATTAATCATAAATTATAATGTCAAATCAATTGTTGCATCCTTCACCACTAACATTCTTTCCAATTCCACCCATTTTAATTTTGAATGGTATTAGTCTCTGCTTGCATCACAAACAAGATATGTATGGAGTTTTTTGGGTAATGATAAGGAAACTCACCAAATTTATGACATTGGAATCACTTATCTCTAGGCTTCTAGTGTTAAGTAAAAAATGTGGTATTACGTGAAAATTTTGATTTCTTCATTCTTTCCCCTATGATGGAGCATTGTTAGGATCTCTGATTCTCTTACCACCCTAATTGACAAGGAATAGTGTTGATGTTGTTGTTGTTTTTAGTTTTGACACTTCCTCTACCTCATCATCTTCTTCTTCAACATCTTGAAGTTGTCTAGTTCTTCAGCTTCCAGAGGTAGGCTAAGCTTTCAAAAGAAGAAGAAAAAAAACCTCGAATAGGAATTGTATCAACATAGTGATAGACCCCCTTATTCATCCCCATATTCCTATGAACTTCCCTTGAAAGAATAGTTCCTCATCGCTTTCTTTCCAATTCCATCCATCCTATCTATCACTGCAATTTTTTTGTCCTTACTCTGAAAACTACATAAGAGTAGGTAGAAAAATTTACAACCGCTGCAACTATTCAATGATATTATGATCCTTAATATAATAATTGTGTTACAAGGGAAGATACATAGAAAGAAATCAAAATTTCCCACCACCTCTTAGTATTTATAACAAAGTTATGTGGGCTATTGGCCTAGAAAAGAGAACACGCCCCAATTCAATAAAGGTGTCAATTACATATCTTGAATAGATTCTAATTTGTAATGCAGTCAAGGTTGGTGGATCTAATTAAGGACTGACTAACCTTGCAGCCAAACCAATATGAAGCGAAAATACACAACAACAAATCTAAAATAGAACAAAATTCTTTATTCATCAAATCATCGATTACATGCAATGTGTCAGGCTGTAAGGCCTTCCCAATTGCGGTCAAATACAAAGCAAGTAATAGTCTACAAGATCTCGCGGGATCCAAATCTTTTCCACAACATCAGTATTCAGCTAGCCCAGGTCTACAACATGCAGCACTTTGGTAGGCATCCATGAAAGATCTAAACTTGTACTCAAACTTCCAAGCAATCTTCCTACTCCTAAGCTCGCAGGATACTAGGAGAACCCACAATAGTGGGTTACACTTTTTAGCCTGAACGGACACTGAACTCTACATTTTCAAAAAAAAATTCAGATTCAAATGCATATTGTCATTGAACCGCTCAAAATCGGAGGATGAAGTAAATTAGAGTCTTTTAGGATTTTCTGTCTAGATTCTAAATATATTTTTTTTTATTTTTTTTGAATTTATTTGAATACTTTTTTCTTTCTCCCACAAAAACTTGTATGGTGCTGAAAACGTCATTTTCAAATAGTAACATTGTTTTCATAGAGCATAATTTTTTTGTAAAATAGATATGGATGTGATTCTTTCCAATTTAGTTTTGTAACATCCATACGGAGGGCATACAATTGTTTTGATGACATTATCACTATTATTGCATGTTTTATTAACGTTTGAAGTTGACTAAACCAAAATTTTGACCTACCTTGACTACATAGCTTATAACTTATTGTGTATTTATCAAATTTCAATTTTATTTTATTTTAATAGAAAGTAGACTTGAATACGAAGGGCACTGTTATTTTTCAACAAAAAAAATTCCTTGTTTTACTATTTTCGTTGAACATCAAACTCGGAGGTTTATATTTGATAAAAAACCTACATTCATTTAACGTCAAAAATCATACAAATAATAAATTTAAAAATAGTCAAATATATAATCATTAGAAAGCTAGTTCCAAGTACTTGTTGTATGCAAAAGGACATCTTTTTATTCATCCATTTGATCAGCGCGCTTGAGGACCGAAGCCATGAAATTCTCAGAATTTCTTGAAAACTTGAAACCATCTCCCATTTTAGGTACTTTCGATCGAAAGTACTAACTTTAGATCGAAAGTACTTTGGCAAAAAATGCTAAATTTAGTCAATACTAAGGGACTTTCGATCGAAAGTCAAGTTTGACTTTTGATCAAAACCAATGTCGGCCTTTTTGGTGGCATTTTTAGGTAATAAGAATTAGGTATAAATAAATGCATATTTTTTTCATTTCATAAATCCAAAAGCTGTAAAATAATTTGCATTTAGGAGAAGGAAGACATTTTGGCACGGTATAATTTTCTAAGTTGTGATGGGAAATAAAAAGAGAAGGCTAAACAAAAGTACACAACATTATTCAGAAGAGACTAAACAAAGACTACGTGAAGAATCATGAAAAATATATCATCGTCGGAATCAAGGTATGTCTAAGATGTCTCTAGATAGATATTGTGAGTTGATGGTCAAGACTTGTCTTAATGTTCATGTAAATGTGATATTGTACAGGGTCTATTAGACTTAACTAGACCTAATTGTAGACCTATTTGGACTAATAGGACTTATTAGGACTAATTAGGACCTATTCTAGGACTATTAGGACCCAATTAAAATCAATGAGAACCAATTAACACGTAATTAGACTCAATTAGGACTAATTAGGACTTAATAGGACCTATTAGGACTAATTAGGACCTATTAGGACCTATTAGGACTAATTAGGACCTATTAGGACTAATTAGGACCTATTATGACCTATTAGGACCTAATATGACCTATTAGAACCTATTAGGACTAATTAGGACCTAATAGGACCTATTAGGACCTATTAGGACTAATTAGGACCTATTAGAACCTATATGAACCTAATTAGAACCTATATGAACCTAATTAGAACCTATTAGGACCTATTAGAACCTAATTAGAACCTATATGAATCTAATACTACCTAATAGGACCTATTAGGACTAATTAGAACCAATTAGACTCAATTAGGACCAATTAGGACCTAACATGACCTACTAAATTCAGTTATGACTAATAAGGCTCAATTAGGACCAATTAGGACCTAATATGACCTATTAGACTCAATTAGGACTAATTAGACTCAATTGGGACCAATTAGGACCTAATATGGACCAATTAGGACCTAACATGACCTATTAGACTCAATTAGGACTAATTAGACTTAATTAGGACTGGTTAGGACCTAATATGGACCAATTAGACTCAATTAGGAGGTCAACTAGACTCAATTATGACCAATTAGGAACAATTAGGACCTATTAGATTCAATTATGACCTATTAGATCCAATTATAGTTAATTAGGACCAATTAGGACCTAATATGACCTATTAGACTCAATTATGACCAACTAGACTCAATTAGGACCAATATGGACCAACTAGACTCAATTAGGACCAACTAGACACAATTATGACCAATTAGGACCTAATTAGGACCTATTAGATTCAATTATGACCTATTAGATCTAATTATACTCAATTAGGACCAATTAGGATCTAATATGGACCAACTAGACTCAATTAGGACCAACTAGACATAATTAGGACCAATTAGGACCTAATTAGGACCTATTAGGACCTAACATGACCTACTAAACTCAATTAGGACTAATTAGACTCAATTAGGACCTAATATGACCTATTAGACTCAATTAGGACCAATTAGGACCTAACATGACCTATTAGACTTAGTTAGGACTAACTAGACTCAATTATGACCAATTAGGAACAATTAGGACCTGATTAGGACCTATTAGATTCAATTATGACCTATTATATCCAATAATAGTCAATTAGGATCAGTTAGGACCTAATATGACCTATTAGACTCAATTAGGACCAATTAGAACCTAATATGGACCAATTAGCATCTAACATGACCTACTAAACTCAATTAGGACTAATTAGACTCAATTAGGACCAATTAGGACCAACTAGACACAATTAGGACCAACTAGACTCAATTAGGACCAATATGGACCAACTAGACTCAATTATGACCAACTAGACACAATTATGACCAATTAGGACCTAATTAGGACCTGTTAGATTCAATTATGACCTATTAGATCTAATTATACTCAATTAGGACCAATTAGGACCTAATATGGACCAACTAGACTCAATTAGGACCAACTAGACATAATTATGACCAATTAGGACCTAATTAAGACCTATTAGGACCTAACATGACCTACTAAACTCAATTAAGACTAATTAGACTCAATTATGACCTATTCTAGGACCAATTAGGACCTAATATGGACCAACTTATACTAATTATAACCAATTTATACTTCATACATGTGTAGGAAATGCTCAAGAATCACAAGCTGAACAAGTTGCCCAACCTTCAGAAGTTGGAGAAGGGTCATCACAAGCTCAACAAGCCCAACCTTCAGAAGTTGGAGAAAGGTTATCACAAGCTCAACAAGCACAAGTCTCAAAATATCAAATAAGTACACATCTCTCATTGACTCTCTCGATTTAGTCACTGTCTCAATTTAGTCTCTTATTGGTGAATATACATTTTGGGTCTTTCCCCTAAGAATAATTTATTGTTTTTGTTGTGTACATGCAACCTTTGATGATGCAAATGTTGGACAAAAGGCATCCCAAGTTGATTCAACCCAAGGTCAAACAAGTATGTGTTTCTCTCATTAATGTATAAATTATTATAGGTAGAACATGTTCAAGAGCTTGTAAATATGTATTTCATGAAGGTCCCCTTAAGATGAGATATTAAGATTTTTTATTTTATTTTATTTGCAGTGGAAGTGCAAGAAACATATGTGAATGATAGTCTACTCCAACAGTTGAAGAGAAAAATTAATCGTAAAATCATAGATCATTTAATTGAAATGGACGTGGAAAAATTGAGAGATTATGCTAAAAAACTCATAAATATTATGAAGAGGGCATTGAATAAAAAGTCTAAGCAAATAATGAAACAATTTGAGATTCTTGGTACACTTGAAAAAACTCAACTATTATCAAGTACACTTCTTAAAGATGATTTAAAAGAGCCATTAAAATTATTGGGTGTAGATGCAAGTTTGAAAAAGTTAAAATCAAGTAACATTTTAAAAAATATTGTTGACAGTGTTAAGGAAGGTTTGCATTCCATTGGGAAAACAACTAGATCTACAAATAGGTCTATTTCAAGAAGAGTGATACTGACATCTATTTTAAATAAAAACATGTCCCAAAGAAGACAAATTTCTTCACTTTCATCTCAGATCAGGTACAGTAGGAAGATAATGACACTATTTGAAAAGAAGAATCAATTTGGATGATACTACATTGGAAGGTAATTGGGCACTAATGTGTAGAGCTCCTCGGTCTGATAGAATTAATGAAACAATTAGGAACTTAGTTACGTCATTTTGGACTAATCATACTCATCCTTCACCAAATACAAGAGACATTATCAAGAAGAGGACTGGGCCTAAGGAATATTTCCAGCACACAAAACATTGGTTGGACACCACACAGCATGAATTGTATCTCTCATTTTGTAACTCAAATCCTGACATTAAGATTGGACAAACAATGTTTGAAAGATTAAAGCCATTTTTTGTAAAGATAAATAAATCTTTTGAAATTTGTTGTTGTCGATATCACATTGAATTCGATCTCTACTACCAAGGGTTTAGAAAGATGATAGAAGAAAGTGGTGGTTCTCAAAATGATTTTCCTAAATGTCCAAGTCAATTCATAACATCAATCTTATGTAACAAATCAATTGATCATGAAATACCTGAAAGAGATTGCATAAGAGGAACTTGTCAAACATGCGGGGATTTGGCTAAATTTCCTTTGAGACTTGAAGATACTGACATGGCGAGGATGATAAAATGTAAGAGATACAAGTACATAAAGTCTGAAATAAAAGTTTGGAAAGAATCAACAAGGTTGGAATATGTAGAAGACGAGATACCTGTTGCAACATTTATGGAGAATTTTCCTAAATTGATTCAACCATACATACGACATGTTTTTTTTTCTAAATGGCAGGCAGAACAATTCCAAATACAAAAAGAATATTTTCCAGTTGGAACGATTTTATCGATTGTTGATTTTGCAGAGAACTACTCCTTTGTATCTCAAAAACAACTTCAAGCATAATACTACTATACAGAGCAGGTGACTATCATGGTACATGTGTCTTATCGACATGCATAATTAGATTTGGATGGTGTTGAAAGTACATATGAAGCACGAGTCATAAAGAAAGAATATCACTTTTACATTAGTGATGATAAAGAGCATGACATACATTTTGTCGAGCATTGCTTTAAGACATTTTTTGGATATTTGGAAAACAAAGGCATCAAAATTGAAAAGCATTTTGTTTGGTCGGATGGATGTGCAACACAATTTAAATCAATAAGGCCATTTTACGCACTATGTAGATATCATCGATACCAAAAGATACCACATATTTGGAGTTTCTTTGAGAGTGGACATGGAAAGGGAGAGCATGATGGTGTGGGAGCTTGTATTAAACGTGCTTTAAGAAAGTATCAAATGGACTATCAGGGATATCGTATAAATAATGTTCATAATGTAGTTGAGTGGTGCAAGATGCATTTTATGGTGCCAAATCGTGATAACACATCATCACGATCAGATCGAGTCATACCCTTCTGAGTATTCTGGGAGATAACAGGTACTAATTTTAAATTTATTGATCATTGTTTGAGTTAACTTATAATATATATGTCTTTAATTTTTGCATGTGACCTCTCTATTGTTTAGGTGTTGACAGAAGATCAATCCATGGATGCAAGAGAGTAGACAAAACAAGATCCCTACATTCAGTTATGAGTACGGATAGTAATGTGTGGTCATTGTACACTAGAGATTATTCATGCTTTTGTTATGACTACATTTCTGAAAACTATGATGAATGTATCAACCAAAAATGTGGATATGTTAGTGAATGGAATTTGGTTCCACTAGATGTTACAAACACAAATGACATTCAGGATGAAAGCTTTGACGACATTCCATTAATTTCTATAGATTATGACCATATTTCAGGTTTGATCAAAATTGGTACATGTGTGTTTACATGTACATGTTTTTAAAAAGGATTCATAAACTCAATTCTTTAAATAAAGTTTGTTTAATTTATATTTACAAGTTCCTAAAATTAAAAGTTTACTTTAAATGCAGGACATATTTTTGCAATAGTAGCAGAGCCTGGAAATGTGGAAGGTGTTAGTTACTATTTATTACGTTGCTGCAAGGAGAGGATGAAGCTAACACAGAATGAAACAAGTGATGGAATTATGTTTCCCATGGGTTCTAGTACTGTATTTAATTTTGATTATATATGGTTAGTATTTATCATGTATCTATATATTTAACATTGAGGAACACATTGTGCAGGTTCAGTTGTCGTGCAAGGAACATATTTGAAGAAAACCAAAATACTTAAACATGGGATTCATTTTATTGATTATCAACCTAACAATAAGTTTTATCAGTATAGTCATCTTGTAATTGCCACAGTCCTATCTCTTGTTCATGTAATGGGATGTGGCATTCGTAAGTGGAGACTTGATACTAATGACCATGAGAGAATATTAAATGTTATTTGAGAGAGAGATGAACCACTTGATGTGGACTAAATCACACATGAAATATGATTTGAACTAAATTTTTCACGGGTGAGACCAGAGGTTTTCTTAGCTCCATTCTTTCCTACTGGTGCCCATAGTGAATGGAGCTTGAATTAAATTAAAAATTAAGAATATATATATATATATAGATCTCAAATTTATGTCTTACAAGTGGATCTATGATATATTAATTATCTACCTGAATATGAAGTACTCTAACTTTGGAATATGAATGTGTGTATGTATTGAATTTGCATGTGTTACATTAGGACGTGCATGTTTTAAATATAAAATCTACTTGAAGTACAACTACATTAAATTAAAAGTACGTGCACAACTATTATCGAATGTACATTTAAATATATAAGTAAGTTTCAATGAAACATCTAGGGACCTCAATTATATAGCTATCACATATGTCAAATTTACATCATTCATAACTTTCATTAAATAAACATGTGTACAATCAAACATCATTCATGTATGTAATCTATTGAAATCAAGTTCATCAAATATCCTGGTAGACAAAAAAATATATATCATTCATAACTTTCATGAAATAAACATGTGTACAATCAAACATCATTCATGTATGTAATCTATTGAAATCAAGTTCATCAAATTTAAGTTAAACATGTACATGTATGTGTATGTAATCTATTGAAAGTATTGAAAATTTACAAGTTCATCACACATGCACACGTATCTAGAGTGAAAGTATATATATAACATGCATGAAACATCAATCATGTGTGTAGATCAAGTACTATAAATATGAAACATATGAATCAATCATGTGTCAAATATTCTATCAAAAGCCCGTCTATATATATATATATATATATATATATATATATATATATATATATATATATATATATATATATATATATATATATATATATATATATATATATATAATATGAAATATGTCTCTAATCAAATATGAATGTGCCTATGACTCATCATGTCAACTCCTCACTAAGCGGTCACACCCAGAGTGACTATCATGCTCTGAAGGATGTGCAAATCCCTACAAAGAAAGAGATCTATATAAATTAAAATATATAAACTTTGTACAAGAAAACATGTTATAAAGTGTGTGGAACACAGATAACAAATTAAAAACTCACCTATCCAGTATTGATGTCATCATCGAGTGAGTCCCGAATACGTACACAATCAATACCCAAAGAAGGAGTAACAAGAGGCATATCCTGGTAGACAAAAAATATATATCATATATATACGTGCATGTGCATGTAAATTTCAACTGATTGAAATTTTGAAAATAAATTTAAGTTTAATTGTAACATTAAAAATACATGTATATAACCTAATTTATACCTATGTAGGTGGTGGAAACTGATAGTACTCGGATTCCTTGGCCTCAATCCTATCAACCAAGGTATCAAGATTTTGTTGTGTCTGGTCCAAGCTCAAATCTGCATCTGCAACATGAGTAGATTGCACACACCTCTCTAATGATGAATGCAATGGACTAACCAGATGAGATGGCATGGAAGTCGTATCATCATGTGTCAACAAATCTAGATAACCTATAGTGGTCATGTTGAACTCAACATCGTCAAGGCCAACATCAAAGAACTAATGCCTTGCACTGACTGAAGGGTCTGTACATTGTCCCTCTCCCTGTGTAGCAATAGAGTGGTTAGTAGGTGGATCCTCACGAGCACTACCACTATGGCCACGGTCTAGGTGAGAAGGATGTGGCTGAGTGTATTTGACAGTACCCACATGAGATCTAACCTCTGATATGGGGATATCATGATCTGCTGCTATAAATTCATATGCATCCAATAGATCCTCAGCCAAGCTAGTCAGTGTCACGCGTGTCATCTCTCTTATAAGTCCCTCCAGGCTAGAAAGTGAAGGGATGCCTACTATAGTGTACATGTCATATGTGGTCCTACTAGCGGATGCTCCACCTAATGATCTGGAGTGTCGTTGAGACATCAGGTATTGACCAACCTGATCACTAGATATGGATGTGGCAGCTACTGCAATGTCCCCCACACTATCAATCGTAGCTCAAAGCTGGGTGCTACGAATAACATCATTTGCAACATGGCCCAATGAAGGAGCTATAGCAGGTGCCCTTTGACCAATAATGGCTCTTTGTATCGGTCTCTGTCGATCAACTTGACGATAAGCATCTCTATCAGCAAGCTTGCCATGCCCCTATCCTAGATGTGCTGGAAAATCAGTGTAATTAATAGCATGACCTAAATGAACCTCAACAAAAATATGATGTGCAAAGTATAGTGGAATCTGGTCATTATCCGGATAATGACCATGAGCAGCTAGAAATCTAGGGTATATCAATGTTGATATAGCAGGATCCTCACACCTGGTAACCTGATACACCTTCACAATTTTTATCTGCATAACATGGGAAAACTTCCCCTTTCAGGGTCACTTTAGGCGCTAAAGCCTGTACCTCCTTAAGAGAAAGACCAGAGCCAACTTCTTGTCTCTTTCTCTCAAGTATGGCCTCTATAATATCTGGGGCATAGGGAGTGGTACCATGAATGTCATCAGTAATGCTAATCAAGCTATTAAGGATGGACTGACACATGCTCTTATAGATAGTAGAGCTAGACGGATTATTTATAGATTCTTGCAGTCGTTGAATCTCTCTATTAGTGCGTGAAAATAGTTCTGCAGGGAGAATCAGTGCATCTACCATGTGTAATGTGTAATAATATGTCTGATAGATCTAGAATATATGTATGTACCAGAAAGATTTTATTTACTGTCAAATAAAGTCTACATAAACATGTACATTTTCCTCATTTAAATAAAAATAAAATTAAATACTATGTGTGCATTTCACTACATTATTTGAAAGTAAAATCAATTGTACATAAATTACATGTTTAAATGTAAATTACATTTTAATAGGTCTAATGGGGTCTTAAAGGGTCATATAACCTATCATAGGTCCTAATAGGTTAAATTAGGTATACTTAGGTCTAATTGGGTGTGATTAAGTCCCAATTGATCTAATTGGGTCTAATTAGGTGAGGCACTAATAAGCCTTAAAGGGTCATATTAATCATAGTGGGTCTTTAATTTGGTATTGAAGGGGTCATATAACAGGTATTATAGGTCCTAATAGGTCTAATTAGGTCATAACAACTAATTGGGTCTAATTAGGTGCTTTAATATAGGTCTTAAGGGGTCATGTTACTCATAGTGGGTCTAATGGGGTCTTATGGGGTCATATAACCTGTTATAGGTCCTAATAGGTTTAATTAGGACATAATTGGTTTAATCAAGGGTATTAAATTAGGTCCTAATAGGTCTAATTTGGTTGAATTAGGTCCTAATAGGTCTAATTGGGTCTATTTAGGTGCTAATTAGGTCTAATTCTATTGTAATAGGTCTTATCTAAGTCTAATTAGGTTGTAATACATCTAATTGGGTCTAATTAGGTCCTAAAAGGTTTTAAGGGGTCATATAACCTATCACAGACCTCTTAAAATAGACCTAGATAACTAGGAATTATGATGTCCTAATAGGTCTAATTGCATCTAAGAAGGTCTAATTAGGTGAACTAATAGGTCTACTTTGGTCTTAAGAGCTCATATTAAGCATGTATTAAGTCTAATTAGGTCTTAAAGGGTCATGTAGTACTCAAGTATATATTAGGTGTTAATTAGTCTTTAAATTCAATCTAATTACAAGGTTAGAAGGGGTCATATTACTCATATTACATAGATAATTAGGGAAAGCTATTATGACTAATTTGGTCTAAGGGGTCCTATTAAGTTCATAAATATGTCCCTAAGTAGGCATTATTACTATTCAATATTAGTTCCTATTACTTAAATTAGGTATGTATTACTCACATGTATTTAAAAGTAAATTAAATAGTATAAAATTAGGTATAATTTAAAGGTCTTGTTATGGGTTAATTAGTCTAATTATGCCTAAGGCATCATATTGCTCATATTAGGTGTACTAGCAGGTCCTATTACTCATGATATTAGGTGTTAATTAGTCTTAATTAAAGGTCTAATTAGGTCTAATTAAAGGTCTAATTAGGTCTTAAGGGGTCCTCAAACTCACATTAGGTATACTTGAGACTAGTTACACATGTCTTATTAGGTGTTAATTGGTCAATTATTAGGTCTAATTACATCTTTAAGGCCCATCTTATTAATGATATTAGGTCCTAATTTGGGTCTTATTACTCATATTAGGTCAGGTAATAGGTTAAAAATTAGGTTGTAATGGGTCACAATTTTCTCAAGGGGTCTAATTTTAGGTATATAATTATGTCTTCTTAGTCAAGTATTAGGTATTAGTCTTATCTAGGTCTTATTAGTCTTATCTCTAGGTCTTATTAGGTACATAATTAGTCTTATCTAGGTCTTATGTACATACACAATGTATACATAAAAAACTATCTATACACATGTATATGTATGTATACAAACATATATACATGCACATCCATACATGCACACATGCACATATACATGCATACATGCATATATATATATATAGACACACACACACACACACACATACATATACATGCACATGTATATATATATACATGTGCATATATATATATATGTGTGTGTGTGTGTGTGTGTGCGCGTGCATGTACATATATATGTGCATGTACATATATATATATACATGTACATATATATATACATGTACATATATATATATATATATATATATATATATATATATTGTATGCATATATATATATATATATATATATATATATATATATATAAAATAATGAAATGTAATCTATATATTTAATCAATACGCACATGTATATCATAAACTTTAAATAAAGAAAAATCTATATAATTATATATACACATATGCATATATATACACATGTACATATATGCACATATGCATATATATACACATATGCATATATATACACACAGATATATATATATACATGTATACATGTGTGTATATATATATATGTATATATACACATGTATACATGTATATATATATATATGCATATATACATATATATATATACATGTATACATGTGTATATATATATATATGTATATATACACATGTATACATATATATATATACACATGTATACATGTATATATACATATATATGCATATATACACATGTATACATGTGCATATGCATATATACATGTGTATATATACATATATACACATGTATATATGCATATATACTATTTATGCATCTATCAAAAATTGAAAATAGTAAAAATGAAAAATGAAAAAACCTCAAAACCATGTTTGAAAATTCGGAAGCCGTCCCCATGGGTTTCACTGTTTCACTGTCACCGAAAGTGACATTGAAACTCACTTTCGACGGATATACTTCCGCCAAAAAAAAACCTAACAAATGATTTTCGATCGAAAGTCATTACAAAGGGACTTTCGATCGAAAGTTCCTTAGTAACTTTCAATCAAAAGTTACTAAGGAACTTTCGATCGAAAGTGACTTACGATCGAAAGTCCCATGTCTAAGGACTTTTAATCATAATTTTAGTACTTACGATCGAAAGTGCAAGCGAGTTTCTATCAAAAGTTGGTAAATAATATTTTATCGAAAACACTTTTCAGGACGGATTCCTTCCTTTGAAAAATTGTAACCCAGTATTGTGGGTTCACCCTACGAACTCTCCTTCCAACTCTCTCCTCCCTAAACAACTACCCAAACATCCTATAAATATTGATTCCCAGCCACAAGTCGGCTGATGAAACAATAAACCCTTACAAACAAATATTAAATGCTAAAATATCAATCGGCTCTCAAATAGCCTTACAAATAAAATAAACTCTCCAAGATGGCCTCAAACAGTCATCAAATCCACATAGAAGAATGCAACATGCTAGATCTAGGTCCTCTCATGCGCAACGGTCAATCCATAACTCAAGGAGCGCGACCCAAATTAAATGCACCAGTCGGCCAAGCCGATCCATCCAAACAATCCAAGTCGGTAAGAAAGAACACTAAGCAACAGAGAAATAATTGAGCACCAGACACCGACCACGCCAACTATGACTGAGCAACACAGTTATCACCAAGCACTAGTGAGCTGATGCCTTTAGTTATCGAGTGTTCTTCAGAGACCGAGCACCCCGGTAAACACCCAAACTGAGCAACCAGTCTCCCAAACTGAGCAAGTACTTCACCAAACCAAGATCAAAACTAACAATCTACCTTCAAAGACAAACATATTTTTGGTTGATACGGGATTGCCAAGAATCATAGGATACTCCTGCATCAGACACCCCAGGTAAGAAAGATTTTCTCATAAGGAAATCAGGAACGTCTCAAGGGAATTAGAACAGGTATGCCAAATATGTTCTTAACCCATATCTCCTCTTGTCCTTTGTCCCAAGTTGTCTTCACTTCATTCATTTCTCCCTGCAGCAAGTTCTTCTGGTTTCCACTTTTCTTATCCTTCTGATTGGCAACTGATAGCAACCGACTCTAACCACTACCGATCACATCAGTGCCTCGGTAAGGTTCATCTTTTCTGGACTCAATCAACTCAATACCATCTGCATCTTTCTATGTCATGAATGTCACCATCAGTTGTACCATCTCTGTTAGAAAGATCATTTGTCTCTTAATCTCAACAAACTCTTTAGATATATCATTCTCCTTCTCCTTCAAACTAGACTTCGTAGGAATAGGTTCATCAATCATCTTCTCCTAAGGTTTTTCATAAGGAAAACACCTGATAACTCCACATCCCTTAACCTTTATTTCTTGTAAAGGTATCAGCTTATGCCAAGCTCCTTTGTGCCTAACCACATAGGTATTAGCACAACCATCAAACAAAACATTTATGTCGAACTGCCAAGGTCTACCGAGCAATAGATGACAAGCATCCATAGGCAATACATCACACAATATCTCATCATGGTAAGATCCAATCTGAAAATCAACCAAGCATTGTTCTTCAATCCTAACCTTAGACACATCTTGTATCCAACTAATCTAATAAGGATTAGGATGTTTCCTTCTTTCCAAACTCAATTTACTAACCATTTCATCTGAAACAAAGTTCTCAAAGCTGCCACCATCAACTATGACATTACATACCTTATTCTTGCACTTACATCTGGTTCTGAATATATTCCTTCTTTGTACTGGTTCATGAACACATGCAGCTAATCTCCTAGTGATAAGTGTCTCACCTTTTTCTGCAACATTCACAATATCTTCTTCAGCAGTCAGTGCCACCCTTTTCTTAAGACAATAAAAACTTCTATGACCAACTTCACCACAGTTATAATAAGTACCGGTGAACTCATTCTTCTACCTTCCTCTTTATCCAGCATTCTTAGTAACTTGACCATTGCTAGATCCCACATCAGACTTAGGATTCTTTGTCACATTACTTTCAGCAATGGCCTCACCAGTTTTACCACCTTTGTTCCTATTACTTTGTCCTCCTTCAAACTTCTTATTCAGCTTCTCTTCAATCTTTAATTCCATCTAATAAGCATCACCAATTGTTTTCATCTGCACAGTAAGTAACTCTTCCTGAATACTAGGTCTCAAACCATAGACATACCTAGCAACCTTCTCTTTATCAACTTCAGAATGACCAGTCCTAATCAGGATTCTATAAAACTCCTTGGTATACTCCTGTACCGATTTATTAGTCTACTTCAAAGCTTGCATCTTCTTAAACATGTCCAATTCATAATCCATCGAAATTAATTGCTTCTTCAACTTGTCAACCATTCAGTTCCACTTAGTGATCTTCTCTTTTCCTCTTCTACCTCTTTCCAGCTGAATTTCTCTCCACCAGATATTTGCATGACCTTTAAACTTAGTCTTTGCAAATCTAACTCTATCAGGATCTTCTATTTCTTCATACTCAAAGTACTCATCAATCTCATTAATCCAATCAATCAATTCTTCTGGCCTAAGGCTTCCAACAAATGTAGAAACTTCAATCTTAGGTCTTTTCCCAATCTTAGACATAGCTTTCAAAATTTGATTCTCCTCAAGATCTCTAGCTTTTTCTACAGCTTCTTCAAAATGATCTTCCTCAAATTCATCATCACTATCCTCTTTCAAGGTAGGCTTCTTCTTTCTTAATTCCTCTTGCAAATCTTGCACTTGTTTTTGCAAAGCCCTAAAATCATCAAGACTAAATTCTCCAGTAGTTTCCTCTTCCTCTAAGATCTCACGATTTCTCCTCAGAGGCATCTTCAAATCAAGATCCAGATGCGAACATACAAGATCAACTCGGCTCCAATAGGAACAAACTTTGCTCAAACAGGAACAAACCTTGCTTTGATACCACTTAATGCAGTCAAGGTTGGTGGATCTAATTAAGGACTAGCCGACATTGTAGCCAAACCAATACGCAATAGAAATACACAACAACAACAACAAAAAATTTGAAATAGAACAGAAGTCTTTATTCATCAAATCACCGATTACATGCAATGTGCTGGACTGAAAGGCCTTCTCGGTTGCAGCCAGATACAAAGCACATAACAGTCTACAAGATCTCGCAGGATCTAAATCTTTTCCACAACATCAGTATTCAGCTAGCCCAGGTCTACAATACACAGCACTTTGGTAGGCATCCAAGAAAGATCTAAACTTGTACTCAAACTTCCAAGCAATCTTCATGTTCCTAAGCTCACAGGCTACTAACTCTCCTTCCAACTCTCTCCTCCCTAAACAACTACCCAAGAATCCTATAAATATTGATTCCTAGCCACAAGTCGGCTGATGAAACAATAAACCCTTACAAACAAATATTAAATGCTAAAACATCAGTCGGCTCTCAAATAGCCTTACAAATAAAATAAAATCTCCAAGATGGCCTCAAATGGTCATCAAATCCACATAGAAGAATGCAACATGCTAGATCTAGGTCCTCTCATACCCAACGGCCAATCCATAACTCGAGGAGCGCGACCCAAATTAAATTCACTAGTTGGCCAAGCCGATCCATCCAAACAATTCAGGTCGGTAAGCAAGAACACCGAGCAACAGAGAAATAACCGAGCGCCAGACATCGACCACACCAAGTATGACCGAGCAACGCAGTTATCACCGAGTGCCAATGAACTGGCACCTTTAGTTACTGAGCATTCTTCAGAGACCGAGCACCCCGGTAAACACTGAAACTGAGAAACCAATCTCCCAAACCGAGCAAGTACTTCACCAAACCAAGATCAAAACTAACAATCTACCTTCAAAGACAAATATATTTTTGGTTGATACAGGATTTCCAAGAATCCTAGGATGCTCCTACATCAATTTGATTGTGTGAATTTATCAAATAGTGCAAATGGCATAAATCATGCTTAAAAATGTAAAATCATGTCAATCAACATTTCTTGTGTTAAAAGTGGAGTTGTTCTTCAAAAATTGTAATATATGCAATAGAAATAGAATAGAAAGATCAAAAATGGACTTTGAGTTACAATAAATGTTAGGAATGATTCATCTGTAGTGGAATGAATTAAGTTTATGGAATTTTAAAGGAAGGTTCTCTTATAGTTGGAAAAGTCAGTCCATAGAAAATGTAGTTTGTAACGAAGGAAGAAGAGATATAAAATGTTGTATAAAGCGCTTAGGGGTCCATCAAAAACATAGTTCAAAGATACTTGTCAAACACACACATTGGTTCTAGAACTAAATTCCCATGTTGATATGTAACCAACAAAGATTTTAAAGGCCTTGCGTGACATTAACCTTGGTGTGTCAAAAATGTAGTTAAAAAATACTTGTAGGAGCTAGGCATTGATTGCAAAAATAAAGCTGGATTATGATATAAAAATAAGATAATTGGTCCAAGAAAAATGTGTGATCGAATTTAATGCATTAAAAACTTAAATCTTATTAATAAAACTAGATGAACACTTCTTGGCATGATAGTCTAGAACCATCTATGGCTTGTAAAGAAAAAATACTAACATTGTTGAAAGATAATAGTTAATTATGTAGGTTCCCTAAATGAAAATAGATGATTTATAGACTTTTCAAGATGTTATAACCTAATAGTAACGTACAACTTGAACAATGATAACTTTACACAATTTCCTTGTTGGTCATTTTCCTTAATAATGTTACTCCTAGGTGGATAAAGATTTGTCATTAGTATTCATCTATACAGTCGGTAAATAGAGCAAGATAGTTTAGTCAGTTATAATTACAGTGTAGTCACTGAGCACAGAGATTATCGAGTACAGCAGTCACCGAGCACACGGGATTATCGAGCGTGAGTAATATACCGAGACCGAGACTCAACATTACCGAGTAATCTAGAGTTCACATTAAAGTTTGAAATGACACACAATTCAAGGTGAACAACTTTTTGTCAAGCTAGAAAATGGTTTACCAAGATTAAGGTGAATATTTAATACAGATGTAATCATTTAAATGATTGATGATTCCTATGTAAAGATGATCTAGGTTAATCATTTGAGTCGTTGATCTTAGGTTTTCTAGATAGTGTCATAGCCCTAATTAGGTCAAATCATTTTGATATAATAATTGTAAATATGTCATTTTGAAAAGAAAAAAATATCACATGAAGTAGCTGCCATTGGGAAACATCTGAAGATATGATAGGGTTAAGTTTGAAGCATTGACAGAGTATTCAGTTTATCAGAAATAGTTCAAGGCTATCGAGCAGTAAAAAAGGACATATTCATCACAGCAAGGTGATTTCATTATTGTACTTAATGGATCTAATATCAGCAATGTAAGTTGTTTTCAAACAAATCAAAACTTCACTATTACTCTCTAGCAATTGTAGCAAAGTTAAATTCTCCTAACATAGTAGACTTAACCATCTTATGTAAAATCTCTTAACTGAGTGCACACTTGATGAGTTTTGCTAAAATCCTCTAACCAGGTAGATCTAGCTGATCTTTTTTGTTATTCCTAATAGGGTAAGATCACTAGAAGTGATCAATCTTTGTAAGCCTTAACTGGAAACTTTAAATCTGCAGAAGTGTAGCTTTGTGGGTTCCATCCACACTACAGTTTTTACCTTCTAACAAGGTTTTCTGCGATACCAAAATACATGTGTTATGTGTATGAAGTTTCATGTATGCTTAATTGATTAGATTACATACACTTGCATTTCAGTTATGTTATTGAATGTATGGTGAATGCATATATGATACAGTCAGTTAATGAATTACATGTTTACAAGGATTTAGTTGAAAATTTTCTAAGGGTACTGATTCACCTCTCCCCTCTCAATACACACCTTTCTATATTCCCAACAATTGGTATCAGAGATAGTACTCTTGTTGAGGAATTTTAAACACTGAAGAGAAAAGATCTTAAGGATGGAAAGGTATAAGCTTGATAAGACTATTGAAAATCAGAAATTGGGGATGCAGATTCTCATGGAACAATTCAAGGAAGCCAAAGAAAAATTGAGAGATTTACTTATCAAAAGGAAGGAAATGGAATTTTGGCACAATGAGACTGATTATCAAGAAGAGAAACTATTTGAAGGATCTGGATCTGTAAGTATATCGAATGAATATGAAGTAACCATATCAAATTTATCTGAAAATAATCAACACCTTACTGAACAAGTAAAAGCACTACAGATTGGACAAGAAACTCAAATGGTAAGAATGATTGATGTCATGAACAATGCAAGATGAACTAAATAGGAAATGAATTTGGTTGTTGAATATAGAAGACAAATTACTTAAAAGCTAGAAGAAAAGGAATCTGAAATACTAAGACTTGTCGAGCATCATTTTGAAATTTCCAATCAAATGGTTGTCATGAGTCAGGAAGTTAACTGAGTAAACAATGAGCTTACTAGAAAATTGGAAGACATTGGTGAATTGAGAGAATAAAATGAAAGATTGAAAAATGAAGTGAAGATTCAACAACAACATAATGAGATGATTAAGAAAGTACTAAAAGGATGGATGAATTTCTAAACAATCAAAGAAGACTTGACAACACTACTGGTTTAGGCTATACCGAGCAAGGAGAGTCATCAAAACAAGTTGAACAAAAGAGTTCCTATGAAAATCCAAGGCCAAAGAAGCTCTCATGCTATCATTGTGGTAAACGAGATCACACATCAAATGTCTATAGATGAAAAGAAAAAGGTATTCCTAAATCCACTCCTAAATTTGATGGTTATTGTTATAATTGCAACAAGTATGGACATCAAGCACATGAGTGTAGATCAAAGCTAAATAAGCCATCTAAGAAAAGCTTCATGGAAAAGCGGTGTCGCACTTGCAACATGCATGGACATATATCACAAGAATGCAGGACAAAAATGAAACAAGTTTGGAAACCGAAAGGATAAAACAAGACATATCAACCGAGAAGGCAAGGTAATTCATACACTTGGGATTACAACACTTGGACCAATTGTACAGCATATGGTAGATATGGTCATATAGCATAAAATTTCATGAGAATGCACTGGAGAGGAAGATCTCAAAACTAGACAAATTCTGGAATGACATGCTTGCACTTGCACAAGGTCAGTCATCTAAGCAGAAACTGCAGAGACCGAGCACTAGAACCGAGTATTGATGCAAGTGAGAATACCATTAAAGGAATCATGAGGATAAGGAACCAAATGTGGAGAAAAGAAACAAATGATAATGCTAGAATAAGCACAATAGTCGGTGACACCTCATCCATTGGATTAGGTGATCTCACCACCTCCACCTAAGAAAAATCAAGTATGGAACTAAATTTCAATTGGTTATCTCTTACAACAGTTCCTTATATCTATTGTGTGAATACCAAATCAACATGAATTAAGATGCACTAGGGTATTATATGTTGTTAACTTGAAATGAATATAGTCGGTTAAGCTAGATTGAGTAAGAAAATTCCAGTCGGTGAAAGTGTTAGAGACAACTGAGTTGCACAGTCAATCGAGCATTGATAGTATTCACTGAGCTGAGGTATCTATTGAGTAAACTGAGTGATTTTATTGTTGATTGAGTAGTAGCTGGCAAAGCATTTAATGCGCTAAACAAGGTTTTTGGTTATAAATACATGGGAAATGAACTCATTTGTTCACACTACATTCAAGAGCTAACCAGAGTGATTTGAGAAATATTTGAGAAAAGATAATCCAAGACATTCACAACAATTTGATCACATTATGAGCAATTTGAGACTGATTCAAGTAAGTTTTCAGCTCACCATTCTTTCTACTCACAGTTTATTGAAAGCCCTAAAATTTACAGTCGCGATGGCATCGTCTTCTCGAACCGTTCAATCTAACAAAGAGAAGGGAAAGAAGGTAACTTTGATCAAGTCAGAAACATACACTGAGCCAAATTACAAACTTCATCCGAAAGTTGTTGCACAACCCAATGGTAAGGGTGTGTTTTCTTTGATTCCACCTAGGGTTCTATTGGTAAAAGATATAATATTGTACATACATTGCAAGATAACAAAGATTGGTGACTTAGAGCTCTAGTCCACTTATCAAGAGCTTTGCACTGATGAAAAACTGAAGGACGGTCACAAACACTTGGAGGTAAAAGGGTTAACCAATGCCCTATATTTTCTGAAAGAATTCAAAACTAAATGGATAAGAATTGTACTTAGACGACTACATGAAGGGAAGATGTGGTTGGATGAACCGATGAGGATCACAAAGGATGTTATACATGTGGTTACCGAGTATCCCATGAATGATAAAGAAAAATCCCTAAGATATCTTCTAAAGACCAAGATTGAAAAGTTAATAGGAGAAGAATGGGATGGTAGAGGCATGAGAATAAACACCATCAGTGACCCTGAGATGAGATTCGGTGCGTATGTCATTTCCTATAATATATTTCAGTCGAGCAGACTAAATAGTGTTGCATGCAGAGCAATTGACATCATGCATAAAATTGTGAAGAAGGGTTTGCAACTTGACCTAGTTTAATTGATGTTGAGACAGTTGGAAGAGAATATGTGAACCATCTGAGTTGCAAGATCAAACACATGCAAATTCGGTTCAATATTGGTATGTACATTTTTCTATTTACAAAACTATTTTTCCTCAGTCGATAATGTTGAATGGGATGTCAACCGACCAATTATTGTGCAAATAAGTGAATTCATTAGAAACCTAGACAAGAATTTTGAACCGATTGTGGAGGATTATTTTGGTAAATTCAAGGAGAGAATGGAGAAAATAAGTAGGATTCTTGCACAACTAGTTGAAAAATATAAGGATGACATTTTATTTTTCGTGGATACTGACACCACCTTGATTAAAGAAATTGAACCAAGGACAGCTTGGCTACCTCCCATGGAATATGAAATTGACATAGACCAAGATAAAAAATCAATTAAGGCGGTGGTATTTTTGAAATGTCATCAACAGAGGATGATTATTTTGAGATTGGGGTGGAAAGCATTGAATGCGAAGGAAAGTTGGCAGAGATTCTCCAAGATCGAGAGAATAGTGAGTAATTACTCATTCTACACAAAGAAGGGGTGTAGATGTGGTGGCAATCAACAATAACTTGCATTTCTTTGGTGGCAATGTGAGGTGAAGGTACGCAAAGATGGAGACAAATTTCAATTTCAAAGCTTCCAAGTTTGAGATGGCTTTCTAGGGTAGGATTTCCACAAAGCAGTTGAAACATGTATTCACAATGGATGATCCATTTTTCATGATCATGTTGTGAGACTTGTTGGGCATCGGCAATCTGATTGCAACTTACAAATTCTACTCCAATACTAATATCTCCTCCATTTTATGTTCATGGAGACTTGAATTTAGCGAGATTGATGAAGTGGGGAGGGTGGTGTGTAGATGTATGAAGAAAGAATGGAGGCAGGGGCTCGACATTTTGTTGTAATATGTGGATCCTAGCCTAGGTTTAAACACCAACAAGGGATATTGGATTCATGTCTTGATGTACCCACCAAATTTGCATCCATTCATACTTTGGCAAGCAAGGGTGATTAAACATGCGAGGAAGATGGATGCCTAGAAGATGTGGAGGATACTTTGAGACTACATTATAGATTGGGAAAGGGTCCTCACCTCAGGGAAGAGCAAGGAGGAATTTGATGAATTTTTCCTCAAATTCAAACTTGCAAATTACTAGAGGGTTCCCGAATTCAGTAATGATGGAGGGGAAAATAATGGGGAAAAGTAAAGGCTGGTGAGAAGACGATGATGAAGGAATGGTGCTCGTGGGACAGAACGAGGAAGAAGAGGAAGATCACAAGCGAGTGGCAGACGTGGTAGTAGCCATGGCACAAGGCGACTCTTGAGAGGCAACGTGGGACTGGGTTGAGTTGATCACCAAGATGCAACTTGTGTTGAAGTCGGGCAATCTCCTCCCCAGGTGTGAATTTCCCAATTTGGTTTTTTGTCTGCCTGGTCATTTTTTGCAATGCTTTGTGAAGGACGAAAATACAAGTCATTTTTTAGTCGAGGGTTAATGCTCATGTTGTGTATCATTGTGTGTACATGGGACAGAAAATCTTGATTAGGGTTTTTTTGTCAAATTATGCATAGACATGGGTAGTAGATGTCTCTTTTGCAGAGATCGTAATGTGCATAGATAGGGGTAGTAGATATGTAGTTTTTTTGTAGAAACAATGTTGTGATGCTACGATGGTCATTATGTACAGTTCAAGGGGTATGAATTGTCATTTTTGAGGTGTTGAACTATTGTAAATCCATATCTTTATTACTAATAAAATATAAATTTATCAATCAAAAAAAGTTTGCTCGAGGGAGTGTGATGTGTGAGAAACAAAGTAAAAAAAAAAAAGGAATGTTGAATAGTTAATAAGGTTAGCAAATGTTCCAAGATTTCATGAGATTGATGGCAATCCTTTCTTAGGAAAATGACTATATTTGATGTTAAAAGACAACACTTTTTATCATTTCTACATACAATTGGATTATAAAAAAATAATCTCCATATAAAACACAAGCATCCAAATCCATTTCACAAAATAGTGATAGGTGTTATGTTAAAACAATGGTCTCTTTCAACCCTCTCACTGAACCACTCAATTTGTGTTCGGTGTGGGTTCATCTTCCTAATCTCCCACTCCATTTTTGGGAGATGTCCTACTTTGAGGCTATTGGGAACTTCCTTGGCCGGTTCCTGAAGGTGGACATACCCACAATATCTTTGGGTCATACTACTTTCACTCATGTTTTGGTTGATATGGATGTTTCTCTACCACTTCCTAAAGATGTGATGCTCATGGTTGGGGATAGGCCATGGACCCAAGCACTAGATTTTGAGGGTCTTCCTTTCTATTTTTGACATTGCTTCTCTACTGGTCATTGGCTACCGATTGCGCTCTTCTTTATCGCAAAGGTGTTGCTACTTGGTGGAAGGCTACAAGTAATGATCACCTAACAGTCCGAGCTACTAACTCTCTTTCTAAGCCCTCCTCTAAGGATTCTCAGACTACTGATGAAGTTGAAACCCCTGCGAACAATCTTGGTGATGTTAGAATAACTGAGAGGGGGGTGAATCAGTTATCCATAGTCCCAATCACAAAATGTATATCCAAAAACAATTTACTAAAACTTCTGCAGCTCGGTAACATAAAATAGCATTCTATCTATGCTTTTACCGATTACCAGTTAATAACATATAGTGATTACCGATCAAATCCAATATGCAACATGTAAAGTATGACAACAAACAATCATCACAGTCAACACATAACACAAGAGATTTAATGTGGAAACCCTGTAAAGGGAAAAACCACCTGGGACCGACAACCCAAAAATTGTTCACTCTTCTAAAGTGAGGTCGGTGAAGACCCAACCCTGTTAAAGGTTACAAACACATTGTGAGGTGTGACCTTGTTAGAGGATTTTAGACCAACCATTATCGTCCAACCAGCATTCACTATGGGGTTGACAGGATAACAAATGTACACTCTATGAATGACATTACAAGAATTTCTAGTCCACTCTGTTAAGAGATTTATCTATTTACAATGGTTAAAATGTAACCACAGTTGATTTGATTACAACACAACTTCAATTGTAGATTATCAGATCTATGTTAAGCTCATTCAAATCCTTTGATCAATATATCAATTCTATTTTAATCAATATTCACTAACTTACTATCTCTCGGTTATATCTTTCTGATGCTTGGTAATCTCTGCAGTTCGGTTCTCCTTAACCAGTCTGATCAGGCATGCATGAAGCTTGTTCACGTGATATCTCTACAGTCTCCTTTCGACATGAGTTTCATAATGAAACCCTAGTCTCTTAAATAGACAAGTAAACCGTTTTAATTTCATCCGTTAGATTTTGCCGCTTAAACTCCTTCGTTGATTTTTTTCGCTTAAACCTTCCTCAGTTGATGTGTCAGTAACACATTTTATTTCAATCCCTTAGATCTTTGAATTATGTTAGTCGTCGATCTTCATAACAAACACTATCTTCAACCTCGTAATCATAACACTTTACAATTCATCACGGCTAAACTAGTCATTTAGTTCTTTTCTTCTACTCGGTTAACAAAGAAATGTGTCGGTGAACACAAGCTTAGTTTATATTGTTCTCGGTATACACTACACTGCGTCGGTGTATACTGAAATGCTTCTTTAACTGACCACACTGCTTTGTGCATTTTTCTCTATCATTCATCATAAATGAATGCAACATAGTCAAGTCAATAACATAAGGTCATAGACCCATTCATAAGTTACCCAATGTATTCCTTATCCTTATCTATCATATCCATCTTCCTCATGTAGATATATATGTTCATCTCTTTTCTTCTTCTTTCTACAAATGTTTGGGTATAGTAACTTACAAGATAAGTATTGTAAAAACTAGTTGACATCAATGACAACATATTACTGATTTAATCATCTTACATATCTAATCAGCAACTCAGTGATCTTAAATCACAAATCTTCAAGTTATACAATTTAAACAAATCAGTTGTAGTTCATCAATCTCTCCCTTTGGCATTGATGGCAACACAAGAAATATGAAATATGCCATACACATACACATACCAAACATGTATTCTACAACTCTGTCAACAAATGTTGTAACTCAGTACAAGCTCTCCCTAGCTTAATATGTTTAATCACTACGTTACATAAAAGCATTTACAAGTGCAGACTAACTTCTACAGATATGATCTTTTTAGCTCACAAGTTTTCTTCTGTTCTTAGTAACTGATCTTCAATGCTCTCCCTTTTCTGTATCTCTTTCCCTTTGTCTTTGGCTTCATATTGAGATCTCTCTCCCTTTGACAGCAATGCCAAAGAGCAATAAAAACATACAGCTCTGTAGTAGCCATGTAACTCTTTATTGTCCGATGTGTTCTCTGTATCTTGGTATACTAATGTGCAAATCTGTTCTAGTTCTTCAACCTTTCACAACTTTAGATAGAAGTCCAAAGTGTGAACTCTGCTACATCAACATGTATGATCTTCTAATAAGATTAGGTTGATGCAACCTCCAGATCACCTTAGTGACCTTTAGATAGGGGACGGACCCCAAGTCTAGTCCTCGAGTATTCATATGTATCCTTTGGTAGAGGATTTGTAAATATGTCAGCAAGTTGTTCTTTTGATGTAACAAATTCTAGCTTCACTTGCTTCTCCTATACTTGTTCCCTTAAGTAGTGATACTTAATAGATATGTGCTTTGTTTTAGAGTGCATCACTGGATTCTTTGAAATATTAATAGCACTAGTGTTGTCACAATATATAATCAGTGGCTCAGTGATTACCTCATTCATACCTTCCAACACTTGCTTGATATAAGCAATATTTGAATAGTTAGTAGCAGCAGCAACATACTCTGCTTCAATTGTAGACTGGGAAATGCAAGACTGTTTCTTACTTGTCCATGTCACAAGTCTTTCACCAAAGAAGAATGCTCCTCCAGTGGTACTCTTTCTGTCATCCACATTTCTAGCCCAATCAGCATCAGTGTATACCTTAAGTTCAAAATTTCCTTTCTAAGGATACCACAGTCCATAATCTTCAATTTTCTTTAGGTATCTTAAGATTCTTTGTGTAGCAACCATGTGTGACTCTCTAGGGTTTGCAGAAAATCTAGCAACTATTCCAACAGCATGTGCTATATCAGGTCTACTATGAACTACATACATTAACTTACCAATCATGGATCAGTAGTGTCTGGTTTACCACAGTAGTTCCATCTTCTTTAGTTAGTTTACATCAAGTAGCCATCGTTGTTCCCACAGGTTTAGCATCTTCCATGCCAAATGTCTTCAATACTTCCTTTATATATTTAGATTGTGTGATGAATATACCATCATTATGTTGAATCACTTGTAAGCCTAGAAAGAACTTAATCTCTCCAAACATAGACATTTCAAATTCACTTCTCATTTCATCAACAAATGACTTACAGATATGATCTTGTCCTCCAAATATTATGTCATCCACAAATATCTTAGCAATCAAGATAGTATCATCAGAATTTCCTTTCATGTACATATTATTGTTCTCACTGGTTCTAACAAATCCAATACTTAGCAAATAGTTATGCAGCCTCTCATACTAGGCTCTTGGTGCTTTCTTTAAACCATATAAAGCTTTATGTAATCTACATACCATATCTTTGTTGTCTAGATCAACGAACCCTTTAGGTTGTTCTATGTAGACTTCTTCTTCAAGTATCCCATTCAGAAAAGTAGATTTAACATCCATTTGGTAAACTTTGAACTTTTTGTATGCAGCATATGCAAGTAACATTCTGACTCCTAATCTAGCAATAGGTGCAAAATTCTCACCATAATCTATTCCTTCCTCCTGTGCATACCCCTTGCATACTAACCTAGCTTTGTTCCTTGTTACCTCTCCATTCTCATTAAGCTTGTTTCTGAATATCCACTTAGTACTGATAACATTTTTGTCCTTAGGTCTAGGTACTAAACTCCAGATTTTGTTCTTCTCTATCTGTTATATTTCCTCTTTCATTGCATTAACCCATTCATCATTTTCTAATGCAACTTTTACATTCTTCGGTTCATATTCACAAACTAGACATGTACCTTGTCTTGCTTTACTTCTTGTTTGCATGCCAGCTTGTCTATCTCCAATGATTTGTGTCTCAGGATGATGTCTTCTGACAAATCTTTCCAGTATCTGATCTCTTCTTTCTTGTTCATCCTGTGCGGGTTCATTTTCTTGCTCGATAGGTGCTTCTTGCTCGTCGGTTTCTTTTTCCTGTTCCTTGGTGTTATTTTCCTGCTAACCGGTTGTCACTGTCTGCGACGTCGGTAGGCACTCTAGTTGTTCAATGTAAGTGAATCTACCGTAGTCTTCCAGTTCCTTTGTGCTTTCCTCTACATTTTTATCATCAAACTCATCAACCCGAACATTAGTACTTTCAATCATTTTATTAGTTACTTTGTTAAGACACTTGTATGCTTTACTTTTAGTGGAATATCCCAAAAATATCCCTTCATCACCTTTTGAGTCAAACTTCCCATTGCTTTCATCTTTCAGAATAAAGCATTTACTTCCAAAAATCCTGAAATAACTAATGGGTTTGTGGCCAAACCATAACTCATAGGGTGTCTTATTAGTGTCCTTCAGTTGTACTCAGTTCAGAACATAAACAATTGTGCTAACTGCTTCTCTCCAGTATGTTTGAGCAACATTCTTTTGTAACATTAGTGTTCTCGCACAGTCAACAATTGACCTATTCCTTCTTTCAGCTATTCCATTTTGTTGCGGTGTCCTCAGTGTAGAGACATGTCTTTTAATACCATGCTCATTACAAAAGTTATTAAATTCATCAGAAATAAATTCACCACCTCTGTCAGATCTTAAGCATTTCAATTCTTTACCAGTCTCTTTCTCAACTTTTGTTTTATACCACTTGAACATCTTAAATGCCTCTAATTTTTCCTTCAAGAACATGATTGTCATTATTATAGTATAATCATCAACAAAAAGAATAAAATATTTGTCTCCATAGTAACTTTGAGTTCTCATAGGACCACATAGGTCGGTATGCACTAACTCAAGTAATTTCTTTGTTGAATGATCTTTATTTTTGAAACTGAATTTTTTCATTTTACCTTTCTGACATTCATGACACATAACATGATCAGGCTTAGATAAGTTAGGTAGACCTCTAACCTTTTTCTTTTTACCGATCTTAATCATGTTATCAAAATTCACATGACATAACCTTTTATGCCACAACCATGCATCTTCATCTTTCATCATTAAACAAGAAGATTGATCATTATCAAGATAAAAAAAATTACCTCTCGATTGTGTTCCAAATCCAATAAGTCTTCCTCCATCATCAAATATCTTCACTTTCTTGCTCTCAAAAGCAACTCGGTGGCATGAATTGTTCAGTTGTGCCACACTTAGCAAATTATAGTTTAGACCTTTTACCCAATAAGCATTGTCACATCTAATTTTATCATTTATCATCAGGGATCCTCTTCCTTTAACCATACAAGGTGCATCATTGCCCATTCTAATAGATCCTCTATTGTGTTCTTCAAGTTGATCAATTTTTTCTTCATCACCAGTCATATGATGTGTACAGCCATTATCTATGATCCATGTATCATTTTTATTAACCTTAGAGATAAGTTTTGTCTCTACATACCTTTCATCTTCCTCTGAGTCATCCTTCATTGCAACAAATACTAACTCCACATCTTCATCAGTTTTGGTATCAGTGACATCTTCTTATGCAATGTAGCACACCTTGCCTTTATCATTATTGTCTCGGTTGTCTCTGTTGTAGTGTCGGTAACTTTTGTTTCCTCTTCTCCCATAGCTTCCTTCACCAGATCGGTCTTTGTTTCTGTCATCATCTTTCCTGTGTGGACATCTAGCAGCAATATGGCCAACCTCTTTACAATTAAAGCATGCTAAAGGTAATTTACCTCTATATCTTCCTTTACCTTTAGGTAACCTTCTGGCCATAAGAGCTTCAAGTTCATCAAGCTCATCATCAGTATTGCTATCACTATCATCATTCTTATTTCTGCTACTAGACTTACCAATCTTCAGAGAAGACATAAAAGCAGATTCAACAGATGGTACAACACTATTATCAAAGTTATTCAGTTCAAAGGTTGTAAGCTTACCAATCAGATTATCAAGAGTAAGGTTGTTACTAGATGTAGACCTAATTTTATGAATTGTAGATATTCTGATTGCATAAACTGGCAATAAGGTTCTGAGAACTTTGCTTACCACTATCTCTTTGTCAATAACACCATCAGATGCTCTAATAGTATGGACTACCTCTTTTAGTCTATTTGTGTACTGCACAATATTTTCTCATTCCTTCATCTTCATATCATCGAATCTTCCTCTTAAGCTTTCAGCTCTAGCTCTTTTGACATTCACATCACCACTATAAACTTGAGCAAGTTTATCCCACATAACTTTAGCAGTAGTGCAATTTTTAATATCTTCAAATTCGGCATCTATACAGGTAGCAGCAATCTCCATCATAGTAACATTATGTTAATGTCTCTCTCTTAGTTGATCAAGGGTCAAGGGACCAGTGGGCGGTACAATGTAGCCATTCTCCATTAGTGTGAGGACAGAATTCCCAATTCCATATACATGTAGCTTCATTCGGCTTTTCCATACTATGAGGTTATCCTTGTTCAGCTTTGGCATTTCCCTCTTATGCATTTTGAGACCTTTGTGTTGAAGTCCTTAAAACTCTGTTCCAAGCAACCAACGTTCTGATACCAATTGTTAGAATAACTGAGAGGGGGGTGAATCAGTTATCCACAGTCCCAATCACAAAATGTACATCCAAAAACAATTTACTAAAACTTTTGCAACTTGGTAACATAAAATAGTATTGCCTGTGCTTTTACCGACTACCAGTTAATAACATATAGTGATTACCGATCAAATCCAATATGCAACATGTAAAGTATGACAAAAAACAATCATCACAATCAACACATAACACAAGAGATTTAACGTGGAAACCCTGTAAAGGGAAAAACCACCTGGGACCGGCAACCCAAAAATTGTTCACTCTTCTAAAGTGAGGTCGGTGAAGACCCAACCTTGTTAAAGGTTACAAACACACTGTGAGGTGTGACTTTGTTAGAGGATTTTAGACCAACTGTTATCGTCCAACCAACATTCACTCTGGGGTTGATAGGATAACAAATGTACACTCTATGATTGACATTACAAGACTTTCTAGTCCACTTTGTTAAGAGATTTATCTGTTTATAATGGTTAAAATGCAATAACAGTTGATTTGATTACAACACAACTTCAATTGCAAATTATCAGATCTATGTTAAGCTCATTCAAATCCTCTGATCAATATATCAATTCAGTTTTAATCAATATTCAGTAACTTACTGTCTCTCGGTTATAGCTTTCTGACGCTTGGTAATCTCTGCAGTTCAGTTCTCCTTAACCAGTCTGATCAGACATATATGAAGCTTGTTCATGTGGTAGCTCTACAGTCTCCTTCTTCTGGCATGAGTTTCATAATGAAACCCTAGTCTCTTAAATAGACAAGTAAACCGTTTTAATTTCATCCATCAGATTTTGCCGCTTAAACTCCATTGATTTTTCTACTTAAACCTTCCTCGACTGATGTGTCAGTAACACGTTTTATTTTAATCCCTTAGATCTTCTTTGAATTATGTTAGTCGTTGATCTTTGTAACAAACATTATCTTCAACCTCGTAATCATAACACTTTACAACTCATCAACTTCTGTCGGCTAAACTAGTCATTTAGTTCTTTTCTTCTGCTCAGTTAACAAAGAAATGTGTCGGTGAACACAAGCTCATTTTATACTATTCTCGGTATACACTACACTGTGTCGGTGTATACTAAAATGCTTCTTTAACCGACCACACTGCTTTGTGCATTTTGCTCTATCCTTCATCATAGATGAATGCAACATAATCAAGTCAATAACATAAGGTCATAGACTCATTCATAAGTTACCCAATGTATTCCTTATCCTTATCTGTCATATCCATCTTCCTCATGTAGATATATATGTTCTTCATCTCTTTTCTTCTTCTTTCTACAGATGTTTGGGTATAGTAACTTACAAGATAAGTATTGTCAAAACTAGTTGACATCAATGACAACATATTACTGATTTAATCATCTTATATATCTAATCAGCAACTCAGTGATCTTAAATAACAGATCTTCAAGTTATACAATTTATTCAAATCAGTTGTAGTTCATCAGGTGAAGCCCCTGCTATAGATCTTGTCCAGGCTTCTGTGGTTGATTCATGTAGTGCCCTTGATGCAACCCTTATTATTCCTAATCCTGATGGTGCTTTGGCCTCTGGCCAAGAGGACATTTATGCCCCCTCTACTTTTGTCATGGCTCTGCACCAAGCATCTTCTGACACTACTCAGCCCCTTCAGCACTATGTTTGTTGTGCTAACAGCTACCCCAGCGGATTCTCCTTCGTTGAGGAACCTAAAAATAGTATTACCTGGACAGTTGTCAAAAGGAGAAGGAAGAGCTCTTGTCCCTCCTCTCATGCGAGGTGAGTTTGGCCTGTTCTATTTGGGCTTAAGCCTTTGTGCTTAATTTTGTTAGTTTTGTTTTTCTTGTCAACGTTTGTTGTGCTAACTACGTGTTGTCGATGGTCTGCCAATCTTTGGTAGGCCTTGCTTTGTGTTGGGTCATCCCCCTTCTTTTTGGTTATTTTTTTCTCTGTTGTGTACTTTGGATACAATTAATATGTTGTTAATGTGTATCTAGTGTGTTGTGATTGTACCACAGGCTGACCAACTTGCTGGTGCTTTTTATCAAAAACAATGGTCTCTTTCTCCTTCCTACAATTGTATTTTGAACACAATTTACACTCTTCTTCCACCTACATTAATGTTCAAATGACCATCAAAAATTAATTTATAAAATAAACATCTAAAAAATTTCAAATACAAATAAACAAATACCTAACTATAACAAACCAAAAATGCTGAAAATTCATTTTAAGTACATTAATTCTATAATCCATAAAAATTCATGGATTCCAATATCCATCTTATAATCGAGAATCATAGATATGATAACTTGTCTTATATTGAAAAATGCCATAACCAAGAATTTTGCGTCATATTACATGGATACATTGAGTAATAACCTCATAAAATGTAGTCACCTTACTCTTCTTTTAGCCATTTAATTTCTACCTCGATTGGTGATTACATAATAGGAATTTTATTTTGCTATAATATTGGGAACAACCTACATCAGGGAGCCCCCAAAAACATAAAGCAAATGGGAGACATCCTCAATTTTAGGAGTTGTCTAGATTAAAAATTTAATAGAACTTTTTTTTATATGGTATCAATTCAATTGTTTACTAATATACTTTTTTTTTTAATTATGTAAAATGTATTAAGAGATAACAATTTAAAGATAATTGTTAATAATTAATACAATTTAATTGAATATTAATGTAGAAATATAAAAATTAATTTTAAAAGAATATTATCATTATATAAATACGTGAATTTATTTATGAAACTCAAAGTTACTTGATAACATTCTTCATGATATATTTTTAACTTGATTTATTCTTCAGTTAAATATTTTTTATTAAAATAAAACATTATTAGTCATTTAACAGAAATGGTTTTCATTACAGACATTAAGTAACAAAAATGAATTAATCATTGAGTAAATACCCATCATTAAAAAAAACTACTGAAAATCAGAATTTTTAGAAGAGCAATTGAAAGAGGGATTGTTGGGTTTGAATAATATTTTGTTTTTCCTTCATAAATCATTGTGACACAAGTACTAGAAATAATGAAGGTTGTCCATTTATTTGTTCCTTCTCTATTCAACTTTTCCATTCACAATGTAGTTATTTATTTTTCATTAATTTTAATTACACCAAAAAAAATTGGCTCCTTAAATGATTATTTGTTTCTCTAAAATGTTATTGGTATTCATTATTATTTTTTCTACAACCCCACTGATTACAAATAAGTTATATTTTTCTTAATGTGAAACTTATTGATTTTGCCACGTGGAATTAAACCCGACAATTATCAATAACCCACGTTCATCTTTTTTATTCTCTCATATGAAGAGAAAAAAAAAAACTCCTGAATTATATAGTTAAATATAAACTAAAGCAATATCCATAAAAACTTAAAAATAAATATTGATATAAAGAAAAACTCTTGATAAAAATCACTGACCAAATCATTTTTCAAATAAATTCTTCAAATCACCAACAAAATCATCTTTCAGAATTGACTTCCACTGATTATTTTTTAAAAACCATATATGTAAAATACAGATTCATTCCAAAGTTGGGGTACATGCACATCGTCCCATAAAACATGCTTGAGTAAACTGGAGCCACTTTAAGCAATTATTGCATAAACAGCTTCTCCATTGAAATGAAATTAGTGCAAGCTACAGCCTCCACTACTAAATTAAATTTGGACGATATACAAAAATAATAATAAATATAATATTAAAAATAATAATAATGCGGAAACCTGTGCATAGCAAATTTGAAATTACAGGAATCAGGACACTAAACTGGCTATATAACACACTTCAATCAAATTGCTCCCAACAAATTCGCTAAATTCTATTTCAAATTTGAGCTAATAGACATTGGGAATTTCCCTTGTCCAAATCCTTATAATAGAATTATAAATCAAATTTTTAAAAGCAAAAAAATATAAATCAAATATACCTAAAAACTAATAAACCCAAGTTCATTAATGATTAGTTTTTAAAAAATCTAAAAATAAAAACTAGCTAATAATATATTTTTATTAAAAGTACCATCATAGTAATGTGAAATCTAAGAAAAATCTCAGCATTTGATTGATTTGGTGGAACTCATTATGTGCGATGGAAAAAATCTTAACAAAAAGAAAGATTATTAATTCTTCACAAATTTTTAGATCATATTATTGATAATTTTAATTATTTATATTTCTAATGATAAAATTAGCATTAAAAAAAAGGTACAAAATCAACAAAAGAAACGTGTTACGGAGTTTAATGGTTGGACGCCATCCTCGTAAAGGTGGACATGAGAACCTTGCTGCTAGGTGCTAGGAATTTCATTGCCATTGTGGGACAGAATGAAGATATCCGCAAACTGGGCGTAAGAAATATGGGTTGATTCCAGCAATGCAAAAACCTTATTGGAATTAGCTACTGATCAGGAAAGGAAATGTGGGATCGGAAGCTCTATCTCAGCCTCATTACAAGATTTCTACTTGTTGTTTGAGGTCATATTGTTGCAATTGCTTGTGCTCTAGAAATCTGTTCTAATGCACAAATTAACTTGTGAATTCTCCAAATCTCCATGCAATCTGTTGAGATATTGTTCCTAACATTAATAAATACAATTTGAGTTGGTCAATGATCTATAAATATATTGTAATCCAAAATCATTTGAAGTCTTCAATATACATTTCAGTCTGAGACTATTAAAGAGCGTGCAAGTAAACTGTTTGACAAAATGCCTCAACATTAAACATTAAAAGAAAGAGTAAAAATTTGCATAGCATATTGGCACAAGTGTTTACAACTAGCCAACATAAAAAAAAATGAATTTTGTGACATGTTTGAAATGTCACATATTTTTTCAGTTGAGGCTCGCATACAGGCTGTTCACAATTAGTTAAGGGTTTGTTAAAGCGTGTTGTGTGTATGAGGGCTTCCATTTGATGACTTATTCATGTTTTAGTAGGTATTTTGAGACTTGAGTCCGTCCTTGTTGAGTTGTCACTACTGCATGGAGATTTATTTAGTTGAATCAAAAATCTTAATTGTTGTATTTAAACATGGTAGACAAGTATGTGTTCAATAAATAGAGGAATTGTGAGCCCTAGGTCTATGCAATGTAACTTCATCATGTTTTATTTACACCTTTATACTGTTTGTTGTAATCTGCACTTGTTTTTTTGATGGGTATACTACTCAAAGGCATCTTTCACAAATTGAAATTTGGAATTGGGTATGTGCTTCTACATCTGAAGTTTGGATTTTTTGTAAGTGTAGTTAAGCAATAAAAGTGAAGATTTTTTTAATCATTTTTTTTAATGTAATGAAATACTAAGACTATCACACACCATAGTGAACACTTTACTTTTTATTTAGGACTAGCCTCTAGGCTACTAGAGGTTTTAATTTTCTTTTTTTGTTATTTCCTTTCTACAAGGGTTTATTTCCATTTTCCCCAAAAGAATATAGCATTCACAAGGAGAACTAGTGACAAGCCTAAGGACCCTTGCTAGAAACATGGGACAAGTACTAACAAAGGAATGGTTGTCTACAACTATTGCAGTCAAGATATGAAAGGAGGCATAAATCACCTCCAATATCACATTGCACAGACACCTTGACGAGATCTTGTGCACCGTACATAAACAACTCTAGGGTTAAGGAGGCAATATCTCTCATTGCAGCAATTGAGAAGGAAAAAATAGAGAAGAGGAGGATAATTGAGGCAATAGCAGTCCCAACACTAGTTTTCAATTTTATGAGGTCAAAGGGAGATATAAGAGGCTTTTTGCCATTGGGCCATGGATACAAGGTTTAATTGTGTGGGCAATTATACCTCTAGTTTTTTAATCCTTATAACACTTCTGATGCACAACCTTCACAGGCAGTTTTTGGATCAAGGAATGAGCGCATGACAAAATCTGTAGTTGTGGTTATAACCACCGGCATATTGGCTCATTTATCAAAGTCAGGCCCTTCCAAGCAGGGCAGAAGGCGGTTGGTTCCCTCCAATAATCTCACCCAAGCCACCCTATTTGTGGGGGAAGTGGCATCGCCCATTAAAACTAGGTGGGAAAACAGATACCAGGTGGAATAAGTAACTACAGCATGAGGCGAAGTTGGCATGTGTCAATTTTTGGTACTAAAACAGCATTTTGTTTATTGTTGTGTTGAGTCCTTATTGGGAGTAGTTGGTCACCGCATTAACTATGGCAAGTAAGGAGTTAAAAGCCCCAAGTTGTCATGAGTTGAATAGGCCATAATGCTTAGATGTGGTTCACCTATTATTGGAACAAAAACAAATTTGAAAATACTGTAGCGTTTTCTCTAACGTGTGGATAGATCTCAGAAAAGAAAACAGTTGTTAACTTTTTAATGGCTTCAGGAGGACAATTAGTCTTTTGAAGTCGTTTGATGTCTCCAATTCAACAAAAATGCAGGGTGGTGCCAATTAAGCTGATAAGATAAGTTGAAGTGAATCCAAGTTGAAAGATGAAAATCACATAACCAAATTAGTGATTCAAGTTCAATCCAATAATGAATTGGCATGATGAAGACAGAGAGCATGAAAATATGAGGCCCTCATGATCAGATCTGAAATGATTAAGTCGAAAGCATGCAATTGCCAAAAGAAGAAAATCAAGATTCCAAGTGTGAAGATTGAACAAGGGATGAAGAAATCAAGTTGTAAACCAACAAAAGTCTAAAATAACAGGGGATGAAATTAATGTTTGGATGAATGAAACCTTAGAACTTGTTATGTGCAATCATGTCTCATGCAAGAGACACATCTCTCCACGTGTATCTATTTAGAGGTCTTTGTGATTCATTTATTTGATAAATAGCGAATCTCTCCAATTTCAACAATTTTATCTGTGGGCAGGGCTCAATTTCTTTTTTTGAAACTATCTAATTGTTTATGATTCTTCAATTTGTCAAGGGACCAGATCTTCGTCGCAAGTCTGATCAGGGCACAAGTCAATTTCCCGTTTCGATCTTTCGGAATCAGCACAAAATCTACTTCGGATACTACACATCATACTACACTTCACAATGAAACCTGTGCATTGCCGATTTAGGTTTAGAAAAGCAAATAAGGTGTCCAATTTAGGTAAGAATGCAAGCTACTGGAACTGATCGATGGAAGCTATTTGAATGTTTTATTCAAAATGCTATAGGAAGAAACAGGTTGATATTTTAAAAACGAGCACACGTTGAGGCCTAGAATTTTAGGTCTGTTGGCAGACACTACACTCAAAAAGCGAAAGGCCTCAAACAAAACCACAACTATGAAAAATACTCATATGGGTGGATTTAACACACGACTTATCTTCCTAATTGTTTACGAAGGGCATAAAAGAGTATGATGGTACAATTGGCAGAGCCTACAAATAAAGGTGGATAAAGTCAGTTAAGATCGGAAGAAAGTTAAATAAAGAAACAGTGGACTTACATAAATATTGTGAGAGCGGAGATTCCCACTGCAACATAATCGGTGGGTGAAGCCACCTTTCCCTCTCAGTAGACATGGTTGTACCCATTTTTGAAGATCCCATGGTCGCTGCTTATAAAATAATTATGTGGTCAGCTGCAGCATTAGTTGATTTAATCACACATATCCACTTGACGTCGCGGAGGAATTAGACTGAATTCAAAGTTAACGATGACACCTATTTCAACGGAAACAGACTGAATTCGAAGTTAACGACAACTCTCGTTTCAACAGGAATAGACGTTGGTGCTGGTAGCAGCAACGAATGCTGACGACAGTAACAGGCCCACAACTCCTTATCTAACAGTGATTCGGGCAAAACGAAACCAGCGGCGACAATCAGTTTAATGGTCATCCAAAAGCTCTTAGTTAAACTACACCGTAGATTTGACAATTTAGCTCAGCCTCTTTCAATAGGCACCAAGCTTTAACAGCGGTTTGCTCCTTTTACCCAGTCAAAACAAAATATTACAAACAGAATTTAAGCAACTCAAAGTGGGATTGATACCTCAAATACAATGCATCTAGCTTGTAAGAATAATAAAATTAGCCAGTCGGCTCACAATATAAGATTGACGTGGGAGAACACAATAAAACTGATCGGACATATGACGTAATCTTTAAAAATCAATCAATCAGCCATAATAGTTCTATTGGAATGTTAAAGAGCCTTGCCATCTGAAAATCACTTTCAGAACAGCATTCATAAACTTAGCCATAGTTGAAACAAACAAAACTAGAGTTGCTACTCCACTGTATTTGCTGCTGTACTTTGATACAAGTGAATCTACATTGATAGAACAGCAGTTTCTAAGCATAATAATACTTTAAACAAATGAATGTTGAAGACTGTTAAAATGGAACTGAAATCATAATTGTGTTGACTCCCAGTTGCAATCACAGCACTCCGTTTCTCACTATGTTTAGCTGTCTTGAAAATGTTCCAATCAACCACAAATAGTATCTGTAGATGATAAATTCTATCGATGCAATGTGTAACATAATTTACTTTCGTCTACCACCACCAGCTTCTGCAGTTTTAGGTCTCTTATCTCCTGAAGTTCCAGCTTTTGCAGGTCTCTTTCCACCTTTTCCTTTCTTGGCCATGTTTTTATTTTTTCCATGCCTACCAATTCCTCTAGACCTTGAATCTTTTTTCATTCGAGGATCAACAAGTACTTTTCCTTTACCTGGCTTAACTTGCACACCCTTCTTCGCAACCACATACTCCTTTTGAGGCCTCTTAGGCATTGCTTTCTTATATAGGCGTTCAATCATTTTATTCTTGGATAGGTTAGAAATGTCAGTTTGATTAGAAATTGCATTTGCCTTGTTTTTAACAGCCTCCAACTTTTTCATTGCAACACGTTTCTTGCGAGCTTTTGCTTCTGCAACTTTCTTTGCTGGACGAGCATCAATTTCCTTAAATTGTGCTTTCATGGCCTCAATCTCCTCTTTTGTTATGGGTTTCTGAGGCTGAGAATGTGGTTTCTCATCTGCTACAAACCATTCTGGCAAACCTTTGTCATCAAATGTATATCTATTGTAAGAAGCATCAAGAATGTCTTCCCTTTGCTTCTTCCTCAACATTTTCTTTGCGTATGCTAAGATTTCTGCTTTTGAATCAGTGTCATAGTCAGATTCGTCTTCTGAAGAAGATCCATCACTTGATCCCATAGATACAGCAGGAACTATTTCAAAGTCATCCTCTTTCTCTTGCTGGGGATTTTGGTTTGGGGAAAACTTGTTATCAGACTGACCACCACCACTTCCCTTATTGGACATGTTACCATTACTTTTAACAGACAACTTCTGAAAAGGTGCAGCATCTTTATCATCCTCAGACATGTCAGAATCAACATCAAACTTCTCGCCGGTGTCTTCAAAACCTGCAAAAACATCCTGACTGAACCATTGACTTGTCAACTGTTCTTGAGATGGTGGTTCTTTCATTGATAATGGTACCACTAAGGGATTGGCCTCATCATCTTTATCACTATAATCTGAATCATCCTCTGCATCAATACTATTCTGATCATCTGCTATATTGTTCTGTAGCAAAAGAGAGATTGCATGTTAATCAAGCAAGAAAAACAGTGAGAAACTCTCTTTAAAACTATTTAATTGTCAATAAGGATAATGAACTACCTTCCATAGCTCACTATTATCACTGGTTATAGCCAACTTTGCACGTTTACGCTGCTTTGTACTGCCTTCTTTTGCAGTCACATACCGCTCGTAAGCTTGATCCAGAACAGTTTCAAGTTGTTTGTCATATCTACCAGAAGAAATAAACAAAGAAATTATCTTAACACAAATGACCAAAAAGAAGGTCAATGGGAAATGCTGCATTCAACCATAAAATCTTATGTTTCAAAATAACAAAATGTAATATCAAGTAAGTTACTGTAAAATACTTCATTTGTAATATGCTTCCTTGAACAGATGCCCACAATTTCCCACAACAAATTACATATACTATTAAATCTCTATGTGAATCTGTTCACATCTGGTCAATAATGTAATGGATTTCTAACTCTGCATTTGACCAGCTGGTTGGGATGTGGGCCTTTGTGTAGTTTTTGTTCACGTTGCTTTATTTGAGTATAATCATCTTTTAACTGGTAAATAAAAACGTGTGAATCTTCTAATTAACATCGAGCAGATTACCTCTTCCTCTCTTCATCAGAATCAATGTCACTGGCTTCACTGTCACTGTGTACTTGATTTGTTTCAATGGCTTCATCTTCACTCAAAAAACCATTTTCATCATCAGACTGAGCAGGAGAATCCACAGCCTGTAGATCTCTCTTTGCCTGACAAGATAGGAAAAAATATAATCATTTAAAAATTGTTCAGACAAACTTGTTCAAAAGATATTTCAATGTTAATAATATACATAAAAGCCTGACAGAGAGATATGTTAATATTGGACACATTTATATTTGTATTAATAGAAGCATTTGCTAAAATTACAATAAAGCTAATATATTATGTATAGGCCCAGCAGGAGAGTAATCTTCTACCCCAATGCCATAAACGAGCCTGTTTGTACCAATAAAACATATATAACATTCCCTCAAGGTTTGACAAACCAGAAAACTATTAAATAAATCTGAAAAACATAGTCATGCCCCCACCATGAAGGGGATATCTATCTATATAGACAAAAAGATTATCAGTGGCAGTTGTACTAATTATGAATAGCAATGGCATTGAGCATGAAACAGCGCTGGATATAGCAATTAAACACAGATCATTATTTGCATTTGTATGTTAACAGGAATTAGATGCTAACATGAAGGGGAAGCCATGTTTTAGAGAAGATGCGTCCCCTCACAAAGGAACAGCAATCACAAAGGGTCACATATCTTCAAGAATGATCAAGTATAAATAAGGCAGGCCACAAGGGAAAAAGGAGGAAGGAAGATGCATGGAACATACAAGCAATCATTCCCAAAAGCACATTGATCCTACCACAGAAAGGAAAATCGTCTTGAACCAAGACCTCTTGATTTTCCTAATCCAAGATATACACCAGCAATCAACAAGCAAATGAAGGAAAATTATCGTAGGAGATTAGTTAAGGCAAAGTAATTCTAGAGGTGCAATGGATGAAGTATCAAAGTAGACTAAGGCAAAGGATGGCCATCTTGCAAAACCATTACTAATAACAAGAGACATGCCTCTTCACTCGATGAGCGGATATACATGAAGATTGACCTCCAGGGAATAAGCATCATCAAATACAAACAAAAATTACATTCATCAAATAGGAGGACAGCATTCAAAAGAGGAAGTTATCTTCCAGATCAAGCACAGAAATACAGCAGACTTCTGATCATCTCAGGACTGCTATCACCAGCACCTCATAAATTATAATCCTAATAGTTGCTCTTCTGGTATATATATTGCTTATATCTTATTTGTCAACAATTGTCTTTTACTAAAACATATATATATATATATGAACAGATATTAAATGCGTGTCTATAATAAATCTGTTTGAAACTGTTGTGAAGTTTCACATCATCGCCCCAAAGGATTTGAGGACCCCCATTTTCGAACAAGCCTTGGCTTCATTTTTTCTTAATCCTGGCATTCCGATGGCCTTAGCATATTTTTGGACTTAGATGCATGATGTTTTTTTTTTAAATTATTGAAATTGGAAGGCTTGTGATTTTCGAATTTAATTGAATTTGGTCTTTTGGATCTTGCAAATTTGGGTTTTGAAATAAAGATAAAATGAAGGATTAAATGACCAAGAAACTAAATATTTTGATTTGCCAAAATGGAGATTTGAGACAACTAGACCTATCATCCTTTTATATTTCGAAAATTTGGCCTTTAAGATATAAAATCTGGGCAGGTACATTCAAGAATATGCATTGAAATTCGAAGTCTGGGCAAATAAATAGAATCTGGCCCCAAATTCAAGCTAATAGTGGGCATTGAAATAGAAATTAGGACCCTCCTTGGTGAAATCTGGCCTTGGCAATATAAATCGAAGACTTGGCCTTTTATTTTAAAATTGGGCAATAAAAAATGAAATCTTGGCAAATAAATTATAAAATCTGGGTGCTATTAATTCAAAACCTGCTTTGAAACTCACAAATATAGGCTTCAAATTTCGAAATTCAGGTCCTCTAGTGAGGCGTGTGGCATGAAGAAATAAAATTAGGGCCCTCCTTGGTATGGCGTGTGGCTTTGAAAATAGAAATTCGGGCCCCTTTTATATGGCGTGAGGTCCATTTAATTCAAAAGGCTGGTCTTATATAAGATTTTAATGTGGCTTTAATTATAAAATTTAATACAAAGCTAATTTTTTTTAGCAGGTCGGCCCCCCCCTTTATTGGCATTTAATTGCAAATTTTATTTTATTCTATGCAGGTCGGACCTCTTGTGGGTGGCAGAAGTTCGGTACATAGGGGGCACTCCTTCCCTCCTCTCCTCATCCATTTCCCAGCGATCTTCAAGGCAGAGCAGAGGCAGCGAGTTATCAAGGCAGCGACTTTGTATAGTGGAAGTGCGAAATTTATAAGGGAGGCAGCGAAAATTGAATAGTGAAGGTTGCTAAAATCTGGGCATTGTCAAGACTAGTGAAATTGTAATGGGGGCCTGCTAATAATATTGAGGACCTGCAACTGTGTTTAATAGTGGAAGCATCGAACTTGTGGGAAGAAGGGCAGAATTTGGAGGCAGCAAGGTTGAGAGATAAAGGAGCGAAATCTGGGCAGTTTTAAGGGGCTTGCGATTTTGTAAAGGCCTGCTATTTGTTGGTAGAGACCCCAGTTTGGAAGAAAATTGCAGAATTGAATAGAGTTGAAAGGGCAGACCTGCTATAGAATTGGAGAGGCTGCGAAAATATTGAGGAGGCCACAAATTGTCAAGGGACCTGCCATTTCATCTAGAGGCTACGAACTGAAAAAGAGAGTGCAATTTGTTTTAGGGGGCTTGCAGATTTGTGCCCAAGCCACGAATTCTGGAGAGGCCTGCCAATTAGAGGAATAGATTTTGCAAAATCTCTTGGTGAATGGCCTATGTTCTTAATTGTTATCTTTTTTCTTTGATGTTGATTGTTTGGTGTTGAGGACGATCTTCATATTTGAGGGTGAAGGCTGGTCTAAAAGACAGATTTTCTCCTTGTTCTTGCTTGGTACATTTCCCTATTTTCTTACTTGCATCATCCATCCATCACTTCATCATCTCATTAGGGCTTGAAGTTGGGAGATATAAGTGTAATTTCCGTTTAGGATTTGGAGAAAGGAGATATAAGTGGTAGTCCCACCCCCTAGGAAAGAAGTTGAGAAATATAAATGTAGTCCATCTCATAGGTAACGAAGAGGCAGAAATAAGTGGTAGTCCCATCCCTAGGCGGAGAGGCAGAGATAAGTGTAGTGTGATAAGAATTGGCAAGGTAGAAATATGTTTGATCATCCCTAGGCGGAGAGGCAGAGATAAGTGTAGTCTCACCTCACTGTAGAAAGAAGGGGCAAAAATAAGTGTTTAGGATGGCGGATGCTAGTGCAAGCAAAAACCCAAGTCTTCCTTATTTGACATCGACACCATAGATATGATACAGTTGAGAGATAGGTTAAAAGGGGGCCAGTCCTCTATGGCAAAGAGGATCTACAAGTGTGGAATTGTGCAAGTTGTCGTCTTCCCTCCTAACTTGCCTTGTCCGGAGTTGGTGATGAAGTGTGCATCTCGGTTAGATATTGTGACCAAGTCTATCATCTTTGGTGAAGAAGAAAGGGTGTTGGCTAACATCAGCGGGCAGGTGGTAGAGGAAGTGTTCAATATACCCCAGCAGAAGGGAATGATAGGAATGTTGATGGATCAAGCCACCAGGTTCTTTCAAGACAGTCGAGATGCCTACCTCGCTCTACTAAAGCAGAATTGGATGCACGAAGGCAAGAAGGGAGTCACCAAGTCATCGAAGCTCACCAGGTCACATTTCAAATCAGAGTATGGCGATCTTATTGTGCTTCTCAACCGAGTCATGGGCTCCGCTCAATGTATGCAGTTTGAAACTTGGATGTACTATTTTATTGAAGGAATTGAAAATGGAAAAAGAAAGTTTGATTGGGCTAGAATCATAAGTGAAAATTTAGAGTTGCAACTTAGGACAGTACAAAATCCGAAACAATTCTACATGGGGTTATAACCTTTCTATTTGATTGCAAGACTGTATGAACATCTTGGACTTAAGGCTAGAGGGGTGATTGGCAATGGGCCCGGACAATACTTGATGCATGAGTGCTATCCACAACTTCATTTGCACAACACCAAGGACTACAAGATATTTTATGATGCCTTTGTCATGAAGACGGTAAGGATACTGCAAGGGACACCAGCAAGGAGGCTCTTGCTGAAGGCGGAGACAAAAGTCAAGAGGTTTGGGAGTTGGTTCATCCAGTTTCCGCAATTCACTTATATTAGAGTGGCTGGATGCACGACTTGTCCCAAGGGGCTTCCAAGGTACCCGCCCGATAGGATAGTTTTGATGGAGTTGGCTAGGCAACTTGAGCAATATGATAAAATGATGAAGCTCAGAGGTGAGACAGGGCTTACCTTTGTTGTCGGTATATTTTGTATGTACGGGTGTTGTGTAATAAACTTATGTTAATCTCGGCAGTTAGTACCGAGAGTGTGAACCGTTACGACGTGACGTTTCGGTGGTCTCTTCGGAGGTTATATGTACACATTGCTCTGAGTGTGAATGACATGATTTGGTTTTTTGAGTACTTTATGTTTACCAAATTGCAATACTTTATTGTGTTCATGTTTATCAATTAATGTGTGTTTATGCAACTATTCTTGTTGACCCGAGAGGGAAAACATCTAGCGCCGTTGCCTAGACATACACGGATGGCGAGTAGGCATAATGGGCTTACCCGTTAGTGCGATAAACCCAGAAGCCGAGGAAGCCCGTACTGAGTTGTACGACGGATAGGATAATCTAGCACATGACTTCCGAATTTTGTTTCAAGTAGCTCTTGAAACTCACGTCCGAAGGGAGGCAACGAACAGAGACGTCCCTGCAGGCGTAGTGTGGGACGCGATTGGGGCGAACCCTGCAGCGAATCGGTTGTTGAACCAACTTCCACGATTGTTGGCACAAGCAGCACTCGCACGACGTATTCGGCAAGAGGAAATTGACCGTGAGGACCTCCGCCAGGAGATCCTCCATGCATTCCACGCCCGAGAGCATCTTCGTCGCCGTCGGGAGAAAGGAAATGACAAACAGTAAAGTTGTTGAAGTTTGAAACGAAGGAGAACGGAACACAAAAATTCAATTGTAGTTCAATTGAGAATGTTGTAAAGCAACATGAATTAATAAAAAATAAGTGTTCTTTTTGATTGAGCAATGTGTATAGTTTGTCTTGATGCCCAATAATTTAAATAAAGATCGAAATAAGAAAGTGATAGATGACGAAGGGGAAGCCGCACAGAAGGCTTTGATATCCGCGCAGCAACGTGAACGTCGGTATAGGCTCAGGCAACTTGCCAAAGACCAGCTTGCCGGAGGGTTGCCCGAAGGGGACCTCGGAAGTGGTACGGAGGGTGCAGAAGCCGAAGAAGAGTTCACTTCTCCGGAACGGAGAGTGCAGAGTCGGGAAGAGCTACTTGAGGAGACACGGGCAAGAAGAGCCTTTCTCCAAGAGGAGAGAGTACGGTTTGAGCTGGGTCTCTGTACACCAAGCGCGAAGAACCAAACCGGCGGAGAGAGTGATACTGCAGAGGGTGGCACGAGCACACCAGCAGACCCTCCATTGGAACCAAGAACCCCGCACGGTACGGTGCCAGGAGAAGGGCAAGTACCACCAGCCCAGCAACTACTGCAAGGACAAGTACCACAAGTCCAAACTACCCACAGCACTCAGGGAGGTGTGGGCACGAGTGGTATCGGTGCACCGCCTCCACCACGGCCAACCATGGCGGTGAATAAGCAGAAGTTACCGAAATTTACGGGGCAATCCAAGGAGGATCCAGTTCGGCACTGTCAAACGTGTGAAACGATATGGACTACACACGGGGTAATTGACGAAAACGAATGGATCCGTCAGTTCCCTGCAACACTGCGGGAGGGTGCCATTGATTGGTACTCGGACGTTGACAAGACAAGGCTCACGACATGGGACGATGTCAAAAAGGCCTTCTAGACAGAGTTCCAATTGTTACGGGATGATAATGAAATATTGGCGGAGATCTACAACACGAAGCAAGCCAAGAATGAGTCTGTCCGTGCGTACGGCCGACGACTCAAAGAACTCATTGGAAAAATGGAGTCGGCCCCAGCAGATGAATTGAAAAAGAGATGGTTCGTGGAGGGACTCAAAACATCCCTCCGAAAGAAAATGAAGATAGTACCGCCTACTTCGTATAGTAATGCATATAACCGAGCAATGGATCTCGAGAGCGAATGTAAGACCTCGAAGAAGACAAAGTCATCTTCTGATGATGATTCAGAGACGGAAAGTAGTGAGGACAGGTAGAGCAAGAAAGTGCTCGCATTGCAAAAAGACCTTGAGAGGATGATGCGAGAACTTAAAGCCGCCAAAGGAAGTACTAGCAAAGCCGAAGAAGATACAGTGTGGTGTACGGACTGCAAGGAGGCAGGCCACACAAAAGGGTCTTGTCCGAAAAAAAGCTTTTTGTGATATCTGCCAAATCGCAGGACATCCCCTTAAAGAATGTCCCTATAACTTGAGGGCAAGAGGCCAACAAGTACTCTATGCACAGGAGCAACCTTCCACGTCTGGTACGGGTGGACAACATAATGCTGCATCATCTGACGAATATAAAAATAACCACCGGGGAGGCCGAGGCAACAATGAGAATAAGCCCCGGATCCAATATGATGCCAAGGGAAGACCCATGATACAACGTCGGAGTTGTAATCAATGGGGTCACTATGCTCGTGATTGTCAGACGGAGGCCGCGACTCCGCAGAAGTTGTGTCGGTGGTGCGGACCGGGCGACCATGAGGACGCTAATTGTCCGAAGCCCAGCTGTAACATCCTAGAGTTGGAACGTAGAGGTACTGAGAAGGTCCTCACAGTCACCCGTGCCCAAGCCAAAAAGGCCACGTACCCACACCCTCCGACGGAGAAACAGAGGGTACTCCAAGCGAGGGCCGAGATCGAAAAAGAGATACAGGACCGGAAGGAACCTGTCGACACCGGCACTTCTCACCGAGAATTGGCGGAGCAAAGTATACTACGGCAGATACTGCAAATGGAAATACCCGTGAAGGTCAAGGACCTGTTGGAGACCATGCCACACCTAAAAACAGCTCTATTCCTAGGGCCTAACACGCCACCTACGACGATGGAACGAACGGAGATCCCAGGCGGCTGTGCAGCCGACCCGATGACGTTGTCAATAAACCATGGACGAAACCCGACAATAGTAGAAATGGGTATCCTGGGTAAAATCCTCACGAACACCATCGTTGACGGAGGGTCGAGTGTCAATGTCCTTCCGGAGGAAACTTGGAAGAGTTTGGGGAAACCGACGCTGTGGCCACCAACCTTCAATCTGTTAGGGGCCGACCAACACGTTATTAAACCACTCGGTACGCTGATGGCACAGCAGGTGACTATCGGAACCCAGCCTTTCACCTTAGACTTCGTCGTAATCCCTCTCAAGCAAAAGGGGCATGACGCTATATTGGGTAGAGGGTGGTTGGTGACAGCCCGAGCCAATCACAACTGGAAGAACACCCTCGCATTCGAGAAAGGGGGGAGGAAATTTGTGGTAGACCTCGCCACACAAATGGTTGGAGAGGAAATGGCGTCCGACTCAGACTCCGATGGTGGCGGGATGGACGGAGAGGAAGAAACTATGGAACCGAACGATGAAGGGGTACTCGAGATAGAAGGAGATACGGATTCACTAGATGGTCTCTTTCACTGGCAAATGCGTGACTACGAGGTATTTCAGCCATCGTGCAATATACTGGAGATCGGGAATGAGTTCCCTACGGAAGAGAACACGAACGAGTTCCCTCCGGAGTACACAGAATATACAAAGGGGGAAGCCCAGATGAGAGTAAGTCCGGCCCACGTGTTCTCGGAGGGAGAACCTATCCAATACAAAGAGGCAAAACTGGAAACAATAAATCTCGGGGACGAGCAGAATCCCAAGACTATCCTGGTGGGAGATGACTGGGATCCCGTGTTAAAAACGGCAGCCTTCAAAATATTCACAGAGTATAAGGACGTGTTTGCCTGGAATTATAAAAACCTGAAGGGCGTACCTCCGGAGCTCTGCGTGCACCGCATCCCTTTGGTTCCTGGAGCCCAACCTGTGCGGAAGAGGCCGTACAGGATGAACAAAAACTATGCTGCAAGGGTGGAGACCGAGATTGCGCGGATGCTGGACGCGGGGATAATTTTCCGAGTAGACACAAGTGAGTGGGTGTCACCAATCGTGATATCTCAGAAGAAAGAGGCTAACCAAATCCGCATTTGCGTAGACTTTAGGTGTCTCAATGCGGTGACCATTAAGGATCCCTTGCCGATACCCTTCACAGACAACATACTCGAGGAGGTGGCACGCCATGAGATCTATTCCTTCATGGACGGGTTTGTTTTCCCTCTCGGGTCAACAAGAATAGTTGCATAAACACACATTAACTGATAAACATTAACACAGGAAAGTATTGCAATTCGGTAAACATAAAGTACTCAGAAAACCAAATCATGTCATTCACACTCAAAGCAATGTGTACATATAACCTCCGAAGAGACACCACCGAAACGTCACGTCGTAACGGTTCACACTCTCGGTACTAACTGCCGAGATTAACATAAGTTTATTACACAACACCCGTACATACAAAATATACCGACAACATCATCCCCCCCAAAAAACAAGTCGGCTCCGACGACTTTTACAAAATATAACATAGACAAAAATGAGCCTACTACAAACTACTCAGGAGGGGGCGTAGGAAGCGTCCCTGATGATGATGGCGCGGCTGTGGCTGTGCCGGAAGTGACTTTAGCCCGCAACTCGTACACTTGAGTTGTCCGAAGGTGTAAAGCCTGTTCTGCCCTCATCTTAAGCTCCATAGCCTTCCGAACCATGCTAGCTGCCTCGAGCACTGCCTTCTCCTTCGCATCCACAGTCTCCAAAGCAGAACCAAGGTGAGTCTCAAGAAGAGCCCGCTCGGCACGCTCAGTCTCCAATGCAGCCCGTAAAGTGTCCAACTCCGACACCATAGTACTCCGCTCAGCCGCCCAAGACTCCCTCTCCTGAACCACTGCAGTCTCCAAAGCTGTAAGACGGGAAGCTGCCTCCTCCCGAGCTGCCTCTGCTGCCAATCCCGTAGCCTGATGTACTGAGGAAGCATGCTCTAACCGCCTGAGAGTGAAATACTCCTCTCGAAAGGCCTGTTCTAACTCTCGGATAAGACCATGAATCCGGCTCTCGCCCACCGTCGCACTAAGAGCCCAATCCTCCAACATCGTAAGAGACTCCTGAGTAGGCCATCCCCTAGCCTCAAAGCACTCTGCAAATGCCTGTGGACAGCCAACCCGCACAAAGGTCAAGAGGCGCTCCAACTCCTCAGCAACCCCCTCCTGAGCCTGAAGCTCTGCTGAGGCTATGACCCGCTGGGCTCCAGCAGCTACTGCGGCTACATCCGCCAAGTACTGCTCCAACACTTTCTGCGCGGACTCCCTCGCTGGCACCGCCCTCCGTGACCCTGGCAAGGCTGGTGGCTCCTCACCAGCCTCAACTTGCGGTCTCTGTCCCTCCATAGGAACTGGTCTCTCGGATATCTCTCTCTCCTGGGCTACTGGCTCTTCTCTTGGTGGCGACATCACTGCATCCAGGTCAATAACTTCTGAAGGCCTCTCTAACATTACTCTGGCAGGGGAAAGTGAAATGGGAGCTGCCACTGCTATCGGGGGTAATGTGAACTGCTCCAACCATGACAGCACTGAAGAGTCCTCATCCCCCGTCGGCAACGCTCGAGCCGGCTCCTCCAATACCCCTGGCCCAACTCGCACAATGGCCTCAGTACCAACAACATCCAATGTAACCTGCTCTCGCGGCTGTGTCTGCTCCTGCTCTAAACCTCCAACACCATCTTTGCTAGTCTGTCCTGGGTCGGTTGGCTGAGCTGTAGGTGGCTCGGAAGCCTGACCCGCCGGGTGTAGCACAACAGGGGGCCGGAGCTCTCCAAACCGTGGCATGGGTACAGCCTCCAATGTGGTACCGAACGGTACAGAGGTCCCCGCTGCAACAGTCGCCGAGGGTACTGGTGGCGTGAATAGTACAAGAGGTGGTGCACTCTCAGACGGTGGAGTTGGAGCAAATGCACTTTCAGATGGTACCTCTGTATCGAGAGTGTCAGAGTCTCCCACTGCAACACTCTCGCTGCCTTCCTCCTCCTCCAAGTCTTCACTCGACTCCTCTTAGCCACTGTCCACATTCTCCCCTTCCGACTCTGAGAGGACTTGGCGCTTCCTCTTTGACCCTGTCTGTACTCCGCTAGCATCCAAGTGACGCCAATGAAAGATAAGAGGCTCTCCCGTAGCAATATCAACTGGCTGTGGCCTCAACTTCTCTGCTAGAATCTGCTCTCGGGCAGCATTCAGGAACAACCCGATGGCAATATGGGGCATGTAAAATGTCCGATGCTGTAGAGTCATGAACTCATACAGCCTCTCCGCCATAACTGAAGCCCAATCGTACACCGTACCATTACGGATCCCGTTCATGAAAATGAGATGTGTAAGGGCAATGTCGGAGGCCCTACTAGCCCCGGTCAACCTGCTCTTCACGATGTCCATCAAACATCGCCACTCTCCGGGAGCCACAAATGATTTCTTGATTCCCCGATTCTTTGAAGAAGCGCCAGCCAATGACTCCAACTCACTCTGAGACAGGTTTCTGGAAACCAGCTTAATGTACTTTTCCTTTTCTTCGCGGGACAGTTTCCTGGGCTTTAAATCTATTTTCTTCCCGTGCATGCCAGGTATGCCAAAAACCCTCGATATCTCCTGGGCAGAAAATGAAATCTGTATCTCAGTGCCACAATACTTCAAAGTGCTACGCCGGCTATCCCGATCGAATGTATCAATCATGCCTCGGAGAGGTCCCTCGTACTCTCTAGTGGAGGGCAAAGGCATCTGAATTGCCCAGTGTACTCCTGCTCTTCGAAGCTGTCCCTTCAAAAAATGTGCGTCTGGAGTGTTATCCCACCATGTTCGGCACTCCACTCCACTCAAACCCTCGAATGTCACAGTCTTCCAAGTAATCTCTTCCTTTTGTGCTTGTGGCTGCTGTACGTGTGGACGGTGCTTTCTGGCAGTATCCATGCTACCAGCAATGCGGACTCTAGACTGTGAAACCCTCAGTCCTCTGCTGCTACTGGCTGGTTTTGAAACCTATAATTTCTGTCTCCAAGTACTATGCTGTCGTGATCCCATACTACTATGCAGTGTCCAACAATAACGGTCTTAACCGTTTTTATTTTTATTTTTTAAATTCCTCCTCTTACAGTACAAATCAACTTCCTTCAGCCAATGCAAATATGTAGCAGCTCCGGGTCTCGTCAACTGGTCACACTCTCCAAGGGTTGATAACTAAACCGACTGGGGGTCTAGGGGCCAATTTAGAACCTTCAAAGTCTATGAAACACCCTATTTTTGTGAATTTCGCCTGCTCCCATGCTCTTTTCCGCAAACCGCTTATGTTTCCCTTACTTCCTGCTCATGCCCTTCCCTTCGGTACCATTCGTTCTTCAATATGAGCTGCTTTGTTTTGTCGTCGTTTTTTTTTTTTTTTTTTTTTATACCATATGAATTTCTTCCTTCATGCTTTCTCTTAACACATCCCAATGCTGTACTGAATCCTCAAATCTCCTCCAACCGTGCCGTACAAATGCCCTTATGTTATGCGTCAGCTACCATATGACTTGGTACTCATACTTTGCAATCTGATGACCGTATACTATGCCTCCTTCCCGTGCTGCGTCTGGATGCGGTACGGCCAGTACAATCCGTACACTGATCCACCGTGCGGTGCTTTGCTTGCAGTCCTCATCTTGTACGGTTCCGTACAACACCTTTATTTCTTCAACTTGTATGTCGTCACTTTTCCGTACGGCACCGTACAATACTTGTAAATGTATTGACCACAATAATGCTTTAGTACGGTACCGTACTCCCCTGTCGTCGTGTCTTTTTTATCGTACGGCGTCGTACGATGCTTTATAGATCCGTACGGTGCCGTACGAGGCTTTATAGATCCGTACGGTGCCGTACGTGGCTTTATAGATCCGTACGGTGCCGTACGGGGCTTTATAGATCCGTACGGTGCCGTACGATATTGCCTTTTTTTTTCTTTTTTTTTTCTTTTTCTATTATTTTTCTTCTTTTTTTTCTTTTTTTCCTTTTTTTTTTTTTTTTAATAATTTTTTTTTTTTTTCTAAGTACTTGGTCCTCGCAGTGATGTCATCGGCCGTTCGTGATACACCTTCAATTTCGAGCCGTTCACCGCGTCCGGAATTTCCCGTCCATCGAGGGTCCACAGCTTTACGGACCCGTTTGCGGCCACCTCCCGAACCTTGTAAGGGCCTATCCATTTCACTTTGAACTTTCCAGGCTTGATTTCATTTCGGCCGTTGTATTTTAGAACCAATTGGCCCGGTGTAAATTGCATTCGTCGGATATGCTTATCGTGCCAGACCTTCCTCCGTTGCTGCGTCGCTTCAGTGGCCCATTGTGCCAAAGCCCGTTTTTCGTCCAACTTATTTAAGAGATAGAGTCATTCCCTCAGACTCTCCATATCTCCCAATTTATTCTCAATTGCAATCCGCAGGCTAGGAACCATGAATTCTACCGGTACCACGGCCTCCTGTCCGTACATGAGTTGGAACGGTGTCTGCCCGGTGGTCACCTTGTAAGATGTTCGATAGGCCCATAGTACCGAGGGTAGCCTTTCTTCCCAATCCTCGCCCTCAACGCCGCAGGATTTGTAAATGACTCCAATCAGGATCTTATTAGTCGCCTCTGCCTGACCATTCGCTCGAGGGTAGTACGGGCTCGAGAGTGTGTGAAAAATTTTGAACTCTGTCGTCAGTAGCTTGATCACATGGTTGACAAAATGTCCACCTCTATCACTCGTCAACTGCAGTGGAATGCCGTACCGCATTATTATCTGCTCATAAATAAACTTCACTGTACTTAGAGCAGAGTTATCCGTTAGTGCTCGTGCTTCCACCCACTTCGTCAGATACTCTGTTGCCACAACAATGTACCGACAGCGTCGAGCGCGGCTAGGCTTCAAAGGCCCCACAAAATCCAGTCCCCACCGTTCAAACAATTCCTGTGCATGAGAGGGGTTAAGTGGCATGTAGTCTCGTTTGAGAGGTCTCCCTGCCCGCTGGCATGTGTCACAGCCGACCACCCACTCCCTGGCGTCGTTGTACACCGTCGGCCACCATAAGCCTGCCAACAAGACTTTTCTAGCGGTGGTGTCGGGGCCCATATACCCTCCGGCAGGTCCCTCATGAGCTTCCTTCAACACTCTCGGAACCTCTTCCTCCATTACACAACGCCTCAATATTTGATCTGGACCCATTTTGTACAGCAGTCCATTGATAAGCTGGAAGGTTCTGCTCCTCAGAACCAATTTTCTACACTCTCCGGGGAGCATTCCTTCTGGAAATCGGGCCGTGGACAGGTACTCACCGATACTTGTGTACCACTTCGGTAGTACGGCGATGTGAAACAGGTGAGTATCTGGAAAGTCATCGTTTATTCCTACTGGAGGCTCGCCGGACTTAATTCGGGACAATTGGTCCGCAATCACATGACTACGTCCTGGCCGTACAACAATTCTGAAGGTGAATTCTTGAAGGAGCAGCAACCACCTACTCACCCTTCCCTGAATGATGGGCTTGTTAACCAGGTACATCAAAGCCTGGTGGTCCACGAAGAAAGTAAACGGCGTCGCCAATAGGTAGTGCCGAAACTTCTGAACCGAGTAGACCATTCCGAGAGCCTCTCGCTCTGTAGTGCTGTAGTTCCTCTCCGCCCTCGAGAGTAACCGACTTGCAAAATAGATTGGGTGATCCAGCCCATGTTCGCCTTCTTGTGCCAGGGTGGCCCCGATGGCGTAGTTTGACGCATCCACATGAACATGGAACTCTCTGTCCCAGTTCGGAAATGCCAAGATGGGGGCTGCCAACAGTCTCATTTTTAAGTCCTCGAATGCCTCCCCTTGCTCCTTCGCCCAGAGGAACGGCTCCCCTTTCTTCATAAGTTTATCCATCGGGTATGAAATCCGGGAAAAATTCTTTATGAACCGTCGGTAGTACCCGATATGGCCCAAGAATGACTTGACACCGGTTACGTCACTGGGAGCCTCCATTTCAATTATCACCCGGACCTTGTCGGGGTCCGTCTTCAACCCTTCCTTACAAACGATGTGTCCGAGCAGCTTCCCCTGCGGTACCATGAAACGACACTTCTTCGGGTTGAGTGCCAGACGTGCCTTCCGGCACCGCTCCATGCACTCTCCGAGTGCTACAACGTGTTTGTCTTGGCTACTGAAAATGGACCAGTCATCCAGAAATGCTTTAAAATTCCCTCTCGACATCTTGTCAAAGATGTGCAGGATGATTCTCTGAAAAGTTGCAGGTGCATTACACAGGCCGAAGGGCATCCGGTTGTAGGCGTACACACCATCTTCCACTACAAAGGTGGTTTTTAACTTGTCCTCCTCTGCAATGTATATCTGGTTATATCCTGAAAACCCGTCCATGAAGGAATAGATCTCATGGCCTGCCACCTCCTCGAGTATGCTGTCTGTGAAGGGTATCGGGAAGGGATCCTTAATGGTCACCGCATTGAGACACCTAAAGTCTACGCAGATGCGGATTTGGTTAGCCTCTTTCTTCTGAGATATCACGATTGGTGACACCCACTCACTTGTGTCTACTCGGAAAATTATCCCCGCGTCCAGCATCCGCGCAATCTCGGTCTCCACCCTTGCAGCATAGTTTTTGTTCATCCTGTACGGCCTCTTCCGCACAGGTTGGGCTCCAGGAACCAAAGGGATGCGGTGCACACAGAGCTCCGGAGGTACGCCCTTCAGGTCTTTATAATTCCAGGCAAACACGTCCTTATACTCTGTGAATATTTTGAAGGCTGCCGTTTTTAACACGGGATCCCAGTCATCTCCCACCAGGATAGTCTTGGGATTCTGCTCGTCCCCGAGATTTATTGTTTCCAATTTTGCCTCTTTGTATTGGATAGGTTCTCCCTCCGAGAACACGTGGGCCGGACTTACTCTCATTTGGGCTTCCCCCTCTGTATATTCTGTATACTCCGGAGGGAACTCGTTCGTGTTTTCTTCCGTAGGGAACTCATTCCCGATCTCTAGTATATTGCACGATGGCTGAAATACCTCGTAGTCACGCATTTGCCAGTGAAAGAGACCATCTAGTGAATCCGTATCTCCTTCTATCTCAAGTACCCCTTCATCGTTCGGTTCCATAGTTTCTTCTTCTCCGTCCATCCCGCCACCATCGGAGTCTGAGTCGGACGCCATTTCCTCTCCAACCATTTGTGTGGCGAGGTCTACCACAAATTTCCTCCCCCCTTTCTCGAATGCGAGGGTGTTCTTCTTCCAGTTGTGATTGGCTCGGGCTGTCACCAACCACCCTCTACCCAATATAGCGTCATACCCCTTTTGCTTGAGAGGGATTACGACGAAGTCTAAGGTGAAAGGCTGGGTTCCGATAGTCACCTGCTGTGCCATCAGCATACCGAGTGGTTTAATACCGTGCTGGTCGGCCCCTAATAGATTGAAGGTTGGTGGCCACAGCGTCGGTTTCCCCAAACTCTTCCAAATTTCCTCCGGAAGGACATTAACGCCCGACCCTCCGTCAACGATGGTGTTCGTGAGGATTTTACCCAAGATACCCATTTCTACTACTGCCGGGTTCCGTCCATGGTTTATTGATAACGTCATCGGGTCGGCTGCACAGCCGCCTGGGATCTCCGTTCGTTCCACTGTCGTAGGTGGCGTGTTAGGCCCTAGGAATAGAGCTGTTTTTAGGTGTGGCATGGTCTCCAACAGGTCCTTGACCTTCACGGGTATTTCCATTTGCAGTATCTGCCGTAGTATACTTTGCTCCGCCAATTCTCGGTGAGAAGTGCCGGCGTCGGCAGGTTCATTCCGGTCCTGTATCTCTTTTTCGATCTCGGCCCTCGCTTGCAGTACCCTCTGTTTCTCCGTTGGAGGGTGTGGGTACGTGGCCTTTTTGGCTTGGGCACGGGTGACTGTCAGGACCTTCTCAGTACCTCTACATTCCAACTCCAGGATGTTACAGCCGGGCTTCGGACAATTAGCGTCCTCATGGTCGCCCGGTCCGCACCACCGACACAACTTCTGTGGAGTCGCGGGCTCCGTCTGACAATCACGAGCATAGTGACCCCACTGATTACAACTCCGACATTGTATCATGGGTCTTCCCTTGGCATCATATTGGATCCGAGGCTTATTCTCATTGTTGCCTCGGCCTCCCCGGCGGTTATTTTTATATCCGCCAGATGATGCAGCATTTTGTTGTCCACCCGTACCAGACGTGGAAGGTTGCTCCTGTGCATAGAGTACTTGTTGGCCTCTTGCCCTCAAGTTATAGGGACATTCTTTAAGGGGATGTCCTGCGATTTGGCAGATATCACAAAAAGCTTTTTTCGGACAAGACCCTTTTGTGTGGCCTGCCTCCTTGCAGTCCGTACACCACACTGTATCTTCTTCGGCTTTGCTAGTACTTCCTTTGGCGGCTTTAAGTTCTCGCATCATCCTCTCAAGGTCTTTTTGCAATGCGAGCACTTTTTTGCTCGACCCGTCCTCACTACTTTCCGTCTCTGAATCATCATCAGAAGATGACCTTGTCTTCTTCGAGGTCTTACATTCGCTCTCAAGATCCATTGCTCGGTTATATGCATTACTATACGAAGTAGGCGGCACTATCTTCATTTTCTTTCGGAGGGATGTTTTGAGTCCCTCCACGAACCATCTCTTTTTCAATTCATCCGCTGGGGCCGACTCCATTTTTCCAATGAGTTCTTTGAGTCGTCGGCCGTACGCACGGACAGACTCATTCTTGGCTTGCTTCGTGTTGTAGATCTCCGCCAATATTTCATTATCATCCCGTAACAATTGGAACTCCGTCTGGAAGGCCTTTTTGACATCGTCCCATGTCGTGAGCCTTGTCTTGTCAACGTCCGAGTACCAATCAATGGCACCCTCCCGCAGTGTTGCAGGGAACTGACGGATCCATTCGTTCTCATCAGTTACCCCGTGTGCAGTCCATATCGTTTCACACGTTCGACAGTGCCGAACTGGATCCTCCTTCGATTGCCCCGTAAATTTCGGTAACTTTTGCTTATTCACCGCCATGGTTGGCCGCGGTGGAGGCGGTGCACTGATACCACTCGTGCCCACACCTCCCTGAGTGCTGTGGGTAGTCTGGACTTGTGGTACTTGTCCTTGCGGTAGTTGCTGGGCTGGTGGTACTTGCCCTTCTCCTGGCACCGTACCGTGTGGGGTTCTCGGTTCCAACGGAGGGTTTGCTGGTGTGCTCGTGCCACCCTCTGCAGTATCACCCTCTCCGCCGGTTTGGTTCTCCGCGCTTGGTGTACGGAGACCCACCTCAAACCGTACTCTCTCCTCTTGGAGAAAGGCTCTTCTCGCCCGTGTCTCCTCAAGTAACTCTTCCCGACTCCGCACTCTCCGTTCCGGAGAAGTGAACTCTTCTTCGGCTTCTGCACCCTCCGTACCACTTCCGAGGTCCCCTTCGGGCAACCCTCTGGCAAGCTGGTCTTTGGCAAGTTGCCTGAGCCTACACCGACGTTCACGTTGCTGCGCGGATATCAAAGCCTTCTGTGCGGCTTCCCCTTCGTCATCTATCACTTTCTTATTTCGATCTTTATTTAAATTATTGGGCATCAAGACAAACTATACACATTGCTCAATCAAAAAGAACACTTATTTTTTATTAATTCATGTTGCTTTACAACATTCTCAATTGAACTACAATGGAATTTTTGTGTTCCGTTCCCCTTTGTTTCAAACTTCAACAACTTTACTGTTTGTCATTTCCTTCCTCCCGACGGCAACGAAGATGCTCTCGGGCGTGGAATGCACGGAGGATCTCCTGGCGGCGGTCCTCACGGTCAATTTCCTCTTGCCGAATACGTCGTGCGAGTGCTGCTTGTGCCAACAACCGTGGAAGTTGGTTCAACAACCGATTCGCTGCAGGGTTCGCCCCAATCGCGTCCCACACTACGCCTGCAGGGACGTCTCCGTTCGTTGCCTCCCTTCGGACGTGAGTTTCAAGAGCTACTTGAAACAAAATTCGGAAGTCACGTGCCAGGTTATCCTCTCCGTCGTACAACTCGGTACGGGCTTCCTCAGCTTCTGGGTTTATCGCACTAACGGGTAAGCCCATTATGCCTACTCGCCATCCGGGTATGTCTAGGCAACGGCGCCAGATGTTTTCCCTCTCGGGTCAACAAGAATAGTTGCATAAACACACATTAACTGATAAACATTAACACAGGAAAGTATTGCAATTCGGTAAACATAAAGTACTCAGAAAACCAAATCATGTCATTCACACTCAAAGCAATGTGTACATATAACCTCCGAAGAGACACCACCGAAACGTCACGTCGTAACGGTTCACACTCTCGGTACTAACTGCCGAGATTAACATAAGTTTATTACACAACACCCGTACATACAAAATATACCGACAACAGGGTTTTCAAGATATAACTAGATATACATTGCAGAGGAGGACAAGCTAAAAACCACCTTTGTAGTGGAAAATGGTGTGTACGCCTACAACCGGATGCCCTTCGGCCTGTGTAATGCACCTGCAACTTTTCAGAGAATCATCCTGCACATCTTTGACAAGATGTCGAGAGGGAATTTTAAAGCATTTCTGGATGACTGGTCCATTTTCAGTAGCCAAGACAAACACGTTGTAGCACTCGGATAGTGCATGGAGCGGTGCCGGAAGGCACGTCTAGCACTCAACCCGAAGAAGTGTCATTTCATGGTACCGCAGGGGAAGCTGCTCGGACACATCGTTTGTAAGGAAGGGTTGAAGACGGACCCCGACAAGGTCCGGGTGATAATTGAAATGGAGGCTCCCAGTGACGTAACCGGTGTCAAGTCATTCCTGGGCCATATCGGGTACTACCGACGGTTCATAAAGAATTTTTCCCGGATTTCATACCCGATGGATAAACTTATGAAGAAAGGGGAGCCGTTCGTCTGGGCGAAGGAGCAAGGGGAGGCATTCGATGACTTAAAAACAAGACTGTTGGCAGCCCCCATCTTGGCATTTCCGGACTGGGACAGAGAGTTCCATGTTCATGTGGATGCGTCAAACTACGCCATCGGGGCCACCCTGGCACAAGAAGGCGAACATGGGCTGGATCACCCAATCTATTTTGCAAGTCGGTTACTCTCGAGGGTGGAGAGGAACTACAGCACTACAGAGCGAGAGGCTCTCGGAATGGTCTACTCGGTTCAGAAGTTTCGGCACTACCTATTGGCGACGCCGTTTACTTTCTTCGTGGACCACCAGGCTTTGATGTACCTGGTTAACAAGCCCATCATTCAGGGAAGGGTGAGCAGGTGGTTGCTGCTCCTTCAAGAATTCACCTTCAGAATTGTTGTACGGCCAGGACGCAGTCATGTGATTGCGGACTCATGATAGGCAATGATAGTTGTCCCAATCCTGTCGCCTTTGCAGCTGCGGAGGAGTTAGAACAATATCATCTAGCATGGTATAGGGCAAGGCAAGGATTCGATCCTAATGGTCTAATCAAGGTGTCTCATGGGGATCCATTCAAGCATATTCCTACTTTGGAGGATTTTTGGGCCAATGCACAAGATGACTTTCATGTGAGGAAGTTGGCTTTCTCAAGGTTATCGGTGGGCATGATGAGGGCAATCAGATGGAGAAATCTTAATATTCTGGATCAGCTGGAAGAAGATGAAGATGTGCTAAGGGAAGATTATAGTACAGTAGAGGGAACTTAATTGAATCCAGTTAAGTGGGATGATCATCAGGATCCATCCTTAGATGCAGTAACAAGAACAGTTGAGCTACACACTGAGTGGTGGTACAACAGGAAGTTTAGGCAATTGCAAAGTCGGAAGGTACACCTTACCTATGAGAAGATGAAGCCAGAAGAGGAGATTCTAGCGGAGTCAGTCAGACAGCAAGGTGGGGGTGGTAGCCAACAGCAGCAAGCAATTAAGAGTAAGAAAAGGAGCTTGGAGGTTGAGTAAGATAGAGAACATCAAGAGCCTCTAGCAAAGAAACAGAGTAAAGTGCCATCGAGAGAGAGAATAGTTGAGGCTAGGAGCCAAGAGGTTGGTACAAGTGAGCAAAGGGCAGCGGTAGAGGTGAGTTCTGGTTCAGAATCAAGTGGTTATAGTAACAGTACGGGGTACTCTCCCCTTTCAGAGAACCAAGTTGAGGAGGATATGGCAATCAGTGATGAAGGAGATAGGCCAGTTGACATTGAGGCTCTATCAGCTAGGGAAGGAGGCCAAGCACCTAAGGCCGTTGGTGATGCTTTGTTAGCCGAACCAAATCCAGATTTGGGGAGATGCATTGCGCCACTGTGGTTGAGACAGATGCTTATGCCAAGGAAAGAGGTTGTGGCCATCCAGACAATTGAGGATATTCAAGGGTTAGGGGAAAAGGAAGATGATGTCGGACAAAAACAAATTGCAGGAACAGTGGCAAAGGTAATTAGGAATGATGATGATGGTCACTGAAAGGTTCAAATTGCTGTACCAAAGGTTAGCAAGGCAGTGGGCGAAATTATGGCCCAAGATTATGAGATAGTGGAGCATGACATGGGAAAAATCACAGATGACATGGAATGTGTGGAGGTTCAGGAAGGCATAGCTTCAATAAGAGAAAGGTTGAGAAAGGCGAACGAAAGGATTGCAAAGTTGGAGGTTGAAAGCAAGTATTGGAAGGATAGCTATCATGAAGTATGTCAACCTATCCAACAGTTGCCTCAGGCGGCCCTTCCACAAGATAGTGGGAGCAATCTGGAAGAAATATTAGCTCGAGAGCAAGAAACTAAAAATTGGATCAGTAGTACAATTCAAGAAGGGCGAAAATTTTTGCCTACCTTTATCTTGACATTCAGGTCATTTGTGTCTCTTAGAGACAAATTCAGAGCATTTGAAGGGAAGTGGAAGGATTTCCTTCCAATCCGTGACTTAGCTATTCCCAGATTGCATGCAGCCATAAAACTATCAGAGGGATCTTTGGTGAAGGCCAAGTTGGTCAATGAAGGAGGAAAGAATACTATTGAGTCTTGGTATGTTACCTTGACTGCCAGATCGAGGGTACTCGAAGAGATACAGGATGAGATTGCACAATACAGTCCAAGCATCGACACTTTTATTTCAAGCATGTTGGGCGATGCGAGGATTGCACTTGATTTTGAAGAAATCAAAGAGGAGGATTTTAATGAGACAGAGTTTGGATCGAGATTGGATGAGTTAGGGAAGGTTGTTGCCAGAGAGAAACAATTGGGCATCCTTGCCTCTCTCAGGGCCCTTATCGAGTTTGCAAGAGATGATGAGAAGGAGAGTGAGAAGACACTACAAGCAGCAAAGAACATGATGAACACAGTTGAGCTCAGGATGAGGCATGCACCTTGCCCTCCCATGGAGGAAGTCAACACCATGTTAGCTAAATTCATTGCTTATGCTAAAAAGATGAAAGAAAAGGGTAGAATTGTATTAGAAGATCATTTGATGTAAGCCCAAGTGGCAAATTCTCCTTTCTTCTTGGGTAGGATAGGTGTCTGATTCTGATTGGCTACCATTTTGGTGTCTTCTCATTGGTTGCCACTTTTCTTTTTTTCTCATTGGTCCATTGATGAGGTGGCATCTTCTCATTGGCCGATGGGGTGGCAACCTTAATTAGGGTTTCTGGGATTTAATCTGGATTGTTGATTTTGCCTCTTAATCTCTACCGTTGGTTGTAATTTTGAGCCTCTATATATGGCCAAGTACTCTCATTTATAAAGGGTTGAAGAAAATTGTTGCTAATATAATACCAAAATTGCTTCTTTTGTCATTGTTGTGTCTTGCATGGTGATTAAGAATACTTGGTGTTATTGCATGGTTTCTACTTCCAATTGTTAAAGTTAGATTTCATTGAGTTGTTAAAGTAGATTTCATTTCAAGAAAATTGTTAAAGTAAGGATAGAAGTAGATGGCTAGTTGTATGGTGATATTGGTAAATATTTGATAGGGATCTATATACTAGGCCACTAGCATCTTAGCGGCTTGTTAAGGAGCCTTGTGTGGTAATCTAGTCTCATTCCCCTTGAATCATTGCATCTATGGAAGTAGCGCCGCTAGCAAGCTTTCATTAGGTTGATCCCCGTCCATTTGCCAATCTTTTCATTCTATAGGAGTAGCAGTAAAGCAATAGGTAGTTTAGTAGTTAGAGTTTTGAAGAGCAAAGTTGGAAGTGATATAAATTTGAGTATACATTGCAAAGCTAGATCCTATCATCATCATAACGAGAATTTGACATCCTTGAATGAACAACGTAAGCCCGCCTAAGTGATTAACCAGCAAATCACATTAATGTAACTGAGTTAGTATCCACAGGTGTAAGGAACCTTGGAGTTCTCATGTTCTTCATGAGTATTTACTTTTCAAGAGAGGGTTGAGTGTTTGGTATTCTATATCAAGTGTTCAATTGCTATATGTTATGTAGTGGTACAAAACTGACATCAACATAAACCTCCATCATATATGGAAGGAAGGAGGTGTAAGGAAAAGGGGAGTTATAAGGTTGTCATCTAAGTAGGCCACCCCGAGGGGATGTCCATGTTGCTTGCCCCTAAGGCCAAGAGGGCAAAGATCGACTCTTGAGCTTAGATAGGACAATCAAGAAGTCCCCATCTTTCAATTCGGGTGCCAAAATGGAAGGAAAAATGAGTGATTTTTGGGAAAAACAATTAATGACTCTTCAATTTCCCAAAGAGCACGACTTGGTTCTTGATTTTATTCACTTTTGAGAGAAATTTACAATAGCAAGTCATTTGATATAGTTCAGCAATCTTGGGTGCCATATTTGGATGCATTTGATGAGGAATTTCACTCATTTTCATAGAAATTTTAAAAGACATTTGAAGGGAAATGAAAAGGCATATTTGTGTGCCTCTTTGTTATGCCTCCCAAGGGTTCTAATATCTATAAAGGCGCAATTCATGAAGGATCAAAGTACACTAAGGCAAAGGATGACTATCTTGCAAAACCATTACTAATAAAAAGAGACAAGCCTCTTCACTCAAAGAGCAGATATAAATGAAGATTGACCTCCAAGGATTAAGCATCATCGGATACAAACAAAAAATACATTCATCAAATAGGAGGAAAGCATTCAAAAGAGGAAGTTATCTTCCAGATAGAGCACAGAAATACAGCAGACTTCTGATCATCTCAGGACTGTTATCACCAGCACCTCATAAATTATAATCCTAATAGTTGCTCTTCTGGTATATATATTGCTTATATATTATTTGTCAACAATTATCTTTTATAAAAACTTATATATATGAACAGATATTAAATCCATGTCTACAATAAATCTGTTTGAAACCTCCATCATATATGGAAGGAAAGAGGTGTAAGGAAGAGGGGAGTTATGAGGTTGTCATCTAAGTAGGCCACCCCAAGGGGATGTCCATGTTGTCTGCCTCTGAGGCCAAGAGGGCAAAGATCCGCTCTTGAGCTTAGATACGACAATAGCAAGTCATTTGATATAATTTAGCAATCTTAAGTGCCATATTTGGATGCATTTGATGAGGAATTTCACACATTTTCATAGGAATTTTAAAAGACAATTGAAGGGAAATGAAAAAGCATATTTGTGTGCCTCTTTGTGATGCCTCTCAATGGTTCTAATATCTATAAAATGCAGTCTTTTATGATGTCAAGAGACAGCAATCAATAGTAGCAAGGTTGGAGAAAGGACTTGCAGGTTGCTCCAGATAATCGCATTTGCCGGGAGGAGAAGAATAGAGGAAAGAGATGAAAGAATTCGTAGGTGTGTTATTGGTGTTTAGGGCAGTCATGAGAGCTGTAGGATAAAAATAATAATCAGATGCCAAAGAGGAGTGCAGCAAAGAAAGTGAAAGGCTAGAGGGTTTGGAGTGTTAAGTAATTATAGATCAGAAGATAAGATATAAACTGAATGTAAGTAGTAGAATGCAATTGCCTTGGTTATTGATTGATTCTACAAAATGTAACAACTATATATATTGAATCTGAAGGGTGTGAATATGAACAGACATGACTCATCATATTAATGAGTCATGACTGTTCATATTAACAATTATAATAACCAATGATTATCAATTAATAAACAGGTCGTATATCCAATGACGGTAGGCTTAAGGAGACCAGACAGTCACGATAGTATCGTGACTGTCATATGCAAATAGTCATGATACTATCATGACTGTGCGCATATGCCAGTCGCGCTATGTGACTTTACTCTCTGCCAATAATCATGTTTAAACAGTCGATCCAATAAACAGTTGCATATTAATTATTATAAATATAGATATATATATTTCATGATTGATTTTAAACACGAACTCACAATACTTTAACACTCCCTCTTGAGAGAGAGTTAAATAGAATTGTAGAACCTTTCATATCATGATGTAGAACCTTTCATATCATGATATTTGGTCCAATCCAAGACATTTTAAAAATGTTGATCATGATAAGTTATTACACAGTAATAATGTAAGTGTTAAGATGTCCGGTCCTATCCAGGACAAACCCTTTCGGGAGTCGATCCTAACAATTTTATTACCCAACAAGTAATAACATATGCAACAAGATGTCCGGTCCTATCCGGGACAAACCCTTACGGGAGTTGATCTTGAAGCCTGGTTACTATTGTCAAGATTGTCACCTTGACATAGTAACCTAAATACTCAGTTTTCAGTGTCACCTAACATGTGATATGAGGAATCACCTAACATGTGATACCCAGTTTTCATATCACCTCAGATCGTGATACAAGGATATAGTAAATAAGTACATTACATTCCATTTACATATAGCCCTATTATGGTATGTGCACAAACAAAAAGTCTACCATAACGAATCCTTATTACAAGATCGTCACCTTGTAATATTAAATACAAGTGTTTATTGTCGAAAAGTTGTCACCTTTCTCCAATGTTCACAGGAGGGCCCATAGGTCCTGGAGTCACACACGTGACATCCACCTTGACTCGCGTCAAATGGTGGATCTATCAAGGCTCATTCCAAAGGGTGCAAACAAGGGCTTTCACCTTAGACTTCTCTATCAAGGAGAAGAATGCAATAACATACAAGATAGTAGATGAAACTCCTTTTCATCTAAGGCTTCATTCTTCAACATGCCAAGTTTATCTCTAAGGTACACAACCTTACCTCTAGCAAGAAACTTGGGGAGAATATCAGCCATATGTTCAGAAGGGATAATGTACCTTGAATAGCATACTTATACACTATATCTCTTATACAATTTGCATCTCACTAGGTGAACCCCAGGTTATGTAGGAGCTACCATAAAGGCATTTCTACAGCACACAAGAGGCTCAATCCCATCATCATAGTCCTCTAGATGCTTCCTTTAAGGTCTTGTAACAACCTCCTCACAAAGTTGTTTTTAGATGAACTATTATACTCCTTCTGAATTTAATATCAAACTTCTGTGAGCAAGCCATCTCTTAGTTCTTTAGTTTGCATTAGGCTCTTTTCTTGAACGCCTAACCATCTATCTAGGAATATCAAACCTTCTTTCTCACATACATGGAACTACATCTTTTGAATCACAATTCTTTTTCCTTTTAGAGTTTCCTGGTCACTAGGGAAACCATCTCGATATGATTTACTCCCTCTGAAGCTTTGAGTACTAACGTCAACATTTATCCTTCTCGTCCAAGGTTGCTTCTGATAGTTCATCAAATTTCTTCTGAATGTGATATCAACTTTCTAACATTCTTGTCCAAAGTTACCTTTGAAGTGTCATACTCCCTCTGAAGCTGATATCAATCTTATTTTCCTGCAAGAGAATCCTCGGAAAAGATCAAGGCAAATAGCTCTTATAGTACATATAGAAATGCAAATAAGAGAGAGACTACAAGGAGTAGATAAATGTAATACTCAAGGATAATAAATACTTATCTTATGCATCAACATCCTTGATACAAGTTGCTTCAATGAAGGTCCATATACATCAAATTAAAAAACACCTTCTCAGATTATTTGAGAGACATCTCCCCTTTGAATCATCTCCCCACTAAGGATGGTTCAAAATTTAACTCTGATAGTGCCTCTTCTCTGACATCTCCCCTTTAAGGATGGTTCAAATGAGAATGCAACATTGGTTATTATTCCCCCCACAATGTAAAATTCCCACTCTTGAACAATTCTACATCATATCAAATATGGAAAACTTATATCTGTTCTTTAGTGCTCACACTTTTCACTGGTGAATCTCAATTCGTTAATTTCACAGGAGTAGCCAAAGATGTCAAAACCTAGAGGATTCAATTCTGAGTGCCTCACAACCCCAATCTCAAAGTCTCCAACTTTGACAATGTATATTGAATACTCGACTGCCCACTTCACATGTGCTAAATTGTTCAGTGATTCACAACATTGTCTTGCAATTGATGACCAACTCTTTAGAACACAAATGCTGCATCGAAATCTACCTGATTATGTGATATGGAATCCAAGAATAATTGTCAGTCAATATCAAACTAGAAATGTTGATATTTCCCCATCGAATAATTATATCATAGATTTGTCGACCAATTAAATCATTCTACTATTATAAGAGGAGTGTACCAATTTTCTTCTTTCACATTCGTATGTCTCAAATCTAACAGCACTATCTCAATAGAAAATGTGTTTATATGCCTATGAGTCCTGTAAATAAGTGAAAAGAAGATTCCGTAGTAGTTAGGGAGATATATATATGAATTTCCCTATTTACATTCCAAATCTTGTCATTGTTGAAGATTTTCGATGGTATCATTAAAAATGCAAAAGTTGATATGTTGTATTTTCTCATGCTTGTGATATGCAACGCACACTAATAACAAAACTTATATGTACAACGATTCTGAAAGATACTGTACATGCACTGTAACATTCAGATATTTCTCCCATTACTGATGTAACACAACATCAACTAACACATCCATTTCCTGATGGATATCAACTTTAGAATGGGATATGCCCAGCAAGGGGGATATTCGAATCTCATGCTGATAGTATTAACACAAATCCTTCAAGTCTCTGATAATATTTTCAGAGATCAATATCAAATGTAGTCCCACTACTTTCAAAAGTATGTTGCTATCAACCATTAATCCACTTCTTATATCCTCACACGATTCATATTTGCATCACAACGATCATGATGTCGAGACTAGGCGATAATCATTAGTAAGGCTTCCGCGAACTTTTTTAGAATTATCATTTGGCAGTCAAGCGTTCTCTACAATGGAACCTTTGGTGATGATTTCACAATCCTTAACTTCAACAGTTTAATAAACTTGTGGAGTGATTTATTTCATCTCTCAAGAATGTCATGTGATTGTAATATCAATAGGTGATAGTCTGATATCTCAAATTTAATTTAAATCTTCTTAACCAATGTCGAAATGCTTTTCTATTCTGCTACCGACAGTTCTTTATCTCCTATTTTTTTGTATCTTCCTTTTGTTCTGTATTCTTTGTTTTCTGTTCCTTCCTCTTACACACACAATCTTTTGTTTATGTATATCTATATCTATATACCTTCCTGGTACATCTATATCTATATACCTTCCTCATACACACACACATATATATATTTTTCATGTCACATACATACATTCATTCCATTCGATTAATGTAAGACACATTAATTTATATATATTTTATCCAGATTTATATTAGACCGAGTGTAGTAATTTACACCCAAGATATTAATAAGATGCAACTCATATATATTCATATACAACAATATAAATATCTCTTACCTTCCTTCCTGATCGGTGTTACCTTTCAGCAGACTTTCTTAGGCTTCCTTGTCTCTGCTGCAGACTTCTTCGATGCCTTTCTCTCTTCCCATTCTACAGATGCTGATTCAATAACATATAAACTCCTCATTGGTTGATTCAATGGCTGACTGTATATACTGGCTGTTGATTGGATTATGAGGTCAAGTCTGAATCTTTTCCTTGGCTGCGTAATTTTCATATCCACTTCTATTCCTCTTCTCTTCTATCCGCAAGTATTACCTTAAGGTAGATATATACGGTGATCTCCTGGTCGATGTTATTATACGTTGTGTAATTCCCAGTACTTTAATTATAAGGCTCACACTCGATAAAATAAGTTTTGTAGCCAGACTGGTAATGTGAGTGTCAGAAGTATTCGTCCTCTATGTGTGCTCATAAGATCTTCCTTCAAGCGATTAAGCTTTATAGAAGGAACTTGGCTCTGATACCATGTTAAGTAATTATAGATCAGAAGTTAAGATATAAACTGAATGTAAGTAGTAGAATGCAATTGCCTTGGTTATTGATTGATTCTACAAAATGTAACAACTATATATATTGAATCTGAAGGGTGTGAATATGAACAGACATGACTCATCATATTAATGAGTCATGACTGTTCGTATTAACAATTATAATAACCAATGATTATCAATTAATAAACAGGTCGTATATCCAACAACGGTAGGCTTAAGGAGACCAGACAGTCACGATAGTATCGTGACTGTCATATGCAAACAGTCATGATACTATCATGACTGTGCGCATATGCCAGTTGCGTTATGTGACTTTACTCTCCGCCAATAATCATGTTTAAACAGTTGATCCAATAAACAGTTGCATATTAATTATTATATATATAGATATATATATTTCATGATTGATTTTAAACACGAACTCACGATACTTTAACATGGAGGATGTGAAAGCATGATGTGCCTAGAACTCTTGTAAATTTCCGAATTATGTTTCTTGTTGGAATTCTCAATATATGTAATTGCTGTTAAGAATTTTGTTGTATGAATGTGCATATGAGAGTTGCAATAAATATCTTTTTCAGATTTTAGTTCTATTATCTATATAATGGATTAGATGATATGTTAAGACTGCAAGATTGGGTAGTTTGATAAGACCCCTCAATCTTGACTGCATCAAATCCTAACCCTAACTTGTTGCCATTGTGATTCTAGGGCACATTCTAGGGCAAATTTGGAAGAAGACATTGCAAACACCAAGGGAAAGTTAACCTCACAAAATGAATCTGCAAAACATGTAACTCTAACAAATCATAAGCAAGGAAAGAAACTTTAAAATGTTAAAAGAAATAGAAATTGTGGTAATCATCCAACCCCTTAAAATAATTTGTGCTGTATCCCAAACTTTTTACTTCATAATGAAGTTCAAGGGCTATCTATTTTCACTGTTCAGTATAGTATCCCCTTAAAAGAAAATCTGTTATTCCATGCCTACTAACCCACCATAATGAACACATTCTTAACGTTTTGGTCACAAATCCTGGGATGTTTGTGGAATGCATACTTAAAGGAGGATCTCCTTTATAAGGTCACCTGCATAGTATTTTATATTAATTCTCGATATAGATTTGGCCCATCAACTGCTAAAATGTAATCTCAGCTATGCATGTCAGTAGGCTTCAAATTCTCAATTTAAGAAATACTAAAGTCATAAGGAAATGTTAAATAACTCTAGTTTCTATTATGCATATATCTAACATGCAATAAAGGAAATTCTGTATAGTAGTGGTCTATTTTCTTTAATAAACAGAGACTGAATACATTCAAACTATATATTTACATTTTCAGTAGGAATTTTGTTTTATCTATAATTACAAAGAAGAACTCATCAAGGTAATTATGCATTAGTTCTGATAACTAAATGATGGCATTAAAAAGTACGAGGTATTGAGCTACGCTTGAGATACAAACAGACCTTAATTGAAGCTAAAGAAAATAATGCCTCGTCCATATAACCATCTTCTGTAGCATCCACTTTCATTCCCATTGCAGTGCGTGCTTTAGCCTGTATTCAGAGTTTAAAGAATTCCATGTATATAAGAGTAAAAACTTTGGGAGAGAAAACAAATTTTGAGCAGATCTAAAATAGGATAAGGCCCTAATATAAGAATGCATTGAATTAAGTAGGCATACATAGTGACCAAGAATATGTTTTACCTTAGCCCGCCTCTTTGCAACAAGCTTTTTTGTTTTCTTCTTCTTTTGTTCAGAAATAGAGTGTAACTCCTCCATTTCATTGAGCATTCGTTCATCATCATTGTCTTCAACTGCCTTTTCAACCTCCTTTGTCAAAGAAGAAACTTTCTCTTTAGGTGACAAGGCCTTCTGAATGTGTAAACGCCATCTGATAATCAATTAATTTTATGAATATACAGCATAAAAAGTAAACATGAAATTTTAACAAGTTTTCAATCCATGCTGACCACAAAAGCCAACCAGCGAGGGGGAGTTCTGGAAACACGGGTAATGTATGGCGATGAATAAGTACAGAAACAGAAAAAAACCCATTTAAATGACCACCACTCTAAGGTAAATTCAAATTAAGTTGGACACACTAAGCAGAACGGCCATGGAAGAGCAAGTCTATATACATTGGTTCCAATAGCTATGACTCATCTTAGGATTAAACAAATAATTTGAGATTCCAGCCTGAAGGAACTCCCATTTATGTCTCTAGTATCTCAGTGATGACAAAATTAATAGAAGAGTCAAACTAAAACCAGCTAACCTTGGAGCTAAGAAAACTTGCAAATACTTTTGTGCAATGAAAAACTACTAAACTATCTTCTAAATATTAATTGACCAAAATTTAATCAAGGCAATTTCTTAAAAAAGCCAGAGGTAAGGAGGAAGGAGGGGGAAGGGGTAGAGTGTAATGTCCCCTACTCGGAGGGGGCTAATTTTCCAATGATTAAAGTACATTACTATGCACCTAAATTGAATTATTGTAAGAAACGATGAATAATTCATAACAAATTTAACGGTTAACACATTTAAGCCCAATTCCTCCTCCTCTCTTAAACATGCCAATCTTAAGGAGGATGGGAATTTCCATGTAGTAGGGCGCTTGACACCAATCTACAAGTAGGCTTCCTCAAGGCATTGGGACTGCATGCTCGTACCCATCTCGGGATTTTCCCTCAAGGCATTGGAAATACATGTCCTTACCCATCTTGGAATTCACCTATCTTGTGAGGATTTACTCTGCCTCTCCCAAATCGACAGAAACCTATCCTCTTAAAAGGGCAAGTGATTAAGGAATAGGCTACAAATATATTAATCTCTTGTAGTAAAAAATATACATATATTCATATAATATATATACATACATACATATATATATATATATATATATATATATATATATATATATATATATATATATATATATATAATTTTCTAACATTCACATGTATTCTCCATATATAGATATATAATTTCAAATATATACATTTGATATCTATATAATTCTTATATAATTCTAAATTATCTTTTGTATTTTAGATATTCTGTGATCTATATAGTTCATATGTGTGTGTGTGTGTGTGTGATTCAATATTATTAGTATATGTTTAAATGTAATATAGATAAAAATCTGTATATATATTACTGATCTATTATTACTTATATATATATATATATATATATACACTGCCTATATCTTACAGATCAGCGCTGACTGTAGTGTTTCATTAGCGCTGATTATTACTTATTCTCTATTATTTTCTTCCCCTCCAATTCCTTTCATTGGTAGGCACGTATCCACCGGTGCGCTTTTTATTATTCCTTTCATTCCTTGGTCTGTCTCAGTATTACTCCTTGCGAATCTGCGATAATCAGAGACTTCATAATATATATATTTCTATTTGTGGACAGATTTTCCTCGGTCTCCAAGAGACTATAGATTGTTGGCCACATATCCTCCTATTCTGTCAGCAACATACATGTTTTCCATAATCCATGATTCAATAACATCAAATACCAAATAATATATAGATATATTATCTTTGCCGTCTCAGAAATGGGTACCCTCACCTCTTAATATAATTTCTTATTTCCTAGTTATGCCAACTATAAATGCTATTCCCCATTCCTTATCCTTCAATGATTTCTCTCTCCCCCCCCCCCGAATGCAATTGATTTTATATATATATATATATATCCAAAGGACGTCTCCCTGAATACAAAAAGTTATCTGATATGAATTGAATCGCACCCCTTCATCATTCAAGTGCTGATATCCAGATCGACTCTTTGACTGCTGGCATTAAATATCAATCATCAGTTAGTAACTTGTTTACTCTTATCGCTGTCTCTTATTAGGATTAGTCGACACTAACTTAAGAGAGATCATTGATCAATACATTGCCAGTAAACATGTTAAGAAACCGATGGGATTAGCTTCCTTTACTAATCAGTTAAATATGGATACCATGGTCTTCTTAAAAATTCTTTAATCAATTGATGATCATGACTTAGTCAATCAATATCCTTCGCTAGTGACACTTATGGAATTAGATATTTTTCTGAATATTGTCATCTTCTATGTTATTCCTTCCAAAGACCATTAGATGGAGATCACTTACCAAGTACAAATATCTGGACAAGTATCTAGTGTGCTTGTGATTATTGTAATATATTTAATTATTTATTTATTTTAATTTTAATATTATTTATTATCAATCCTATTAGAGAGGGGACATCACATAGAGGAGCACCACATAGGTGTCACTGTCAGATGTAATTTTAGAAATGCATAGCTTATGGACTTGAGTATTTTTATGCAAGACCTCTTGCCACAACACTTGAAGGTTCATGTATGATAAACCATCTAGTATCTAATAAATTTCATGTGTTAAAGAATCTTACACATACTAACTATAACTGGAGCGCACCTAGCTAGCTACATGCATATTGATTCATATTGCATATAATTTTACTCTTCTGACAGCAAGCAGGACTTTATAGTGCAAAGAACATTGTTTAAGCAAAAAAAATCTCTACGTCCAACAAACTTGCAAAAGCCATCTGACTAAAGGCTAATACAACACTCCATTCTTTTTAGCAGGCCTACTTGCTATTTAACTCGCATCAATGTGAGTCCCACTGGGCTCCTTTTAAGTCCTTGTGACCAGTTGTAACATAATTATTTGTTTTCTTAGATGATTTTCTGAAACCTGTTCTTTTTCAATCCTGCTAATCTATACTTCTTCATTCTGCTGACAAACTATTATAATTGCTTAAGAAAAAAGGGCAAACTCACCTTACTTATATCATCTCTGAATTAATATCTATAACATGCACACTTGGAATACAAAATATGAGGTTAAGATATTAGTAAGAACCATAGAAAAGAGAAACGTACTTCAGCATATGCTTAAAGTCTTGTTTCCCTAGAACTCGCAAATCATCACATAAAATTTTTATCTGCAAAAACAATTAAGCAAATAAAATGAAAATTCTTCATCAAAATACATGTGCCTGTCAGATCAAAGAACACAACAAATTTCCTCATATTCTGAGCAAGCAATCAAAACTGGTTTGTGTGAAGAAATGAACTACCTCATCAGTTGTCAAAGAATGCTCCTTAATGGTGGAGCATGCAGGATCCTCAAATGAAATGGAAGTAACTGAGCCAAGAACTTCCAAAGGTTTGTCCGACCACACAAAATCTGAAGCAAGGCAAGTCTTCCGTGTTGTTGCAAGTCCTTCTTCATATCTGCAGTCACAATGAATAAGGTAGGGATAAACACAATGATCTGAGAATTTGTGAACTTTAAAGCCACTGTGCATAATATAGGATGGGGGCTGTTGATGGTTAAGTTTGATTCTAAATATCTCACAGAAAATACAAAATCCAGTGATATAGAAAGAGTATCAAGTCTCACACATAAAATCTAGTATATCACATTTTTACCTACCAAAGACAAGAAAACTTATAGTGCAAACTTAGTAGAAATGTAATCTTTACCCTTCACGATTTCGCTTTTGTTTAGTTCCCCTGAGAACATCCACTACCTAACCAGATAAAGAAAGCATTTATTAGATATTATTGGAAAACTGATAAACATTAATATTGGATATCCACAAACCAAGTTGACAAAATATTATTATATTAATAGTCATTCTCAAAACTTGCTGAAGAAAGGGAAGCATTTAAAATTAATAAATCTATATCAAAGAGATATTAAGTTTACCTTTGGTGGCTCAATAACTTGTTGGAAAAGATGTTTCACGTCAAGAAGACGTGGATCAATCTTAGCTGGGGCTTTATATCTTAAACCAACAATATATATTTCAGCAGATGTTGAACGACTAGCAACTGGTTTTGTCACTTCTACTTTTTCAAACAACTGCACTTAACGTTTCGAACATACAGTAAATGAAGATATGATTTCCATTCAAAGCTTAAAACAAACCAAATAAAGCAGAAAACTGAAATAAAACTAACATAATCATTGACCAACATTACCTGCTTGAAACAATAAAGTAGCGCGTTGTAATCCTGAGATCTGAACACCTATCACATGACATAACAAATGCCATCTTTAAAAAGAGCCAGAAAATGTTTTCACTATATTTTCAGTGCCAAGTAACCTATCACAAATTCAAGAAGGTAGCTTCTTATTACCATCTTGTAGTTTATTGAAGTTCCCAAAAAAAGGACAAAACAATAAATATTAAAAACATGAAAAGAACTTGAGAAACAAAAATCTTTCTTTTCACTATTCTTGCACCAAATGTCATAACAATCACAAGGAACTGGAAGATTTTGTGTGGCCCATCATACTTCTCACTGCACACTGCCAGTGCAGAGAAACCTGTCAGAGCCATTTTGTGATTAATGTAGGAAGCCACTACGTCATAAAAGGAATTTATCATCCTTTGAGAGCCAAATACGTAACCCAAGGTCGCTGTGCTCAGAATTGAGCATTGCATGAACCAAGTTGCTCAAGCTTCCATTCCAATTTGATAATAGATGAAACTCTGATTCAAAACACCATTTAAAAAGTGCAGCAACTGAAGATTTTACTGTGATTCATTATATTACAGATCTATGTGTATTAATGTGCATCTCATTTGAGGAAAGAGTTGCAGATGGAATCAAAATTTGGTCAACAAAGTAGATAGAATTGGAAAAATTACAATTTACATAAGTGTTCTACATTAGTTGAGATCACAGTTTGCAAACTCAGTGATTTCTTGCCAATCTCATGACTCATGAGAACTCACATGTAAATTTGCTTGCCAGAAACCTTGCAAACAACTCAAAAATGAAGTCCTGCCAAAAACATTTGAATTTTTCAAGATATAGCAAGTTTTGCCTGCAACTAGTGAGTTAAAGCAGACCCCTATAAACCTTTGCTTTTTGTGTCTTTTGTCATTATAAACTTCAGAAATTAGGATCTCGGTGGTATGAACTAATTGTCGAAAGTTAAGAACAATAAAATTTTAAAAATGGCATGCAAGATGACTGTCCCGGTAGCTAACTCTATTTTTAAGCGCCAAGTAAGCTATTGTAAATTCAAGGAGATGACTTCTTTTGTCCATCTTTAGAGCTTCCAGAGGTTCAAAAAGAAAAAGAAAAAAACAATAAAAAAATCAAATGAACTTAAGAAATATAAATATTTCTTCTCACTATTATTGCGTCAATGATCAAAACAACCACGAGGAGTTGGAAGATTCTGTATGGCCCATCATACTCTCACTGCACACTGCCAATGCAGAGAAACCTGTCAGAGCCATCTTAATGATTTATGTAGGAAGCCAGTATGTCCTTAAACGAATTAATTATCATTTAAGAGCCAAATGAGTACCTCAAGGTTGATGTAATCAGTTTTGAACATTGAATGAATCAAGTTACCTGAGCTTCCTTTCCACTTAAGAGATTCTAGATAAAGTACTGGATCAAAACACTGTTATTTAAGAAGGGCAAAGACTTGAGAAATCTTACCACCAATTCATGATTGTTTAGACATATGGCATTATGTGTATACATTTGAGGACCAGTTGCATATAGTCATAAAATTAGGTCAGGAAAATAGATAAAACTGGCACAGTTACAAATTAGAGGAGTGTTCTACATTAGTTTAGATCATAGTTTGCAAACTCTACGAACTCTTAACAAACAAGTAAATTTGCATGACAGGTAACTCACAAGCTGAGTCCTGCAAAAGATACTACCCCTTGACAGATTGGGAGCTGTCTACCCCAGATCCCTGCTCTGGTTTTAGAAAACAAAATATAAAAATCATTTTGGGTTGTGCCAGAAGGAAAAGAAAAGTTTATTTTTCCATTTAGCCACTTTTCTTTCCATTTACCCAGCTTGCAATGACAAAACACAGCAATTTTCTCTACTTAAAAATTTTTCAGCAATTTTTAGTCTCCTAAGTAATTGAAATTCCATATATACGTGGATGTGTCAGGGCTAGTCATAACATCCTCATCTACTCTGAATGAACCGGAGAAGAAAAAATTAGGGCTAAAAAGCCTAAAATAGTAGGCAGCAGCATGAATATGTTGCAGTTGTTTGTTCCGCCTCTTATATAATAATGTGCTAGATGGGTTCATATTTGTTTCTATTGAACCCACACAAATGTTAAATTGCAAATTTGACCCTATTCATAGCCTCATATAGATGCCCCAAGGAATGTCTATCCCCATCCACCAACAATAGAACCCTAACCAGAGGTTTTCACACCTAAAACAAAAAAAGGTTATTAAAACAAATCACAATTGAAAAAGTGAACTAAATCAAAAAAATTAAATCAACAAATAAAAATATCAAAAATTTGCAAAATCAACAAATTGTAACATTATAAAATTAGAAATTATTAAAAAATAAAATTTGCTCCACATGTGATGTCCCTTTTCTATTTTTCCCTAGAAGTTGCCTATATCACAATCATAATAGATTAGAGTCAGGGTTTACCAAATAAATGCTTTCTTTAATTGCATGACCTCTAACTTCAGATCCTGTATTCACCACTTAAAAAAAAATAACATATTAAAGAATATATATATATATAATCGTAAATAGAACAAGAATTGGAATAAAGAGAATATTTCTTCATAATCATGCAATATTTAAATTATATGTGAATTCCAATTATAGAAGATGTGGACTAAGGAAGCATAGCAAGGTGCCCTAAGATCACAATTCTCCCTCCATACGTCCTCCATTCTTCTAGGATTCACCACTAGTCCCCCAATATACAGATTGGGAAGGTACTTGCAATAGGGTGCCCATAGCATTCTCCAATAATCACAATGCAATAGGGTGCCCTTATAGCTGTTTTCCCTTAACTACCACTGCAATAGAGTGCCCTTAGTGGTTCTCCCTTAACTACTATTGTGGTAGGGTGCCCTTTGCAGGTCTCCCTTAATCATAGTATAGTAGGGTTCCCTTATAGCTGTTCTCCCTTAACTGTCACTGCAATAGGGTGCCCTTAGCGGTTCTCTCTTAATTGCCACTACAATAGGGTGCCCTTACCAATTCTCCCTTAATTGCAAATTCTCTCGTATCTCCCTATATGACTGACTATTGCAAGATTCTAATCATGTTTTTGTTGAACATATTGTCATTGATGTCAAAGGTTTAATGATCAGGCTCGTATCATTTTCAGAGGATCACTTAGTGTATTAGAATTCTTGGTTAAGCTGTTTGCTTGCTTGCTTGCTTGACGTGCTTGAGGAGCTTGAGGAGCTTAACGAGTTTAAGGAGCTTGACAATCTTGAGAAGCTTGACCTGTTTGTAAGCTACTTGCTTGGCTGCTTGAGCTGCCTGGCTGTCTACATCAGCTGCTTGCTTGTCATCATCTGCTGACGCTTCAGATCATGTGTCAAATTATGTGCCACAAAATTCAAGTTTCGTTTTAAATGCATATACTCCACGTTTTATGTGAAGTCAAAGCTTGGTGTTTCATTTGAAATAAATGATTTTATTCCTTCTATCTGTGGCTTGCGTTACTTTTCAACATATAGGGAAATGTTTTTATGGAGCGTAATATTTCGCTAAGCCACTGTCTCATGTCATGTCAGGATGCTATGAGCTGGACACCATTTTGGGAGTCATAATTTTTATAGTTTGCCACTGATGATGGATAGTTAGAGATGTGTCGTGTGTTTTCACAAAGAGTGCAGGTTTCTTAAAATAGAGCAGAACATTTCTATTGCAGCTGGGTGTTGTACATTCAAATGATACCTTAGCTATTCTGGGCCGTGTATTTTTATTGGAGTGCAGCGTTTGGTTTTTATGACTGGGCATTTTTGAATGATAGAAATGCTGTGCATTTTCATTGGTGTGATTAAGTGCGTTACTCTCAACGTGGCTGAAAACTTAGGAGGTGCTGAGTATTAATATCGTGCGTTAAATACATGCTGAGTGGGTTATTTCTGGGAATGAAAAATCTGGGCAGCATTAATGAATTCTCTGTGACTGGACAGTGTCCTAATTTTTTGAGTCAGGCATGTATCGAGATTATATATAATTGTTAGATGTTTATTTATGGTATGTGTAGAAAAAAATTGAGTATACTATAGAAGAGCCATGTGTTGGTAAAAATTCTACCTACTACCGTTTTTAACAGAGGAGTCACTTTTTGGAGGCAGTAGTGGGATACTTTATCGTGTGCTAAAGCCGTCTATGGCAATAATTATTTCTGCCATTTTCCAGACGAGATTTTACGGAGAGGCTGGGAATTATCATGCTCTGCATTTTGGTTGAGAAGATATTCTGTTTCATTTGGACTGAAAAGCTGGAATGACACCGCTTAAGGTGTGAAGGGTTTGTAAAAATATATTGCAGGCAGGTGACTAAGTAAGGATTGCATTGGAATTGAAGAAGCAGTGTGTATTTAGAAATAGATACTTGAGCTGAATCTTGTTGAAGGAGTTCATTATTTCAGGGTTGTGCGGTAGTAAAAAAAAAAAGACATCAAACATGTTGATGCCATTTTCTTTTTGATAATTCTGACATAGCAGTATTTGAAAATAAAAATGGAGCAGTGTTTCAAGATGTAATATGTTGTGTGTATCAAATTAGTGCAGGCTGGGCAGCATTTATTTTCCAGTATTCTTGCAGTGTTTTGAAAAAAAATCAATTTGTGTGGTGTGAAGTTTTTAGTGTGGTTACTGCTGTGTGTTTTATTTTTGGTTCAGGTTTGCTGCTTGTGTGGTGTTTTTGATCAGACAAGGCAAGGTGTGATGCATTAAGCTGGTGAAATCTTAAGAAATAGGGGGGAAAAGTATTACTGTTTTGGTCTGCTGCAAGCATATATTCATTGATTCATCTACTGTTGAAAATACAGAGGTGTTGTGTAGCTTTGGATTGGGTTTGAAGTTCCGAGAAGTATTGTTTGAGTTTTGTATTTCGGGAGTTGGTGTTCAGGTTGAGATTGGTGCCTCAGTTGCTTTGAGTTGGTGCTCTGGTTGAGGTTGGTCTCTAGGTTGCTTTGAGTTGGTGCTCTTTGTGTGAGTTGTAGCTCACTTATGTAAATGGGTTGGTGCCACATTTTTAATGAACGTATTTATGCTGTGGTGTTTTACCCGAAAGAGTTTTCCACAAGAAAATTTTGCATCCTTGTTTCTATGTTTTACTTCCATTGCTATATCTTTGTTATAAGTGGTTTCATGGGTTTTTAAAAGTTCTGAAAAGTTTCAAATACTGATTTATCCCCCCCCTTCCCTTCCCTCCCCTCCCCATGTCTCAGTATTTGCTGTGTGCTCTTCAGTTTTAATATTGACCAGCACGAAACAGAGATGCATAATAAGTTCATATAGATAAGCTAATAAGTAATGAGAAAATATAGATAAAATTAATTATGCTGTGCTAAGCAGTCATAGTCAACAATGGATTATTAATCATAGACATATATAATTACCACTATGCTATACATAAGGAACTCATACCAAATTGCAGTATTGAATCAACTATATATGTTAATATTTTCAATTTTTCTGCAATGCTCTCCCTGGTACTGGTCTGCTGAAGATTCTTGTTTCTGATTTAATGCTTGCTTTATTCCTTGTGTCTCACACATCCTGGTACCAAGAGCTCAATCTGCTATTCATTTCCTTGGGATGAGCACCCTATATATTTTATGTCTTAATCAACATAGTCTTTTCTAGCGATTTCTCACTTAGCAAATTACTTGGACAATTGGATTCCATTGTAACTGTGCTCGTGAGGGAGATAATATGCACATTGTTTCTAGATTGTTATTATTAATTACATCCCTCGCAAGCGATTATTGCTGTTTGTTAATGTTGACTTTATATATTGTATGGAGTATGACAACCTCCAATCATATTTAGGGCAAGTATAAATTACGTATTGACTTCCCACATAAGGGTTTGAATCTCATTTGGCCAATCAAAGATGTCTTTCTCCAGCATCAATGTCTTTGTAAAACATGCTCGAGCTCTTTTACCGTTGCTGTTAATTATCGTCATTAATATCAATACTTCTGAATCATCCTGTTGTCTCTGTTTGACCATTGTCTTTCATAGTGCATCATATTTCATTACTCTCTATATTTGTCCATAATCCTCTTGGTCAACGCACAGATATATTAGGTCTTTGTTATTCCTTGTTAATTCCAGTAGTCTCCTTTAAGTCGACTTCCAACATAATGGTTAACACCATTAATAGTATGTTGGTCTTCCTTATGGATGGTCGGTTGTTCATTCAAATTACTATCCATTGTATGTACCTTGCTTATAATCAGTTTCAATGGTTTATCAACCTTGCTAGGATATCTGTTCATAGTTGATGTGTCCATAACATCTTGGCAATCATTGTTCTGTCCTGTATGATAATTTTATGTCTGGTCTTTTAATTGAAATGATTGACGATTGTTGGCCCTTAATACAAATAACTTTAAATCTTTAATTACAACTTATTTTATCGTATATTGACCCTTGTCGGATTCAGGTCTTTAAATGGGGACATTACAGGACATTATATCATAATCTGTTAAAAATTATATGTTGCATTTCAAGTCTGCAGTGCTGTACAATAGTTTTTAGTTGTCGTTTAGCAATTTTCATTTTGTGTTACATTTTTTCTGATGTTATTCCATAGCATTTTTTTATGTTGTTGTGCAACAAGTCAATTTTAAACAATGTTGAAGTCCTCCATTTGTCAAAATTAGTCCTCATGAATTTCAACATTGATGGTTTTTTTTACTACAGTTGCAACTTCAAAGCACCCCTATTAAAGGGTTGTTGATGCTGAGATTGTTATTAATGGGACTGGACCCCAATCCACAATCAACATATCAGAAAAAAGCATTGTAAAATTTGAATAAAAAGAAAAAAGAGATTTTTTAGTCAAAAACTTACCTTAAGGATTTCCTCCATGTTGATCACAAAAAATCATCTTCACAATTCTTTCGCTTTGGTCTTCTTATAATAAGAAATCTACAATCACCTTTCACTCACAAGCATACACTTAAGGTTGGGCATTACAGCTGCGATACTCTGCAAGGTGATGAAATTTGTTGTAAGCCAAGTGACTCCTAAACACACTAGCTCCTTGCCACTAATGTGCTCCCTTGAGAGATTTAAGACCCAAGCATGGTTGTAAACATATTTTTTGACATTCCTAACATCTTGAACTGCTTTCTTCACTCTTCCAAGTATCCTAAAGAAGGGGGTCAATGTAGTGGGCATCACAAAGACTCCAAAACAAACTTAGTGTCTCCCTCTAGCATTTTATCAACTTACACAGTTGCGTGGATAGTCACCAATTAAAAAACATGCTCCACCTCATCAAACAGGTTGCACAAGGTCTCAACATTTTTTTTTTCACTAGAGGCATCAACTTACTTCAAAGCAATGATTGTCCTCCTAAAGCCGCAAAAAGTTTGATTAAGGTTCAGTCCTTAACATTCATCTATTGTGGTAAAATAATGAATGTGTTATTATACAATGATCATGAATGATCTATATATACAAGATACAAGAGAGTGTTTCTATAACAAACAAGAGAGAGGAAATGGAAACATTCTTGTAAAGTGAAAGAGAAAGTTTCCATAATGAGCAGAAGGAGTTTATGGAAACATTACAAAAAGAGTGACCATTAGAAATAGACAAAAGAGAGAGATAAAATTAGAAACTATCTATTATCGGAATACCCTCTCTTAATAGTCAATCTATCTTTAAAAAAACAGAAATTTGCATGTCCTCAGAAAGCGTAGAAGGCAGCCTCGGGTTGATCAGAGAGGTATTTAGAGAGAAGGCTCTGCTTTTATCTAATGTCTCATGGAGATCATTCAATACTGTCCAGATCTCTACAGCTGTCTTGCCAAACGGGATTTGAGGTAGTTAATCATCAGTAACTGAAAGCTTAATGAGCATAACCCCTTCACGATTACGTTCATCAAACTTCTATTGAATCGCATCGGCTATGGTAGGACGAGTCTCAATACCCTGAACAAGCGCCTCAAGGCGACGGCACTCAAAAATCGTCAACATGCGCTACTTCCAGCTGTTGTAGTTCTTTTCGTTGAAACGCTGACTACCTTCCAGCATAAGACTAGTGAGAGACGCCATAGCTCGTTTTTCAAAGAAAAAACGTGAAAAATCAGAATTTAAAATTTATAAAAAAAAATTAAAAAAAAAAAAAAAGAGGCACGAACTTCAAGGCAGATTAATGAAAGACCCAAAAAATTTGAAGAGACAACCAATGAAGAACTCAAAAAACCCAGATAGAATCTTCTATTAGATTTTGAATCCGCTGGCTCGAAAATTGAGTCACAAAAAACGATGCACTCGTAAAAAAGCGAGATTGACCTAGTTGAGATCTACATAAACCCACCAAGAATATGTAGGCATATTTTGGATCCGCTAGCTCAAAAATCGAGACACCCAGAAAAAACGGATGACAACCCAATTGAGGTCTCGAAAAATCCCACAAGAAATCTGCAATCAAAAAAAAATTCCACTTGAACTGAAGGGTCAAAACCCCAGTCGAAAATGCAGAAACCCTAGATGGGTGGGTGAGGAAAAAAATGCAAATTTTCAACACACTCGGGGCAAAAAAGCTTTGAAAATCTTGAACTAATAATTTCAAAAAAGAAATTAAAAATTTTCGAAGAGGCCAAGAATTTGCTCATATTGTGGTAAAATAATGAATGTGTTATTATACAAAGATCATGAATGATCTATATATAAAAGATACAAGAGAATGTTTGTTACTGTATATAAAAGATACAAAAGAATGTTTATATAACGAACAGGAGAGAGGAAATAGAAACATTCTTGTAGAGTGAAAGAGAAAGTTTCCATAAAGAACAGAAGGAGTTTATAGAAACATTACAAAAAGAGTGACCATTAGAAATAGACGAAAGAGAGATAAAATTAGAAACTATCTATTATCATAATATCATCCACCCATTAAGTAAAATGCTTTCCAAATTATTTTGTGTTGATCTACTAGCAAGTTTGCACTATTGACGACATCCTACAATTACAGCCCACTCAACTCATATTGGCCGGATGCCTTGAACATTTTACTTGCCATGACCAATATGGTGACGAATTGGTCCCAATAAGAACTTACTACAATAGTAAACAGAAAAGCAAAGAAGATCTCGACATTCTATTTTGCGTACGTGAGACACCAAGCACACAGACTTATGATGCACACGTAACTCTAAGCAAAAGGTAATGCAGAACAGTATTTAAGAATGATTGAAACCACCAACCAATAAATTTCAATCGAGAAATCATATACCCGAACCAACGGATTTAGATATGTAAAATTCCCTTTATTCTTGAATACTTGATAAAATAACCAACAGATGATTTTATCCTTACACATCTTTAATCCATTTGCAAAATAAAAATAGATTTCCTTTTTCCTTCCCTGTTACAAATTTTATTTCTAAACTACTCTGCTCTCCTTGTAGCCGACTGGCTCCTGCTGAAAGAAGAACCATTTTCATGTAGAAATCTTCTCTTTTATAGACTTCTCCGAAATTCTTCTCCCGTAACTTTCAGTTTAGAAGAATAACTGATTCTTGAAATTTCCCTCTTATCTTTATCTTCCGATCCCCTCTTCTTTACTAAGTTCCACGTCTTTAATAAACATTAAAATCATGATCTAAAGATTGGAAAGATATACACAATTATATCTTACTAATTGGCCCATAAATTCAGGCCATTCTCCACATTTCTTTCCCAATGGCTTTCCTCATTCCCTTATATGCCGACAGGTGTAGAATACGAATTCCTGTTTTCACCTGTCAACTGCAGTTTATACATGAGTGTACCTTTATTATTCTTTGTCACTAAGACCTGTTATGTGTCTGAGAGCACGAGCCAGCACGGTGCAAACCACTAAATTATCCATGTAATTCTTCTGAGTTGGACCGCGAGCCCTCTGACCCAAAATTCACAATTTTAGGGTTTGACCAATTATCATTAGCATGCACGATTGGCTCTCGGTTTCACTATTGTCGGGCTTTAACATGCAAGCTTTAAATCATACTCGGCATTGACATATTCTCCTCCATCACATTAAGGGAGACACTGGGATTGCGCCAGCCTTGAACCATACCATCATGCCCTGTGAAATGGTGATTGGTTGCAGGAACATACATTGCACTCATGACTTGACGCTGAGATCCAAGGCCTTTCAAGAACCGTCTTCCTTCATAAACAACTCTAACTGCAATAAACAAACAGTTGTTTATTACACAAGAACTAAAGGAATGTCTTCTCCGTAACATGTCTGGTGCCATTTGCTGGAGCCAGGACAAGGAACCGAATGGATGTGATCTCGCCCCTGTATCTCATATGTTCCATGTAGGATCACCGACAACAACAGGAAAATCAAGAACTTCTTCCTGTGTGTCGAAGTTATCCACAACTCTAAATTCTTCACTTGTTTCTGTCGCGGAAAGGCATCTCATGTGGACTGCAGACATAAGATTTCACCTCAGAATATTAACTGTTACAGCAACCCGCTTGTTGTCAATAGAAGTCCAGTCTTTCGCTACAATTTGAGCTATAATAAGTTTCAAATCCCTCAAGAAGGTGAATCCCCTGTCATAGCAAGAATAGATTCTTTCAGCCACTGTTTCTACTAGCTCGCTCAGGCTTTCTCTATAATACTCCGATCTATGTTCTGTTTTTCCCTTATCAACCTTGATGTTGTATTTGCAAGGATCATTCCAGTTTCTGGATGGAAGGTATCCAGTTTGTCCAGAGGAATAGCTTCTCCACCAACTTGGCTTGCTAAAGCCTTGGCTCGTTCAAAGTTTCGGTTGGAAATGACAACCCTTGCCCTCTTTTTCTTGGCCCCAAATGCAAGTGCTTTACCAGCTCCTCCAGCTCCAACAACCACAAACAACTTTCCAGTTAGGGGGGAGAGTTGTGCCCAATCTTTGGTAGCATGTTTGTCTTTTATGGCATCCTCAATTGCAGAAATTGAACCATCACAATCAGTATTACAACCAATTAACTTTCCATCACTTTTCCTCCTCACAATTGTATTTACTGCTCCCACAGACTGTGCCGGTGGATCTACTTCGTCACAACATTCAAGGGCAGCCTCCTTGAAAGGAATGGTAACACTGAAACCTGCGAAGTCTGGTGATGAATACACCTTGAGAAACTCTGCAATATTGTCAACTAAAAAGGGCACATATATTGCATCAATTCCACTCTCTCTGAATGCTTGATTGTGCAAAATTGGTCCTTTACTGTGACCAACTGGATTTCCTATAAGTCCAAAGACTTTAGTATCTCTTCTCAATGATCGTATCTTGTATGTATCTATTAGATCTTTCAATGTTGGCTGTCCAGGAGCTGATTCTTTCCCAGCTCTAAGAGTACCAAACGTAAGATATCCACCAAACTTGGGACACAAAAGCCGACTTATTAGCCCCTTTTCAGTCATCACCAATGCAAGAATGGGCACTTGACAGTGTGCAAGAACTTGGAATATTCGAGCAACATCAGTAATATCAGTCGCAGTTGTTGCAATCTTCACTATGTCAGCTCCTGTAGATTGTATCCTTGCCACAAGAACACTAAGATCCTCAAGTGATGGAGTAACCTTGTAATTATGATTTGAAACAATGATCTTGCTGTTTTCTGGCTTCTTGTTGGAAATACTACTAAGAAAATCAGGAGCGGCCTGAAGCTCCACATCAGCATAATCAGCTCCCAATTCCAGAGCTAAACGAAGTGTATTAAGGCGGTTTTCTTCATTGCCTTCATATGCTCCACCTTCCCATTTTGGCCTTGAATATGCGCCTGCTGCAATTGAGACACCATCTGTTCAACAGTATGGACCACAAGAGGGATACAGAGGAAACCATCATTTTGAGCCATCGCTACCATTGACAGTTATCTTGCTCAGATTTATTCAAAAAATCCACAACTATCTTTGAATATTTTAGAGAAAGCAATGCTCCATTGTTATATTTAGCTAGTGCATCAAGATCTATTTTGACCAACTGTTGTGTGGGGTCCTCATACCTAATGATATTCCACAAATAATCAATTGGAATATGGATTAATCTCCTATATCCTCCTGCCAGGCTCATTATTGAAAATTCCTTCACATTATGTGAGCTGTCTTGCAAATTAACTGAATCCTTTCCAGCTAGATTATGATATGTTTCGGCAATATCATTTGCAGAGTAAATTATTCTTGACCCAGGAAGAGGAAGTACAACATCATCAATTGTGTAATTTCCTGAAACTATGTCATCAGCATCTACAATCTTTGCTACACTGACACTTTCTTGAGACAAATCACTCTCGGTAGTCCCCATTTGAAGGATCAAGGATCAAGTCTACTGCTGTCTTCCATTCACCTCATAGCAATGCTGCTTCAATAGAATGTGTTAGTACTGAACCACTTCCAAACCGCTGCAATCCAAAATAATTGATGAAGCCATTATTTCTGAACCACTGAATCTGAAATGTGAAACTGATCCTGAACGTTAAGTTGTACCCTCAGACCTCTGATCTGTGCTTCCAAACTGAACTTTGATCATTTGAACTTTCGAACTATGAACCTTGAACTTTATTGGTTCAAAGTTCAAGTTCGACGCAAAACGTAAGACATCACCTCTTGACAGATTAAATTTCACAAAGGCACCATTAGTAATAAAAACCCATGACAAACTGAAACAATTCAACAACTCCTTCTATCGGACAGATTTTCAAAATTTTAAACTTAGGTGCTAAACGCAGGCTAACATAATGCAAACCTAGCTAAGGTTTACAAACAAAACTAAAAGTTTTTGTTGTGTAATACATGAATTTTCCACAAGTCACAAGCAAAGGTGAGTTTTTCATCTATGAGGTAAATTGAATAAATCAAATATTCAGGAATCGATGCAAGAGATGAACAAACGTTTCTATGCAATCCACACACATCACATGCACTATTTCAGACCTTTTCCAAGAAGGTATTTCTAAACTTATAGGGAGTTGAGATTAGACGTGTTATTAGTCATTCTCTTAGAGAGAATAAATAAATTTCAAGAGCCCTTGCCACTAACATTCATGACACAAGACTGGACTCAATGGGCTTATTCCAAGTCAAAGCAAAGGAAGAAAGTGAAATGATGAAAAGTGATACATTATTGATTAATATCAAATACATCATCTCCATCACATCTCCAATTTTCATAGTGAATGGATAGAATGCATTTCCAACATGCTTGGCCAAGTGAATGTTGCAATACAAAATAAATACCTACAAAGGCCTCGCAACTGTCCCTTGTTGAGCGATAAAAGGCTTTATGAAGAGAATTCTAAAGGTGTACAGTGGAAGGCTTCCCAAAGAGAAGCCTAAAGACATACAACACAAAGGATTGCCACCGTGTGTTGTCAGCGGGCCAAACTTGCCACTCTCAGGAACTATCCAAAAGAGGCAAAGTTGGATATAAAGATTATGGCACAAGATGACCAAATATTATGGTGGACTATTGACAACCAACTAGCCATTAGTTTATTGTCTCAAACTTCTAGTTCCTCAATTGATAAGAGGAATTGATCTACATGTATTTCATCCACTCTATCAAAAGGAATAGGCTTACCTCTGGCAAGAGGAAAAGCTAGTAATTATACATAGTGCTTTGCATGTCATGGAATTAATGATAGCTAGATTCAACATATAGTTTAAGCAAGACAGAGAAATAATTAAAAATAGATTACTATTAAGCATAAAAATTTGACAGATTTATAGTTGTAACAACCCTGATTGAAAGAATGCAGACAGTTGAAGCATACAAAATGCAGAACAATTGACAGACAAAATGCATCAACTAGAATGAGCCTCGTGGCTAAATTAAATAGTTGAATAAGCACATAATAAGATTGTACACAGAACCTTGCAAATATTAGAAAATACAAATAAGTCTGAATCCTTTGTCTTCAACCCTTGCCAGTAAGATATACTTTGATTCAAAGTTGAGCCTTGGGACAGATGTAATGCCCCGCTTGACAGATATTATGGTTGTAACAGCCCTGATTGAGAAAATGTAGACTTTGGAAGCATAAAAAATGAATATCAATAGACAGACAAAATGCCTCAACTAGAATGAACCGCATGGTTTAAATAAATAGTTGAATAGGCACATATTAGGATTGTACACAGAACTTTGCAAGTATTATAAAATACAAGTACCAAATCTAAATCCTGTGTCACCAAACCTTGCCAGAAGGATCTAATTTGATTCAAAGTTGAGCCTTGACACAGATGTAATGCCCCCTTTTAATCCACAGCAATGTGTGACTGTTCTGAAGGTGTTCTGTCAGCAGTTAGATGGGAAGTGAATCTTAAGTCAACAGTAACATAGGAATGAAAAATCTAATAAGGCAACTGAGTAATGCTTTTTTTATCAATATTTGTTGTAGCATTTTGGGCTTGTAATTTTGTATATTTTTTGTTGGGGTCATCTAGTGGTATCAAAGGCTATGATCCTGCCAACCTACAAATCATGAAAGGAATTTCAAAAATCTGATAAATGAAAAAAGGGTACATCTTTTTCAAGATGCATTGATGGAAATTCAGAGGAGCCAAAATAGAATGATCAAGCTACTAGAACAAAAGTTGCAGCTTTAGAGTAGCATGCAAAATCCAAATCCAGCTAGAACATCGCAAAGAGAGAGAAGCTCAACTACAAATAACTGATCAATGGTTAGTCTCTTCCTAAAGCTTATTTCTGCAAACGGATTGATTTAGGGGTTTCTCACTAATTCAGACAAGGAAGAAGACGAATTATCAGACAAAAAGGAGTTACTCCACAACACTAAGTGATAGTAATTATATTACTCTAGAACATTTAGAGATTGTAAGAACCTGATTTGGGCAAATGATTTGAAACACCCAGTGAAAATATGGATGAAGGGGGAACTAGTACAACTCATGATGACAATGACATACGAAAGAGGGACCTATAAGCAGATTGCAGAAGCAAAACAGACATTGATCTGGGACAAAATTACAGGCCTTTAAGAGCAATAATAGAGTGACACCGGGCAATAGGCACAATCCAAAGATGTATCTATAACCCCACCTCAATTCTCCTAGACTCTCTCAATGTTTCAAGTCTGATTATAATTTATGCCTGCATAATAAACTCTTAAGTAAGAGCATCCCGATCTCTTTATCTTTAGTTTTGATTGCGTAGTTTGTGTAAGTGAGTCCGACCAATGCCAAAGTGTTTGGAGTCTATCTCCACTCCATCTCCATCACTTCCCTCCCAAAGAAACTTATCCTAACATAATCATTGTCAAAGAGATAGACTCAATTTTTTAGAACAATGACAAAAGTGGGTCCTAATTGTTCGAATGTCAAGACCAATCTTTGGATGAGATCATAAGATGCAACAATCAAAGCAACCTATAAGGGAGTCTCACTAACAACTCGTTTGCAGCAGACAACCCAAATGCAAGTGGAAGAAAGATATATGCCTTCTATAAACCTGGTACTTTTCTAGGATCACAACCCATTTTAAAGAGAAAAAGTTAAGAGGAAGAATGCCCCAAAACAAGCAAGGAATTCCATTGAAAATTTCAGTAACTACTCTAGCATGTCATTCAATGGTGTGATGCCTCCATCTTATTAGAATATTGTAATGTTTCTTTAATGATCATCTTAGCTAGTCTTTAGTTTATAAGGTAGTTTCTATTTTCGTCTTTAGTTTACAATTGTTTCATAATAGAAACATCGTCTTTGTAAATCTATATAAGGAGCTTTCATCTCCTTTGTATAATATAACATCGATTTTGTTAATGAATATAGCTTCGATCAGATAAAAGTATGATTATGATATACATATAATAATAATATGTAGATTATTATATATATATAGTAATATATATTATCATTATTATTATATTAAAATATATATCATAGTAATAGATATTATCGTTATTGCTATTACTATGATATATATTATTATATATAGTAGTTATGATCGAATTGAATTGATATATATAAGTATTGAATTACAATTAAAGCTTGGATCGGTATTAAAACCGATAGTCATGAATCGGTATTAATCCCAATATTCATCCTTAGTGAATTAGTATCAACCCAATATCATTAGCCGTATATTGCATATGATTTTGAAATTGGTATTAAACCGATTATCATTAATGAATAGTTGTGGATTGAATCGGTATTAACCAATTGTTAATATATATTAAAGCTGTACGTATTACCATAAGGTATGACCATAAGTCACGCCTACGATAGGCATGACTCCTCAAGGAGTCACGTCTATCATAGACGTGACTTATCACTGCCAGCAAACACATATATATATTGATCAGCTGTTCAAATACAAATATGGAAATTCATAAGTGCTGAGTACAGAAATCAATAAGTGCAAAGCACGGTACAGCAAGTTATATATTATCAGCGACATCATACTATTGCAGATCGATATCGACTCATAGTAAATAAGATATTGATACATATCTCAGTTCTATCATTGTGAGATTGTAATAAGAGGTTATCGAACTGTGTAGAGTTCAAGTTGTATTAATAAACATATACTTCTGCATAAACTGTGAACAAAATTTAAAATCTTATAAAATCTGATCATAATTTAACAGATTTATCATAACATGGTATCAAAGTTTGTCGATGGGATTTCATAAAATTTGGCGAATTTTTTAGCCTCTCATAATCTGGAATTTTTTTCCAAAAATTTGTTTTTCGATTTTTTAAATTAAAAATTGATGGAGGTATTTTATGAAAAATTTGTAGTTCATCTTTGAAGATTTTTGCTAAAAATCGCGAGCCTAGTCAAAGGTTTAAATCGTGCGCTTTCCTAGTTTGAGCAAAAGTCTCTGATTTTTTAAGGTTGCATGTACTCGCATGTTTGTTGCATGTGAGTTGCATGTTCTTGCATGTTGCTTGCACGTGCATTTTGTGAGTTGCATGTTGTTTGCATGTGCTTTTTGTGAGTTGCATGTTGATTGCATATGTTGTTTACCACGCGAAATCTCGTGTTTTGCCGCATGAAGGTTTCTCTAATGGGTTTTCATAAATTTTCCCTTAAAAATTTATGGTTGGGTTTTAATATAAAAAATTCTCAAAAATTATCTGTTGGATTTTAATAATTTTTTCCTCAAAAATTATCTGTTGGGTTTTAATAATTTTTTCCTCAAAAATTATCTGTTGGGTTTTAATAATTTTTCCCTCAAATAATTATATGTTGGGTTTTATGGTGTCTCGGATTTTATTTTCTAGTTTTGCCGAGTTTTTTCCACAAAAATTGTGGCTTCTTGCAGCATGTTTTGAGTCGTAGTGCTCATCTGCAAAAGTTCTTGGTGAATCATCTTGCAGCCCATTTTGGGGCATAGTGCTCATTTGCAAAAGGGTTTGGCGATTTTCCTCAAAATCATGGTTTCAGTTTCATCTTGAGGTCTCAGGCTACAAGGAGTAATACGTCTGTTACCCAACATTAGATTGGATGGCTTCTTGGTCATTAACATTTTGAAGATCCGAGGAGGGTCTCAGCAGCAGCAAAATGTTCTGAAGAATTTATGACCACAAGACATGTATAGTCTTTTGCAAGGTAATTAGATGATGTCCATTAAGGGAGGGTATTAGAATATTAAGGGGGGGTATTAGAATATTGTAATGTTTCTTTAATGGTCATCTTAGTTAGTCTTTAGTTTATTAGGTAGTTTATATTTTCGTCATCTTTGTAAATCTATATAAGGAGCTTTCATCTCCTCTATATAATATAACATCGATTTACCATAACACATCTTGGCAAGGTATGGTGGATGCTATTTACAACTCATGTTTCAAGCTCACCATCATACAAAACATTGAGAGTTTATAGGTATAATGAAACAATAAAAAGACATTATGTAAGTTGGTAAAGAAAAAATTAAATGCGCTATAATGTCAAATGGGTGGACAAATAGAAGGAACAAAACTCTCATCAACTCACTTGCCTTATGTGATATTGGCATGGTCTTTATGAAGTCTATGGATGCATCATATAGAGTAAATCATGTAGGTGCACTATTTGACAAGGTAAATGTTGGACCACAAAATGTTGTTCAATTTATTCTAGATAGAATTATTACTTGTGTTGTTGTTGGGAGACTACTAATGAACATGCAACTCTCTATGTCATTTAGCCTAAGCATAGCACACTACCTTGATCTAGCACACACTACTACCAAGTTCATCTAGAATCACCTAAGGATGTTGTGGACAATATGCACCTCCAAAGGTGACAAGATTGCTTTGCATTTCCATGCATTGTTAATGCTTTGCTAATAGAAATTAATTTAAAACAGATATTTGTTCCAAATGAGAGGGTGGAGTACCACTTTGTCAATCCAGATGGATGACAAGATAGTGACAAAGTCCATTTTTTCTACAAGTTTTGGGATGAGACAAAGAGGTGGTCAAATTTTCAAAGCCTCTACTAAAAGTTTTAAGACTAATCGATGGGGATCAATCCCTCTTAAGCTATTTGTACAAGGCCATGGATAGGGGCAAGGAGATGATGAGGTCTAGGTTAGAAACTACCAAGGACAAGTACATGAGGTTATGGGACACAATTGATCATAGATGGGATCAAGAGATTCATTTCTTTCTCCATGTCAATGGGTACTATCAAAATCCATTGTTGTTCTGCAGGCAGAGACAGTGTTGAGGTCAGACAGGGCCTATTTAGATGCATAAAGAAAATGGTCCCCACCTAGAAGCAATGGATGCAACTATGGCAGCAATGCCAATATACAAGCAAGGAGTTTTCCTCTTAAAGGCAAGAAGACCTTCAAACTAGGTAGACTACATGATATTTTGACAATCTTTATATTGCATATATGCACATTACATGTCTTAACTTAGATTATACATGATAAGCATGAAATGATTTGTGTTTTTCAGCACAATGATGGGAATTTTGTGGACAAAAAGAAACCTTCATGGATGGCAATATGTATCTTGGCCTAACAATGTAATTTATAATTGGAGTGTTTTTGAACACATACATTCCAAGAAACACAACCATCTAATGCAACAAAATTAAAAAATGAATGGACTTGGTGTCTGTTCACCAAAACCTCCCCTTAAAACTAAAGAAAGATCGAGGTTGGAGTTCTGAAATAGCTACAGCTATAGTTTAAAATTATCATTATTGTTTTGTTTGAATTTCTAAATAACAAAAATCAAGTCTTGTTGAGAAAGACCAGATAATTGACCTTTACAAGATTAATCCAGATTTTGAGCGGATTACAAAGTATGAGGTAAACTCTCCTTTTGAGGATGAGGATTTTGACATCCTTGGGGGGGCAAGATTGACGGCAATGTGGTTGAAGTTGAACAAATCAAGTGAGGCTTTCACCTTCAAATTCATCATTGTTAAAGTTTGGTAGCTGCAGGAGCTATCTTTGTTACCTGTGATGGTTGTTCTTTTACCTGCGATGGTTGTCCTATCTGAATTTGTTATCTCTTCAGCATTGTTGTTGCTCACGTGCATTCATGTTTGCTACTCATTGAAGAAGCTTATCCGGTTGTATTTGAAGAACTACATCAAATGTAGCATTTACATGTTTGAGTCCGTAGAATTTCATGATGCCAGAAGTCTTCTATGCTAGACGGTTCTTTCGTATGCTGTATCTCATCTTTAGTATCGTTCATTGAAGGCATTGAAGAGTGTCATCTCCAGCTCACGGCTCTTTTGGTAACTGCTGTATTAATGTGCCACGACAGTTTTGATTATGGAACGGCTCATGTTATTACTACTGTCGGTTCATGCCTTTCGGCAGACTTCTTCCATGTGTTCTACTTTCTTTCATATCGTCTCTCTTATTGTCTCTTGTCGTCGTGGCTGTTCAAGTTTTATTATGGAGCCATTTATCTATGTGAAGGGCCCCGTCCTTGGTGTCGGTAATTAAAGACATTGAGGATCGAATACTCTTGTTCATGTAATGGCACTTTGTAGTAACTGTTGACCGTTCATGCTTTTGGTGATTGAAGAACAAAAGACTTCAGTTTCATTGTCTTTTGGCATTCCCGTGTATTAGACAATTTCTCTAGTCGAGCATGATCCAATATGATGATTGTGGTCATTCAGGTGTTATTCTGGTTGGAAGATAGAGAGCTATTATTCAATTTTCTGCAGACATTCATTGTTGACATTTTTCTCTGTAATTATTATATGTGCTTACTTGATGTGTATGGCATAGTGATTTAAGAAAGACATTCTATGTGTGATTGTTAAGTGTTAACAATCTCAGTGAAGGATTCATTTCTGGTTAAGCTCGTGAGCTTTGTATTCAGACTACTTGATTATTCAATAGAGAATCAATTTTATGTGTGGCTGGGTTTTTCCCCTCAGGTTGGAGGGTTTTCCCAGGATAAAATTCTTGTGTTTATATCTTCTTGTGATTTTTAGATTCTGCAATTTGTTTCTATGCATTTCTGGTTCTAATATAACAATCATGACAAGCAGCCCGCTTGTGTAGCTCTTCATAGCAACAAAAGTCATTGGCTGCATCCATTTTTTTGAAACTGTTACTTAGTTTGTGGGTTGACTTTGTACACACTATATTGTATTTTAAAATTATAAACCAGTGGTATGCAGTTATCATTTATTCACTATGCAGTATGCATTGCGCAATGCAATGGAAGCAGAGATATGAACACAAATGATAAAATTTACATTCCAAATTCATGGGGTAAACTATCATTTTTACTTGCTTTATATCTTAAGATTAAAATGCCTTTACTTTTGCAAAACAACAGTTTTTTCCTCTATTTTTTGCATTTTTTGAAAAAACATTATCTTCCAGTCAGATCTATTAGATTTCCACAATCCATAATATTAAGTGCTAGTTTCCAGAAACTAGCACTTAATACTTATTATCTTCCAGTTCAATCCCCACAGTTTTTTGGAAAAATCTTGATCTTTTTGGTTTTCTATGGCACTACATAAGTATAATTTCTCTCACAAGAGCTTTTAAAAAGAAAATAGTAATAGTTGATCAAGGATAGTTATTATTTCTTTAACATGTTTTCCCATTCTTATTCTTCATTTATTTACCTACGTGGGGACCCCATGATAGAGCAATTTTTCTATATCCTATAAATGAAAAGCATAAAGATAAAGATTAAAAAAAATTAATACAGTTCTATATCTTTGTTTCGCTTAGTTTCTTAATCTTATTTGAATTTCCATTTCAGTTCTTGCTAAAGAAGTTGCTTCTGCATATAACACATCTAATTTCTAGGAATTTACAGTATTGTCCATCATATATGTAATGTTCCCTATCTGAAATAAGATTTAATAAAAAATAATAATAAACTTAAAATGCATAAATAAATATTAAATAATAATAAATTATAATATGGTATAATCTCAATTTTGTGAAGTCTCTTGGAGACAAAATTGCAGAAGAATGGACAGATCGAGTATGGTATTTAATATTGGCCATCATGATAATGCTGAGGAAGATATATAAAGATCATTCACTCAAGGATATAGACTAACGGCATGGGCAACAAAAGGAAGTGACATTAATTAGGAGATATCAAATGAGAACAAACTTGTATATTAATATTTGGAAGGAGCAGAGGACAATTGAATCTATAAGGTAGTTAGCATTAACTAATGATTAAACCTTCCTTAATCAGTGTCAGCATATCTAATAGATGACCGATATAGATTATATTAGGGTAAGCGATTATAATTAGGTCAAGAAGAAGTCAAAAACATGGTCATGACTTGCTGAAAAGACTGAGATCTTAATTGGTAAGGAACACTAAGACAATATCTTGGAAGCCGGCAGTTCTACCTATGACCATGTGAAAGTAATATAACTGAGAGTTACGAAGATAGCGGAAGTAATATAATTAATATATAAATAGCCTATTCCTTAATCACTCGTTATAGACCCTTGAAAGGATAGGTTAGTTTTGTTATGGAGAGGCAAAGTAATTCCTCACAAGGTAGGTGAGTCCCAGGATGGGTAAGGACATGTATTTCCAATGCCTTGAGGGAAAAGTCCTGAGATGAGTATGAACATGCATTCCCAATACCTTAAGGGAGTCTGCTTGTACATTGGTTTCCAAGCACCCTAAGGACAAGTAATTCCCCATCCTTCTTAGGGTTCATGAAAAGGAGAGAAGTAAGGAATTGAGGCTTTAAGTGTGTTAACTGTCAAATGTATTATGAATCAATTGTTTATAAATATTGATGTATGTTAATTATTGGGAATTGGCAGTCTTCGAGTAAGGGATATTGCAAAGACTAAGTTAAAATTATATTTCCAAGCACAATCCAAACCTAGTTGAGAATTTTAGGGTAAATCAAGTAAAGTTCCAATACAGGACATTACAAATATTTCATGGGATCCAAATCCGCTTGCCTAAAACCAACAGCCTGTGGAGCTAACAAATACAATATATGGTTTTTAAGCAATACATATTTTATGCGTCAATGAATGATGACCACTGGACTGCAATCATTGGTAAAACATTAATTGAAATTGTTTCTATTTAGAAATTGCAAACTGCAGGTATAAATCAGCATACTTATCCTCCATCCTCTAACTTGGCAATGGATCCCAGCAGTAATTGTCATAATTGCAAATTGTAGACACATTCAAAAGCCTGTGAATCATTTGCCAGAATGTTCTAAAGTCACAATTTTTTGACATTAGTGGGCCTTCTCGACAGAACCATGGAGACCTTGAAGAAAATGAAAAAATGCAGTAGCCAAGTGATGATTGTGTCAATATTTCCTTTAAAATTTTGAAAACAATGAAGAGAGAACTAGTAAAATTCTCTCAACTACACGGTAGTGAACTCTTAAGGTGTTAAAACTATTTGGGTGAAGAAAAATTGAAGATTTACAGAACTGGGAAAGCAGAAACTGATTGAGCGTAGCGTATCTTGTTTTGTTGGCATATAACGTTTTGATGGCTTCCTGGCTATGCAGGTTTTTTCACTCTTATCATTTCTTAGTTAAAAAGCTGGACACGGACAACTCCCAGCCCTATTTAATCTATCCATTAAAAAATGTTAAAAAAAAATTGGGGTTACCTAGCATTAACATTCTCATGCCTTCCAAATTTTAATAAATTATGAGTTAACCAATGAACCATATATTTAAAGTTACAAGGTAAGCTTAAAAAACAGTGGCATCCATAAAGGGGCATAGACGAGAAGGAAAAATTCAGAATTCCATACCTTAGAGACAAAAGTTCCCTTGGGAGCCAAAAATTCAACAGCAAGTCTCAGTGCATCCACAACCAATGAAGCCTGAGTGGTCGCTTCCTGGGACCAAGCACCACCCACATTAGGGGACCCATCGTGCAGCACAACATCCAACATGTTGCAGCCGTTCTCCTTCATTAGTTTTCGGATAGAAGCCTTACACTTTGGTGTAGTAATATCTTCTTGTAAAGAAAATGCTCCTCTAATGGGACGAATGGGCACCAAATCAACCCCGATTATAAGGCTGCCTACAGGCATATGCTTTACGGCCACCTACAAATAGTAAAAATTATGAGATACAGAATATTTGGTGGATCCTTCCATTTTGTAGACAAAGAAAAACATAGGTATACAGGTTAATATTTCACAAAAGGCATAGGGTTTACTATCTGCAGATTTTGTACTTCTAAATTTAGGGGGATCAAATGTATAAATTGCGTCAAAACATGGCTAGTGTATTCTGGAAAACAGTTGCAGAAATTCAAATCCATAAGAACTTGGCTAATATATTTTTAAAAAATTTCAGAAAAGTAAATATATTTTGGGAAAATGCAAAAGTCATTAAAATATAGAAAATTAAAGGATAAAACAGATCCTCCAAAAAATTTCTAACCTGCATCCACCCCCCAGGGGCTGCGCAAAGATCCAATAGGGACCTCGCCGACGAGAAAAATCTGAACTTAGTGTCTAACTGTACAATCTTAAAAGCGGCTCGAGACCTGTAACCTTGTTCTTTTGCAAGGTGGTAAAATTTATCCAAACGATGTTTTCCCTTGGGCTTTCCCATTATAGAAGCACTTCAGAAATAACTCTGTTGATCGAATCTGGCTCCAAAGAAAGTTAAACCTTCAGACAAAAGCGAAATTAAAATTAAGAGTCCTTTCCTGAACCATTTTATAGGAGAGTTGCAGAGTTCGGGGAAAAAGTGATACTAATAATAGATTATGTAACATCTTTCAATGCATATATGCCAGGGAACCAGAAGCTGTTCTTAATATTTTAGGATGTTATGGGTTTTCACGGATTTAAGGGTATACAGTTCGTGAATGTTTTATTTTTATATTATGTTTTTCCTACAAATACTGAATTTAAAAATAGAAAGAACAGTTTTTGCTGAAGCTTGGTTACCTTGAGCAGCAAACGACAGTGTGAGAACAGGACGGTCTGCACCCGCTAGTCTCCGTATCTCAGGAACGCTTAATCGTCGATCCGAAGTCTTGAGAAAATTTTAACGCAGGGTTTATCGTTAGTGTTTTAGGGTTTTAAGAAGAGAAATTTTAGGGTATATTTTTGTAATTTCTTGTCAAATTTAAAAAGTATCATTTTATCTTTTTTTTCAATTTGGAAGGAAAATAAATAAACTCTAGTCCGAATCTTAATCTGATTTGAAATATACCTATAACAATAAAATTATTGATTAAAAAAAACAATAAAAATTTATTACAATAAAAAATTTAATGAAGTCAGTTTTGAGGATGAAATCATTCGTTTTAAGAAATGGGAGAAAATATATATTTTGTATTAATTATATAAAACAAAGTAAGAAAATTAGATTTAAGAGTTGAGATTAACATCAAATAATCAAAATTAATATGATAATAAATTAAATGTATAGATATTTAGATTAGTATTTTTTATATTTTAAATATTTATGTAAAAGATACTTAAAGTATATTAGTATGGGAACAATTATTTTGTTGATGTATGATTTCACTTTTAAAATATTATATTATGATAATGTAATTAATATTAAATTATGATTATTATATGATAATACTATTATTTTTAATATTATTCTTTTTTATAACTTTGTATTTTAATTAAATTTTTCACAAAAGTAAAAAAATATTAAGACTAAATTAATATTGTAACATATAATATAATATTCTCTTCTTATTTTATCCTTTTTTTTTCATTGTTAGTTTAGATCTTTTGAGTTTGTTTTTGAGTGTTTTGGTTTGGTTTTAATGAGTGTTTAATATGAAGATATTTTTGTCATGATATGAAGCAATTAGAAAAACATTTAACATAAGAAATAATAGCAAATATATGGATTGGAATTAAAATCATAAGTCTAATCTAGTTTTGAACAACAAGGTTTCCTTATTGAATTCAATGAGTTCCAATACAATGACTTACTTGATTATTGCCTTCAATGTCATGATGCATAAAATGTCAATCAACAAGGTATGGATGTTGATTACAAATTTGAATATATCTAGTAGTTGTGTGCTTGTGGGTGGGCAAATAATAGCTGATAGGATTTATATATTTTAAAGGGATGTGGATAATTATGATAATAATTTAATCGCTTGGGTGGAAGAGTTGTCGGACTTAATGCATAGTTGGGGAACAATGTTGTGAGGTGAGTACAAATAGGAATTCAAAAATAGTTGTCGCACTTCGACATATTCGAACAAATTTATACGAAGTGGAAACTGTTTTAAATCAATGGTTTCAGAGAATAACAAATTGTGGGCAATAACCGATTGCAAATGAGAAGTGAAATTATCTTACATCTAACTTTTTGTTTGTATTCTAGATTTAACAATGCAGTGCAAGGAGAAGAATACAAAGTAAAGTGTGCACATTAGTAAATTAGAGTGTTGTATATTTGAGAAGAGTTATAATAATAGAAATTGAGAAATGGATAATCAAATTTCCCCCACTTAGGTGAGTCTTGGTCACAATATAGTAAAACTGGTAGAAAGCATGTCTGGATTAAAAAAAATTGAAGGGACAACACTGTAGAAGAGCACAGTGAACAATATTATCATTACAATGAAAACAACAACAGTCATCACATGGACAGTATGTAAAAAAATATGTCATGCTTATATTAGTCGATGTCATAATTAGACACAGAAAAATTACAATACAACTATTAGTCGTAATGAACTAGTGATGGGTTGTGTTCAATTACAAAACCACTATCTGAGCAATTATCATATTCTTTCCAATTCCTTCCATTCTTGGTTACTGTTTGTGCAAGCCTTCCAATGTCATATGTCAATGATAAATATGACATGGTGAGCGACATTCATAAAATGATTCCAGTTGAAATCATAATCAACAATAGTTTAATACCTTGGAGAACCCAAATTGTGTCCTGGACTGGTGATAGGTGGATGTGAGAGTTCTTCAATTCAAGTTGATTTATCAAGAATACATGCCTCTCTTCGATCATGGCCATTAAGGCAAACAATAAAATGAAGTGTCCCCTTTTCAATTTTATACGATATTTAAATCCTCTAATCAGATTCTTAAATCAAACAATCGACACTTCAAAATATTATGCAATATCTCAATAATACCCAAATCGGGTATGCCCAAAATAATGCCAAAAACTTCATAACTTCACATATTATTGATAAATCTAAAAATATATATTTTTATAGAAATTTTTCTAGCATAATGGCCTACAAAATGGCACTTCCAAATCTACAAAGATTTTATACAACAGCTCCAAAATGGAGTCCAAAAATAATGTTCATGAGGCCCCAAAAATAACATAAAATAAGCCCGAAAACACCATAAAACACTAACAAACTAACACAGAAGTAGAATCACAACCCAAGGCATATATTCAGCTCTACTTTAACAGCAAAATGGCTACAATACAATAGCAACCCAAACGGATATGAAAAACTCAACCGGAAACACCAAAATCTTACAAAAACACACCCGAAAACTCACAAATCTGCACTATTCAGCACAAGGGCAAACTCCGCATGAGCTTCCACATGGAATGGCCTCAAAATCCCATCCTTAGCCTTCTTAGAAACCTACAAACTCCTATCTTTGGGTCTCCTTCTCCACATGTTTGGCAGCCTCTGAAAAACAACAAAGCAATGAGCAAAAATCAAGTTCAAGAATGAGCCTGAAATGCCTCCAAACCCCTTTAAAAGAGGGCATAACCCAACTCACGACCAAGAGGGGTGAATAAGACATATTTAAAATTTATTAATCCATTGGTTTCCAAAGATTAGTCCCATTTCCCAAAACTCCACTTTTTGACCCGCCAGCGTTAGCAAAAATTATTAATTTTAATTGTTTTGAAAAGGGGACATGACAAGTCCTCCCTCCCAAATATTGCTTGTCCTCAAACAATGAAGGTTGGGATGCTCAAGAATATCTATTCCTTCCCAAGTTGCATCCTCCAATGGGAATCCTTTCCATTTGACCAAATGCTCTGTGATGCTCCTATTTCTCAATCTTTTTTCTCTTGTATCCAAAACCTTTCTGGTATCAAGACTAATTTCCCTTCATCATCAAGAGGTGGTATTTCTGTAGATACTATGGTTTTTGGGCCTAGGAAAACATTATGTATTTTTCTATTTGGTGGGAGCTCCAATTCATAAGCTACCTCTCCTGTCTTCCTGATTATCTTATAAGGCCCATAAAACCTTGGCTTGAGCTACTCTGCCCCACTCCTCTTCAAGGTACTTTGCTTATATGGCTACAACCTAACAAATACCAAGTCTCCCACCTCAAAAGATCTTTCAATCCTTTTCCTATCAACGTACAACTTCTGTTGGTTTTGTGCATGTTGTAGATTATCCTTGAGGGACCTTAATATGTCTTGGCTTTACTTAATGAAATCACTTGTTGCAGGTACTCTGATATCTAAAAGTGCTAGATCAATAAAGGAAAGGGCATCATAACCATAGAGAGCACAAAAGGATGCATACCAATAGACATGTGATGAGATGTATTGTAACAATACTCCCCTAGGTGTAACCATTTCACCCAAGCATGTTGTTGATTTGAAACATAGTTCCTCAAAATATCCCTCTATCCATTTATTAACTATCTCTATGTGTCCATCTATTTGAGGGTGATAGCTAGTATTGGGAGTGATTTCAGTTCCTACCAAATGAAAGAGATCCTTCAAAAAAGAGCTAAGGAATCTATTGTCTTGATCACTGACAATGTTTCTAGGCAAGCCATGTAACCTAAAAATTTCCTTGAAGAACAATTATGCCACTTGTGATGCCTTGAAATCAGGTGTGATGGGGAAGAAATGTGCATACTTAGTTAGTCTATCTACCACCACATATATGCAATCCTTACCTTGAACCTTGGGCAACCCAGTGATGAATTCCATGGAAATACTTTTCCATTTTTATTTAGGAATAGGAAGTGGTTGCAACAACCTTGCAGGAAAAATTTGCTCACTCTTATTTTGTGGGCATACCATGCATTCCTTAATGTGTTTAAGGACATCCTCCTTCATACCCTTCCATGCAAACCACTCTTGAAGTTTCATGTATGTCTTGAAGTATCCTTGATGACCAGCCAAAGTTGTGTCATGAAAAGCCCTCAATGTCCTTTCCTTAGTCTTTGATCCTGGCACTAAGAATATCCTGTTCTTGTAATAAATTAGCTCATCAACAACCTTGTACCTGTTATCATCCACTAACTTATCCAAAATCTTGGTGGCAAAGGAATCTTTAGCATATTCTAAAATTACGGATACTTTCCAATCAACAGAGATAGATGTTAAGGAACACAAGGTGGGCTTCCTTGAGAGAGCATCAACAACCACATTATTCTTTCCTTTCACATATTCAATATCAAAATCATAAGCTTGCAATTTTCTTACCCATTTTTGTTGATGATCATTCAAATCCCTTTGGTTCAAGAAGAACTTGAGGATATTATGGTCTGTCTTTACAATGAATCTCCCACATACCAAATATTGTCTAAACTTATAAAGTGTATGCATGATTGCCAACATTTTCTTATCATAGATGGAATAACCTTTCTCTGATTGATTTAATTTTCTACTCTCAAATGCTATTGGATGTCCCCTTTGATTTAGGACAGCCCCTATACCTTCTCCAAAAGCATCACATTCAACAACAAAAGGTAAAGAAAAATTTGGAATTGCAAGCACAGAGCATGAACTCATTACCTCCTTAACATTATCAAATGTTTTTTGTGCCTCTTATGTCCAAATAAAGGCTCCTTTCTTTCTCAAATCAGTCAAGGGGGCAACAAGCTGAGAAAATCCCTTGACAAACCTCCTATAGTAGCTACACAACCTGAAGAAACCTCTCAACTATGTAAGATTAGTAGGTGGAGGCCAATCCAAAATTGCCTAAATTTTTTGTTGATCAACCTGTACTCCTTTAGAACTTATAATATGTCCCAAATATAGGATCTCAGTCAAACCAAAATCACATTTAGATAACTTAGCATAGAAGGATTGCTGCTCCAAGATTCCCAAAACAGTGTCTATGTGCTCTAGATGCTCTTTCCATGTTTTACTATAAATCAAGATATCCTCAAAGAACACCAAAACAAATTTTTGAAGATGTTTGTTGAATACCTTATTCATACAAGATTGGAACGTTTTTGGTGCATTAGTGAGGCCAAATGGCATAACAAGAAATTCAAAGTGCCCATAGTGACATCTGAAAGCAGTTTTTTCCACATCTTCCCTCCTCATGCAGATTTGATGGTAACCAGATCTTAAGTCAATTATTGAAAAGTATACAACACCATGTAACTCATCAATGAGTTCATCTATGTGTGGTATGGGATACCTATTTTTGATGGTCTTCTTATTTAGAGCCCTGTAGTTTATACACATTCTCATTATACCATCCTTTTTCTTGACAAGTACCATAGATGATGTAAATGGACTAGAGCTAGGCCTTATGAATCTCATGTCCAGGAGTTCCTTAATAGTTTTTTCTATTTCTTCCTTGTAACCTCTTGAATGGTGATATGGAGTGGTTATAACTAGTTTTGCACCCTATTCTAACTCTATAACATGCTCAAAACCTCTATCTGGTGGTAATCCTGGAGGCAAATCATTGAAAACTATACTATGCTTATCAAGAATATTTTGAATTTCAAAATGGAAATTACCTTGATTCTTTGAGGAGCTTGTTGGGTGGATTATGACTCCTGCTACCCATGATACTTGTCCTCTTCGAAAAGACCTCCCCATCCTCTTTGCAGTGACCACCCTAGGTGCTCCATTTGATAAGCCTCTCAATAAGACTTCTTTCTCATTGGAATGAAATTTGAACTCCATAGTTTGATGGTTCATGTAATAGCCTCCAATAGAGTGCAACCATTGAACACCCAATACAAGATATGTTTCCTCAATGCCAACAACATAGAAGTCATCACATAGTTCATAATCTCTTAAGGTCATCCTGAGTTGTTTCACCACCCGTGTGCAAGGCATAGTGAATCCATCAGCTACAATAACATTGAATCCCTCAAAATCTTCTACTTTAAGCCCTTTTTTCATGACAAATCCCTCATCAATAAAGTTGTGAGTTGCCCCACTATCAAGAAGAATCGTCAACCTTTTCCCTGCTAGTACCCCTCAAATTCGAAAGGGGTGGTATCTTGGGACTCCTGATAATGCTGCCAAAATGCCATCCTTGTTGATTTATTTTTCTTTCTCTTCTTCCTCCTACTCCTTAGTGTCATGAAATTCTGCATGCTCGTCTGAATCAGATTCTGAAGAAACCTCAATATAGTGCACTTGACCTTTCCCCAAACATCTGTGTCCTGGAACCCATAGCTCTCTACAACTAAAACAAAGCTTTTTTCTTCGTAGTTCACTCCTAGTCTCTTCATCTACCTTCTTTTTTGCTGCATTTGTCACATTCTTTGGTGGTGGTGCTAGAAAAGCCTTTTTATGAAAATTTCCCTTATGTTGCCAAATATTTGGGGGTTTTTTATTAGTGACCGGTTTCATAGGCACACAAGTTTCAAGCTGCAAACTTCTTTTGATAGCTTCCTGTAAGGTTGAGGGTGAGAAAGCCTTAACTAAACCCTTAACAAAATCTTCCAAACCATCAAGAAAAAGATAAATAATCAAATCTATGAGATTTCCACAATCCATATGTAATAATTAGTCACAATTTCTGGATGCGATTGTGTAGAGTTTTTTCCATCAACGTTTCGGATCATACTACATGATCCATCATCAAGATGCAAGAGAGCAAGAGGAACAAAAAATAATCCTCATATTAGGTACCATAACAGCCACTTTTTGAAATTCTTCTACATACTCATTAACTGATTTGGTTTGTCTCAACTTTGACAAATCTTTAAAATACTCTTCATCATCCTTGAAATCAAATCTATCTATCACTCTTTGACTAAAATCATCAAATGTAGTTACCCGATCATGACCTTGAGTAGTCATTCCATGATACCACCAATCATAGGTTGCATCTTCCAAGTGTAGACTTGCGAATTGAATGGCATTACTCTCCTTCATTGGGTTAAGTGTGAAGAAGGTCTGTAATTTTTGTAGCCATGCTCTAGCAGAAATTTTATTTGTTCCATCAAAAGTAGATGTTGTAAACTTGCTTATTTTATTTTTGAGTTATCTTCCACGTATGTCCAGCTCCCTCCTATACTCTTTCTTGGGCATCAAAGTATTCACCATATCCACATATTCTCTAAAAGGTACTGAATTGCGAAAGTCATCATCTAAGCCATTGTAAGTAACTCTTAATGCAATCAAGTTACCTGTAACCTCTTCCATAGGATTAAGGGATGGATTTGGTACTGGTGGCTCATCTATAAGCAAGAAAATAATTTTTTAATTATTTAGAGGGTGTGGGTTTCAAATTTATTGGCTCCTCTAAAGTGCTTCCTCTCTCATTAGTAGATACAACTCCTTGGATTTTTTCAGTCAAAAACCGCAAAGCCTCTCTAGGTTCTGCCAAACTATCCATTGTTTGCTTTTGAGTATTTTCGATGTCCTGGAAGAATTTTTTTCCATCTCATATGGGTCAGCCATTCTTGTTCCTTCCTTGGATTTTATAATTTTATTTCCAACTGGAGGTTTGATCAAAAAAATTTTATTCTTTTCTCGTTGTAAATATCTCTTTTCTCTTTCACTCGGTTGCATGCAAACTTCTACAAACCCTCAGGCTAGCAAGATCATAACTCTGATACCAATGAAGTGTCCCCTTTCTGATTTTATACAATATTTAAATCCTCTAATCAGATTCTTAAATCAAACAATCAACACTTCAAAAGATTATGCAATATCTCAATAATACCCAAATTGGGTATGCCTAGAATAATGCCAAAAACTTCATAACTTCACATATTATTGATAAATCTGAAAATAGACATTTTTACAAAAAAAAATTCCAGGATAATGGCCTACAAAATGACACTTCTAGATCTGCAAAGATTTTATACAACAACTCCAAAATGGAGTCCAAAAACAATGCTCATCGGGCCCCCAAAACAACACAAAATAAGCCTGGAAACACCACAAAACACTAACAAACTAACATAGAAGTATAATCACAACCCAAGACATATATTCAGATCTACTTTAACAACAAAATAGCTTCAATACAACAATAACACAAACTGATATGAAAAACTCAACCGGAAACACCAAAATCTTACAAAAACACACCCGAAAACTCACAAATCTGCACTGTTCAGCACAAGGGCAAACTCTGCATGAGCTTTCACATAGAATGGCCTCAAAATCTCATCCTTAGCCTTCCTAGAAACCTGAAAACTCCTATCTTTGGGTCTCCTTCTCCATAGGTTTGGCAGCCTCTGAAGAACAACAAAGCAATGAGCAAAAATCAAATTCAAGAATGAGCCCGAAATGCCTCCAAACCCCTTTAAAAGAGGGCATAACCCAACTCACGACCAAGAGGGTTGAATAAGACATATTTAAAATTTATTAATCCATTGGTTTCCAAAGATTAGCCCCTTTTCCCAAAACTTCACTTTTTGACCCGCTAGCCTTAGCAAAAATTATTAATTTTAATTATTTTGAAAAGGGGACATGACATAAAATGACATTATCTCCATTAACCTAAGAGAGTGCTTATATGATTTACTAAGAGAATTTCAATAATAAAATGGTAGCATCCACGTAATGCTAATAGAGAAGATGAAGAATAGGAAATTGGAATAACAAAGGAAGAGTGCATTGTGTTCCAACTCCAGCTTCAAGATAGAAAATAATGGGATAAAGAAGTAGAAGATCAAACCAAAATGACAAAAATGTCTTTTGGTTTCCCTTAATGATCATAGAGCATCCTTGCGGAGGGCAGTTCTACACCCCAATGTTAATGGTGCATTTTTTGGGAGTCTCATCCATTGATCTCCCATCTCTATCATTCTTTCCAATTTTGTCCATCATATCTATTACCGTGATTGTTTTCTCCTCATGTTCGTAATTGGATACCTAAACAATGTGTGGCATCACCATGCTTAGCTACTATTGCACTTGTACGAAAGTAGGGAAGAGAACTAGAAACATTAATCCAAAGAATTAATTATCTACATCTCTTCTTATTATCTATAGGAAAGTTGAAGTTGTGATTAAATAGAAGGGATGGTAAGAAATAGTACAGTTAATGAAATTTAATTGTATACATATCTTGAAAGGCATAACTAACCAAAACACAAGTAAAAAAAACATAGGTAAAAAATGTACAATTAGGCGACTTAACATTGCTCAAAGCACACACAACCCTTTAGGGAGAGACACAATACAAAAAAGATGGTGGACATGTGCAATTAATATCAATAGTGATAGATGAGGTTGGGGAATCAAGGGTTGATACAGGTTGAAAATCATGAAACAAATCAATTATTGATGGCAAGAAGTATTTTCATTTGTGTAGAAAAACTATCAAAGTACATTTCTATGATCTATTATTCATAAGTCATTATTAATAAGGCACACTTGACAATTTATGGAAAAGATTGTGCTTGGTGTCAATCAAATGTCACTCATGTTGAATATGGAGCCTTATTGACAGAAAACATACATCATAAATAAAATCCAATGAGAAAAGTATGATTGGGTGATTTTGTAAATTAGAAAGTTGTAAACTATTCAAGCGAGGCAGTTGTCAGGTGAGCAAAAATTTTCAAAACCTCCCAAGTAAATAGATTATTTGCACTATAATCAAAGTTGATTATTGAACAATAAGTGATGTTGTAGATATGTGAAGAAGCAAAGCCATACATTCAAAATAAAACTTAGAGTTAATGTACAATTAGGTGACTTATTATTGCTCAAAGAAAAGTAACCCTTTGGGTAGAGACACGATACCTGGAAAAGATGGTTAATATGTGCAATCAATAGTAGTAGCGATAAATGAGATTGCACAATCAAGGACTGACAGTCACAAATCATGAAAGAAATTAGTTTTTGAGAAAAAGAACTTGTGTAGGTCAAGATTAATATGGCACACAACAATTTGTGGAAAATATTGTGCTTGGTGTCAACCAAATATCACTTGTGTTGAATATGGACCATTTTTAAAGATATGTGGAATTAATGTGAGTTGTAATGCCTCGCTAGGGAACCCAAGATAAATTAACCTAAAATATGTTACTAAGTTTACTGAACAATTTTTTTCTCAAGAGTTTAAAATCAATAATGAATAACAATGCCAAAGCAATATAACACAAGATAATACATACTCACAAATGTAACTCATTTACATATTACAAGTCTCAAGGGTTCCATGATGTAGAACTACATACATATAAATAAATCTAAGTAAGAACACTTTGTAATGTAATCATATGATATATCTTAGGTTATTTTTAAAATCCAAACTAAAGTATTCCCAATCCTTTACATAAACATAGATTAAAGAAAACAAATCATTAAGTACACTAACATATTCATTTCAACTCAATAATAAGATACATCCATTACATCAATGTAATCAAAGGTACATACAACAAGATACAAACTGATACATCATAGTCTTCAAGATAATACATCTTCCACTGCACATATCGCAGGGACAACAATAATACAATACAAAAACATATACATCTCTAGAATCAAGGTCACTAATCAATACATAAAATGGAATACAAGATATACATATCATGATGATAAGAAAAAAGTCTCCAAACAATGAACAAGAAGATAGAAGCAACATCAAGGATCATTTAAGCACAAAGTCACAAATGTCGAATCTCAATAGTAAAAGAATCACTACCACCTAACTACGTGGAACAAAGAAGTCCACTCCCACCATGTTGAGGAGATAACACCAGGCCTTACTCAAGGAAACATCCAAAATAGACAACAATAATGCCAAGGTACATTGGATAAAGTTGTAGTAAAGGATATAAGCTTATCAAGTATAAATGATCATGACACAAATCAGGTAAATGCAACGTAGGAACCTAGAACACACATAGAGAAGTGTCATCACATACGTCTAACCCTTGGACTTTGTCCTTGTAGCCTCTATGGACCCCAACGCCCAAGTGACCATATGCAGTATCAGTAAACCTCTCAAACAAACAAGGCTAATAACTATGCCTGAACACACACCACATTAGGTGGAAAGCATCATCTCACACATCCTAGCATGTACTAGCGCTCAAGGAATGGTGAGGTACACAATTATCTTATTAATATTTACTCTCAATAATTTATTAAGTTATCACTTTATTAAGCTACTTACAAAGGATACCCAGGTAGCCACTTTAGGGCTCTGATGCCTCCAAAGTAAGACACTTTCCTTCTATGCTCCTAGATAACCTACCCTAATGGTCCCAGTGAAATAACCAACGAGAAAGTAAATCAAAACCATAAAAAAATTCAATAAATCAGTTAACCATAAATGCCATCAAAGACAAGTGCTAGAGCATAACAAATATATCATCCTATACAAGGATTTACATTGTCCATCCCATACTGTACATCTCCATAAATCAAGTACCAAAACAACACATGGTCTCATAACACAAGATCAATATTCATCAAGAGCATTAATAGCATCATTCTCCAACGCGGAGTAAAACATAATCAAAGACCATCAATCAAATCATAAAACAACCATATCAAAAGAAACCAGGTGGTCAAGTTAATTAAGACTCCAAATAATAATGGTTGTCAATGTAGTGCCCACCCATAGTTTGTTTTTTAGTTTTATATTGTCAAACTCTTTTAGGCCACTTTTATGTGTGTGTTGATATTTTAGTTGTTATATGGTTTTTGGATGTATGGCACTACATGGTGATTTTAATAAATGAATAATTATGGATGCTATATTGATGTAGTTAGATGATGTTAGTTATTTAATGGTGATGTTTTACATGTTTTAAATGATGCTTATGATTATGATTATACTTACCCCATACTTGCATGTGTATGGTTATCATGTATGATCTTACTTTCTTGTTTGACGTGTTTGATATGGTTGAGGGATGGAGTCGTAGTTACCTGCTTGCGGGATCCACATGATGACTTGATCCCCACCATTGCTTATTTTATATACATGTTGGTCTTGTATGCAAGTTTGCAGGTATCAGACATCGACTTCCCTGAATTGTCAGGATGAGCATGCCCTATCGCAAGTATCAATGGTAAAAGAGGGGAGCTAATATTCAAATCCAAATCCCAACCTAAGCCATTCTATTATTTTGAAATAGTGGACAAGATTTTGATATTTTACCCATTCCAAACTCGTCCAGGTGACGTGAGTTTATAGTCCCTTCCTTGAGCATGGTTATGGTTCTTTAAGTTCAATTGATTTTTAGTTATTTATGTGATTGTATAATTAGATAATTTATTTAGATCAATTGTGTAATTTAAATAAATTAGATTTTATTATTTTTAACTATTTAAATGTGAGAGTATGTAATTAATAAAAATTAATTAAATACATTTATTAAATTTAATAATTTTTAATTAAAATACTTATTGTGAAAATAAAGATATTTAATTAATAAAAATTAATTAAATACATTTACTTTAGATTTAATTATTTATAAATTTAACTTTTCAAATAAAAGGTATTTATTAAATGAACAATTAAATAACATGTGGAAAATAACATGAGACTAAATGTTATTATTTAATTTAATTCGAATGCATTAAGTTGCACAATTAAAATTGAAATAAATAAAATAAAAAGAATTAGTCAATTTTGAGTTAAGTGGTTTAACAGGAACAAATTTAAAAAATAGACTTGAGTTGAAAACTGTAATTAGAGGAATTTAGGAATTGATGGAAACATGATTCTGAGTGGAGTTGAGTTCCAAACTTTGCATGTGGAATTCAATTTCCTATATTGCAAAGGTTTGGCCATTATTCTCAACACACAAGTTTGGAGAATTTTGGGTGAAGGATTTCAATTTGGAGAAAATTTATGAAAGTTTGGATTTGTCTTCATTTCTAATCATCGTCGAATTTGTCTATTTGGTGTTTGAGGTAGGGTTTAGTAACCCTTGAGATTGTATTTTTTGTATTTCTGGAAGGAGTGTTTTCTTCGTGCCTGTTAGATCTGGATATTTTAGATTGTTTTAGAGATTTATCTTCATGTTGAAATTCTGGAACTGATCATAGGAAATTTTGGTATGCATGCAATCCTTGGTTTAAATTTTGCTTGATTTGAATTAGGGTTTGAATTTATGAAATTGATGGAAATTAGAATAGCGATTGTTAGAATTCGGTGAAAGAATATTTTATTTGGATACCCTAGGTTCAATTTTACAATAGATTTATTTGGAGAAAAACTTAGATCTGACATTAGGTTTGTAAGGAAATTCTATTGAAACCCTTAGAAAACAAATTGGAAAGTACCCAAAAGGAATTGTGTATATTTAGGCTTTTAATTTGGTTGTTTTTATTTCTTTGCAAAAATAAGGGAAATTATTTAAATTAATCGCAATTTGCCTTCTATAATACACACACACACACACACACAGTGTATATATATCTTGTATATATATGCACATATATTATATGTATATATATTCTCTTCTTATTTACAAATTTCTTTATTAAAAAATGCTCTCAGTTTTGACATGGTAAAATTACACTAATACATTTGGGGGCATTTTGCGACGGCTATGTGTCGCAATAGCAACACCCATAGACATCGTTGTTTTTTAGTCGCAAATTGCGACGTCTATGGGTAGCCGTCGCAATTGCGGCGCCCTCCCGTCGCAATGTCGCTAAGATTTGTTAGCGGCATGGGCGTCGCCCCCCTGTTGCATGGCTTCAGAGGGCCATTGCAATTGCGACGGTCCTCCCAAGCAATTACGACGGGCGCCTGCATCGCATTACGACGGGCACCTGCATCGCATTACGACGGGCTCCCGTCGCAATGGTGACGCCCGTGGGTGGATTAAAATAAATAAATTATTTAATACATTGCTAATGAACCACATTAATGCTTTTTTCTTTCAACAAATGAGGACAGCCACTGTAAAGACAACATGATAATGTACACTCACTGTAAGGATAGTCACAAATGAGGACATCTCACAGTGACTGTCCCTTGTGTAATTGCCACTTGAATGTATTGCTATTCAGCCACATTAATGCTTTTCTTCTTCAACAAATGAGGATAGTCACTGTAAAGACAACATGATAATGTACACTCACTGTGAGTGTACATTATCATGTTGTCTTTACAGTGACTATCCTCATTTGTTGAAGAAGAAAAGCATTAATGTGGCTGAATAGCAATACATTCAAGTGGCAATTACACTAGGGACAGTCACTGTGAGATGTCCTCATTTGTGACTGTCCTTACAGTGAGTGTACATTATCATGTTGTCTTTACAGTGAGTGTACATTATCATGTTGTCTTTACAGTGTCAATATATGCATTATTACTTAAACTGAAGAGTACTCTAAATAATATGTCATTGTGGAGTTCTGATTGCTTCCAATTTGATATGCGCTTGTTCTACTTATGTATGCAGCATCATGTAAGAAAAGTTGATGCTTTTAAAATAGATTCATTTAGCCATGAAATGCCTGTGCATGTTACATACAAGATTCCAAGGCCCAAAACTGATTACTCATTATAATTCATGTACAGAATGATAATCAACCACAACGAGGCATGCGTAGGCGCTGCTTAGATTTTGAGGCATCAAAAGCTCGTAGAAGAAACTTGACCAATGGCTCATGGAATGCAACAAACTTATTGCCTAAAACAGGAGCATTGGTAACCACAGATGATGGTTCTGAAAAGAACACTTCACCATCAATGTCACATGAGGGAACTGCAATTTCTGATGGCAAGCAACTTGTAGTATATAAGAGAGATGTAGGTACAGATGCTGGGAGAAGTTCCCAATCTTTATCTGTTGGATAGTTTTCATCTGCAAAATAGATTATAAAAACATGAAAATATATCAGAGATGTTTGATATTGATACAAAACAACACAGATTCATTTCTTCGTACACCTGTATATCATAAAAATCCTTGCACACTTCAAAAAATTGTATTGCCTTTTACTTACTCAAAAGTAATTTACATAAAGCAGTCATTTGATTAACATGGATCCTAATATTCACAAGTACATGGTCATGTGCTCCATCGTAGCATCTTATAGATTTAGATCTGTTCTCTGAAATAATTCAATGTTTTGTTTACAATCCACAAAAGAAATATTTTCCCTCGTCTACTTAATCCTAAACAAAAGGCCATATAGCAATATAGATAGAACTATATAATAGAAACCATAAACAATGGTAACCTTAGCAGCAGCAAGAAATTGTTGCAAAAACTTTACCTTATCACACCCAGATTGTTGCTTTGCCTGGCGGAGGGAAATTTGATCAGTAAAATTGACACAGAGTATGCTGTCTCCATTGTCATGCTGGATAACAAAACACCAACTTTAATGGGCATGTACTGTCCCTTGTGTAATTGCCACTTGAATGCATTGCTATTGAACCACATTAATGCTTTTTTCCTTCAACAAATGAGGACAGTCACTGTAAAGACAACATGATAATGTACACTCACTGTAAGGATAGTCACAAATGAGGAAATCTCAGAGTGATTATCCCTTGTGTAATTGCCGCTTGAATACATTGCTATTGAACCACATTAATGCTTTTTTCCTTCAACAAATGAGGACAGTCACTGTAAAGACAACATGATAATGTACACTCACTGTAAGGATAGTCACAAATGAGGAAATCTCAGAGTGACTATCCCTTGTGTAATTGCCACTTGAATACATTGCTAATGAACCACATTAATGCTTTTTTCCTTCAACAAATGAGGACAGTCACTATAAAGACAACATGATAATGTACACTCACTGTAAGGATAGTCACAAATGAGGACATCTCACAATGACTGTCCCTTGTGTAATTGCCACTTGAATGTATTGCTATTCAGCCACATTAATGCTTTTCTTCTTCAACAAATGAGGATAGTCACTCTAAAGACAACATGATAATGTACACGGGCTGTAAGTGTACATTATCATGTTGTCTTTACAGTGATTGTCCTCCTTCAAGTGGCAATTACACAAGGGACAGTCACTGTAAAGGCAACATGATAATGTAGAGAAACATTGTCATTTGTATTTTCAACAGTGCCGAGAGAGATTCCCTCCGCGAAATCACAGCTACAATTTCTGAGTACGTTGGGTTTATTTTTCTTTTGTCATTATTATGTAATCTGGTATTCAGCTGTTACAGAGCTAAAATACCCAGAAATGAGGACATATCTGTGTTGAATTTATTGTTAGCGGCTTTGGTTATTTAGAAGTTTAATTTTATTTGTTCATCTTTCAAGCACAAACATTTTGTGGACCGTAACATCTTCATTGTTTCGGGTATGCAATGAAATAGCCCTAACTTGCAACTACCTTCACGGTACTTGTGTACATTATCATGTTGTCTTTACAGTGACTGTCCTCATTCAAGTGGCAATTACACAAGGGACAGTCACTGTGAGATGTCCTCATTTGTGACAAGGACAGTCACACATGAGGACATCTCACAGTGACTGTCCCTTGTGTAATTGCCACTTGAATGTATTGCTATTCAACCACATTTATGGGCCCGTTTGGACCACAGCACACAGTAGCATCTACAGAGAAGAATATCCCAGGTGTAACAAGTTGTAAGAATATACCAACAGTTCTAAGAAGTTCCCTAGCACATAGTAGCATCTACAGAGAAGAATATACAACATGAGGGCAGCCACTATAAAGACAACATGATAATGTACACTCATTGTATGTGTACATTATCATGTTGTCTTTACAGTGACTGTCCTCATTCAAGTGGAAATTACACAAGGGACAGTCACTGTGAGATGTCCTCATTTGTGACAAGGACAGTCACACATGAGGACATCTCACAGTGACTGTCCCTTGTGTAATTGCCACTTGAATGTATTGCTATTCAACCACATTTATGGGCCCGTTTGGACCGCGGCACATAGTAGCATCTACAGAGAAGAATATCCCAGGTGTAACAAGTTGTAAGAATATACCAACAGTTCTAAGAAGTTCCCTAGCACATAGTAGCATCTACAGAGAAGAATATGGGTCAACAAGGTTGACTTCAAAGCCATGCAATCTAATGGTAATAGTAATATCATAATTTGACATACTATCAGAAATACTTCCTAAATAGACTATTCAATCTTATAAGAGATGGATTCATGAGAACTATTATTTATGAAATATGAGTCAATGACTTTAATTAAAAAAATTACACAATCTAATTCTTGTAAAAATATCAAAATTTGACACATTGAAAATACCTTCCAAAAGTATCGTTAATTGATTAATATGAATCACTACTCATGAGATATAATTTTATAAACCTAATCTAAAAACTACACAATAAAAATCTTAATAGCAATATTGTAAGAAACTATTCCCAAAAGCAAGCCTAACAAAATTTGATGAAAATAATTTTTGTTTCACTCAACTTTGACATTCACAACTTCCTCTTTTATTATAATAAGAAAAAAAATGTCTTTTTAGATATACCTCATGAACCATACTTGAATAATCTATCATTTTTCTTCTCAAAAACATATTTGCAGAGCCTGCTTCTTTTACTTGTTTGTACTTTTATCTCTCTGGTGGAAAGGGTTCCTTCAGGACACATTTTTCCAAGTTCACTGCTTGAGATATTTGAGGAGGGTTCCCCTACTTGAGTATCCATCCAACCCATATTCAAGTAGTTCTACAATTGCACAGTCTAAATTAATAATACTGACAATTGAATGACGAATGATGATACATAGAATTGATATAAACTAATCCTAAAAACACTAAAACATTATTAATATATTTATATTTCATAAATAAAATTGATATAAAAGATCTGGAAAGATACATTAAAAAATAGAAAAACAATAATTTATAATAGAAGGAAACTTAAATTGCTATTTTAAAAAAAAACAAGAGTCTTAAATCTTATCATTTTGTTTCATTATCATCCATAAGTACACACCTCTAGCATAATAATTATATTTTACCACCCATAAAATGAAAAAAAGATTTTCACAAGAGAAATTGAAGCTAGATTATAAAAATGAACCATCTTATTGGAAACTGGAACTGTTATCATACCCAAAAGGACTACAAAATTTCACCTTATCATACCCAAATTGTTGCTTTGCCTGGCGGAGGGAAATTTGATCAGTAAATTTGACACAGAGTATGTTGTCTCCATTGTCATGCTGGATAACAAAACACCAACTTTAATGGGCATGTACTGTCCCCTGTGTAATTGCCACTTGAATGCATTGCTATTTGATGCAGGGGTATCCCTAATGCAAGCCAAAGACACCATGATTGAAGGAAGTTGCCATGAAGCCAAGGAGTCAAATCCTATCAATTGGAACATAAGATTTTCACCTTGGAGCTTTGAAGGATTGACTGGTGAAAGGTCCTTTTGATTGACAAATCAGAGTCTTTTTGAATGACAATAAATTAGAATAGGAGTTTTAGATGTTTTCTTGGTTTGTAATAAATATTAAGGATTGATTTTATCTCCTTATAAATATCCACTTGTTGGACACAAGACCCCTTGGTGACTTATAAACCTTGGGCATCTTTTGAGTCCTTGGATGAAATGAGCATAGTAAGTGTTTATTAGGTGTCTTTTAGATGTTGTTAATAAGTTTGAAGGTCCAAAATAACTTTAATAAGGTTCCTAAAGTTTCACAACACATTTTTAACCTTCTCGGCAAAGTTGTTTGCAAAGTTGTAATGCAACTTTAAAAGTTGCTTAACAAAGTTGACATTTGTTGGATAAACTGTTCTAACCACCTAGATGGTTGAACCAACATTTGGAGAGCCTATTTTAGGCTTCAAATGGTCGAAGACAGACAGAGAACCAGTATTGTAATCATTTTGCTTTCATAAAAAAATAAAAATAACCCTGTTTTAGTGCATTTCTGGTGAAAAATGAACTCTGTACGGCTGTACGGATGGTGGTTGGATGATAAAATTTGCCTGGAAGTTGTAATAGTGACATCTAATGCTTTGGAAGTTGGTTTGATTGATTCTCTTTGTTTTATACCTAAGTTATTTCAAATTTTCTGTGCATTGTTTACAAACCCTCATTTTCAGGGTTTGACTGATGTAAAGACCTTAACTCACGTTTCAACCATTGGAATTCCTTCTTCCTTGGTGGAATGAGAGTTAAGGATGTATATTTGTATATTCTAAAAGCCCTGAGGTAGGGGGTTGCATCTGCATTTGTTGAGAGCGAGCCCTAGATCAAAAACTACCATGTTTTTGGCTGGGAAGATGGTAATCAGAATAAAATTAGAAGCTTGCATCTTATTGAGGACTTGAAAACTTGTGCATTCTTGTTTATCTGGATCAGGAGAACACTCCAAAACTCTGATCTTGGTTTCATACACCCATTTTCAATGCTTTGTTTTGGAACCCACACCTAAAAGCATGCATTAGGTTTGCGGACTCAATGAAGACATTGATATGCTAGAGTGGAGTCAGGGTCTGGGATGAGTTGGTGGTCTATTAGAAATCCAAAAAGGGTACTCAGAAAACATATAACTTCTTAGAGTCCTTTGGCAAGTTGCAGAGTTATGGCTGCAGAGCAGGTTTGGGAGACCTACTAGGGTCACTAGGTCAGTTTGTTATTTTGATGTCTTGGGTTGTTTAGATCACAACCAATGCATGATTCTTGTTATTTAGATGATATCTAAGGGGTTTCTAAGTTTTGCTGCAGGAAGTAAGATCTAGAACCTTAAAAGTCTCTTTTGATAGAAAATCAGGGAACTTGTCCCTAAAAGGAAATTTGTTATTGAATGGGATTGAGTCCATAAGTTGTTGTGCGATCCTTGAAACCTTCAAATTCATTACTTTGCAGATTTTAAACATTAACCTATAGAAATCAGAGCCTAATTGATTGGTTGAGTCATTTTGGTGTCTTGAAGTGGGTTGGGACATAGATCCAAGTTTCTTGCTGACTACTCTGCATCACTATTGAACCACATTAATGCTTTTTTCCTTCAACAAATGAGGACAGTCACTGTAAAGACAACATGATAATGTACACTCACTGTAAGGATAGTCACAAATGAGGAAATCTCAGAGTGATTATCCCTTGTGTAATTGTCGCTTGAATACATTGCTATTGAACCACATTAATGCTTTTTTCCTTCAAGTGGCAATTACACAAGGGACAGTCACTGTGAGATGTCCTCATTTGTGACAAGGACAGTCACACATGAGGACATCTCACAGTGACTGTCCCTTGTGTAATTGCCACTTGAATGTATTGCTATTCAACCACATTTATGGGCCTGTTTGGACCACGGCACATAATAGCATCTACAGAGAAGAATATCCCAGGTGTAACAAGTTGTAAGAATATACCAACAGTTCTAAGAAGTTCCCTAGCACATAGTAGCATCTACAAAGAAGAATATACAACATGAGCGCAGCCACTGTAAAGACAACATGATAATGTACACTCATTGTATGTGTACATTATCATGTTGTCTTTACAGTGACTGTCCTCATTCAAGTGGCAATTATAGAAGGGACAGTCATTGTGAGATGTCCTCATTTGTGACAAGGATAGTCACACATGAGGACATCTCACAGTGATCGATTGTCCCTTGTGTAATTGCCACTTGAATGTATTGCTATTGAACCACATTAATGCTTTTCTTCTTCAACAAATGAGGACAGTCACTCTAAAGACAACATGATAATGTACACTCACTGTAAGGACAGTCACAAATAAGGACATCTCACAGTGACTGTCCCTTGTGTGATTGCCACTTGAATGTATTGCTATTCAGCCACATTAATGCTTTTCTTCTTCAACAAATGAGGATAGTCACTCTAAAGACAACATGATAATGTACACTCACTGTAAGTGTACATTATCATGTTGTCTTTACAGTGACTGTCCTCCTTCAAGTGGCAATTACACAAGGGATTTGTGTTTTCATTTGTGTTTTCAACAGCGCCGCAACCCTCCGCAAAATCACATCGGGATATAAGGGCAAAACAAACAAGAACGTTGTCATTTGTATTTTCAACAACACCGAGAGAGATAAACAAACTTAAAACTCAGACTTAAGAAAGATGAAGGCAATGCTTCAAAAGGCCGATGCCCTAAACATGGGAAAACACAATACCACCATTAAACGATGCCCTAGTCACCGTATCAATGCTACCAGCTCCGTACCAGTATGCTGACTGCTCACTTTCATCTTGTGATAAAGGTAACTTCATTAATCATACTTGAAATGGCAGCATACGAACTAAAGCTGATGAACATTTATAAACTAAAAGTTTAAAACTACAGATTACAAATGTAGTAGTTTCATACGAAAAGAACTTGATGTCTGAAATTTACCATTAGAAGTATCCAAAGGAATACCACAGTACTGTTGAACTTGGAGAATCGGAGATGATCTACACAGCAAGGTTCAACAGCTGTAAGGACTGTTACACCATCTTTAGCATTTGAATACATTTTCTCCTTGGCTTCTGGTGGATCCTCAAAGACCCCCAATGACGTTTTCCCTACAATTATCAATTGTTTGTCAGTATGAGATATTAATAAATAAACATTAATCACAATATTAGGCAAACAATGTTCTTGATGTCTGAATCTAAATCACAGAAAGCTCTAATAAAGCAGTTCTCAGTTTCACATTAAACTAAGTTTCAATTTCAAATGGTTATAATAATTTTTGCAAGTTATAAGTAGCTGGTTACAGTATATGACATAAAAAGAAAAAAAATCATTTCTATTCTTTTCTTCTTTTTCTCTTTCAACGAAGCTTTTGCACCACACAAATGCATACCAAGAATTTCTTAGGAGGTTTCAAGACCATTGCATACCAAACTTCTTCTCTGTAGATGCTACTGTGTGTCGTGGTCCAAACGAGCCCATAAATGTGGTTGAATAACAATATATTCAAGTGGAAATTACACAAGGGACAGTGACTGTGAGATGTCCTCATGTGTGACTGTCCTTGTCACAAATGAGGACATCTCACAGTGACTGTCCCTTGTGTAATTGCCACTTGAATGAGGTCAGTCACTGTAAAGACAACATGATAATGTACACATACAATGAGTGTACATTATCATGTTGTCTTTACAGTGGCTGCCCTCATGTTGTATATTCTTCTCTGTAGATGCTACTACGTGCTAGGGAACTTCTTAGAACTGTTGGTATATTCTTACAACTTGTTACACCTGGGATATTCTTCTCTGTAGATGCTACTGTGTGTCGTGGTCCAAACGGGCCCATAAATGTGGTTGAATAGCAATACATTCAAGTGGCAATTACACAAGGGACAGTCACTGTGAGATGTCCTCATGTGTGACTGTCCTTGTCACAAATGAGGACATCTCACAGTGACTGTCCCTTGTGTAATTGCCACTTGAATGAGGAACAAGGAGGAAGTGATACAATAATAGGGGGGTGATCATTTTAAAATGTGTTGGACACAGATATGTCCTCATTTCTGGGTATTTTAGCTCTCTAACAGCTGAATACTAGATTAAATAATAATGACAAAAGAAAAATAAACCCAACGTACTCAGAAATTGTAGTTGTGATTTTGCGGAGGGAATCTCTCTCGGCGCTGTTGAAAACACAAATGACAACCCGCTTGATTTCACGGAGGGAATCTCTCTCGGTGCTGTTCAAAACACAAATGACAACCCGCTTTGTTCAAAACACAAATGATAACCCGCTTGATTTCGCGGAGGGAATCTCTCTCGGCGCTGTTGAAAACACAAATGACAACGTTCCTTTTTTTTTTTGCACTTATATCCCGACCAACATAAGGTCCATTTGTAATACAACATGATAATGTACACTTACAGTGAATGTACATTATCATGTTGTCCTTAGAGTGACTATCCTCATTTGTTGAAGAAGAAAAGCATTAATGTGGCTGAATAGCAATACATTCAAGTGGCAATTACACAAGGGACAGTCACTATGAGATGTCCTCATTTATGACTGTCCTTACAGTGAGTGTACATTATCATGGTGTCTTTAGAGTGACTGTCCTCATTTGTTGAAGAAGAAAAGCATTAATGTGGTTCAATAGCAATACATTCAAGTGGCAATTACACAAGGGACAATCACTGTGAGATGTCCTCATGTGTGACTGTCCTTGTCACAAATGAGGACATCTCACAATGACTGTCCCTTGTGTAATTCAAGTGGCAATTACACAAGGGACAGTCACTATGAGATGTCCTCATTTGTGACTGTCCTTACAATGAGTGTACATTATCATGTTGTCTTTAGAGTGACTGTCCTCATTTGTTGAAGAAGAAAAGCATTAATGTGGTTCAATAGCAATACATTCAAGTGGTAATTACACAAGGGACAATGTCATGAGCCGTGACATATTGAACTTAGTATAATAATAAAATGATTAGATGATATATAATAATCTATTATTAACGGTATATAACAATAATATATAATTATTATCAAAAGATAATAATAATATATAGTTAGCATAATAAGTAATATGTTAATTAAATAATATTAAAATATTAATAAATAATATAATTATGATTATAATTATAATATAAATTAATAATAAATAATTATTAATAAATTATATATATTATATTATAATAATATATTAAGTAATAATATTAAATCAATTATTGATATAATAATTTTAATATATAAATAATATTAATAAACCTCTCAATATAAAACAATATGTTATCACTATAATAATATTTATTATAATATTATTAATATTACTAACATCATTAATTATAATATTTAATAATAACAATAACATTAATAATAATAATAATAATAATAATAATGTTTAAAGCAATATCGAATATCTGTAATCGATATACATCTACATTAAACATCTGCATTATCTATCACGATGAGGAATGAAGAAGTGATACAACAATCACTAGTCATTACACATCGATACCATGAGAGGATGATTAATGAACCAAATACTATGAAGTCAAGATCAACATGATATGAATAAGGGATAGGTCGCTATGTGTTTCAGAAGATGTATAGATAAGCAAGAAGGATAACCATTCATATATTATAAATAATCATTAATTGCACAAGTTTAGACAATGACATATCCGATAAAGCAATATCAAACATGAAGACCCGCTAGCAAATATGCACCATCACTTCCTATGTTATCATGACAATAACATAAACTAGATTGAATTCTACTATCTATATCAATAGACACCACATAGGAGGATATCGACTAAAGGATTGAAAGATTATCGATTGTCTGAGATAAACCACATCTTGTAGAAACACAAAAGCATCAGTGATTATATCACAAGCTATTGATGAATGAGGCATCAGTCATGGATAATAAGTACAATGTATCCTTAAGTATTAACAGGAATGGAAGTCAATTTGAAGATCAAACTCCATTACCAGCAATCAACCAATAAATGGACAATTATCAGAAAATGATATCGACTTATATCAGAGTAGAAAGATTGGATATAATCATAACAATATGGGATAAGGCAAGAGTTAATATCGATTGACTAAATACTAATGATAGTTAGACCAAACTAATACAAACACAATGGATGTTAACTACTGGTTGCACTACCAATTAGGGAAGATTACCTTCATAAAAAGATTTGATATTGAGTCAATCTGGGAGTTATCTATGATCAGAAAATAATGAAATAATATTATGTGAACTGTCAGATTATGGAAAGGTGTGATTAACAAAGGGACATGGAGGAAGAAACAAGACACGTCTCATTCATAGCATCTCTTCATTTGTTAAAGACAATATAAGAATGCATTCTCGTCCATCACTCAAGGCATCATTAGAACTTTATTTACTTATCCATATTTGGATATACTCAATAGAGCATCTGCCTTTGGCAGTTTGGTTTCAAGTTTATCATTGCAGATCAGAGACAACACCATGATTGCACAGATAGAAAGGATAGTCAGAAACAGCATCAATATTTGAAGTTGCAAGCATATAATTCAGAATTTGAAATAGCAACATATCACTCATAGCGATATTACACATTTGCATAATTACATCATCATATCAGACACAGCAAATACATTGCTGTAAGCAATACTTATTGATTGTATATCGATATTGTTTATATCAGACATAGCATCATTATACTATCAGTATAAGTGATAGGAAACATCATATTCATAGCATATTTCATATCATTATATCTGACAGTGCTATTAAACATATTGGTATCAATATCATCTTGCACACATATTGTGATTGAATCTGAAATAGCGGTTGATATCTTAAGTAACCTCCATTACTTAGTTTAATTGTAAGTATCTGATAGAGTAAGTCTGAGAAGTGGAGTAATTGTTCCTGTTTTCCAAGTTAGCCAAAAAGGGGACATTACAGACAATCACTGTGAGATGTCCTCATGTGTGACTGTCCTTGTCACAAATGAGGACATCTCACAATGACTGTCCCTTGTGTAATTCAAGCGGCAATTACACAAGGGACAGTCACTGTGAGATGTCCTCATTTGTGACTGTCCTTACAGTGAGTGTACATTATCATGTTGTCTTTAGAGTGACTGTCCTCATTTGTTGAAGAAGAAAAGCATTAATGTGGTTCAATAGCAATACATTCAAGTGACAATTACACAAGGGACAATCACTGTGAGATGTCCTCATGTGTGACTATCCTTGTCACAAATGAGGACATCTCACAATGACTGTCCCTTATGTAATTCAAGCAAAAATTACACAAGGGACAGTCACTGTGAGATGTCCTCATTTGTGACTGTCCTTACAGTGAGTGTACATTATCATGTTGTCTTTAGAGTGACTGTCCTCATTTGTTGAAGAAGAAAAGCATTAATGTGGTTCAATAGCAATACATTCAAGTGGCAATTACATAAGGGACAATCACTGTGAGATGTCCTCATGTGTGACTGTCCTTGTCACAAATGAGGACATCTCACAATGACTGTCCCTTGTGTAATTCAAGCAGCAATTACACAAGGGATAGTCACTGTGAGATGTCCTCATTTGTGACTATCCTTACAGTGAGTGTACATTATCATGTTGTCTTTAGAGTGACTGTCCTCATTTGTTGAAGAAGAAAAGCATTAATGTGGTTCAATAGCAATACATTCAAGCGGCAATTACACAAGGGACAGTCACTGTGAGATGTCCTCATTTGTGACTGTCCTTACAGTGAGTGTACATTATCATGTTGTCTTTAGAGTGACTGTCCTCATTTGTTGAAGAAGAAAAGCATTAATGTGGTTCAATAGCAATACATTCAAGTGGCAATTACACAAGGGACAATCGATCACTGTGAAATGTCCTCATGTGTGACCTTTGTGAAGGCAAGTGCCAATTTGTACCCAAGTTACCAATATTGTGGCAAAAGTGGGAATGAAGCATTTAGGGGTCAAATTGGGCAAAGAAGTGTAGAAGTGGCCTATGTGAGGTCTAAATAGCCTAACTAAGTCATGGTTAGGGTCTTATGGTGTTTGAACAATAAGTTTTGAACCAAAATCCCAAAGGTTGTAACAAGTTGTCAATGTTGTCATTCACAACATTGACAACATTTGTGCAAGGGAGCATTTTCGAGTAAGATGGTTATGTAACTATATGAAACCATTGAATTAGGCATCAGATCAACTATAAGAGGCCTCCATCGATCTGTGCAAAAGGTTGGGGGGAAAAACATTTGGAATTAAGAAGATTTGTAGAGTAACACGGTTTTAGTGAATTCTTGGGTTTTTTTGTTTCTTTGTTTTCAGTTGATTAATGGATTAGATAGCTCGCAGTGTCTATTGGAAAAGTTAGTACAAGTTGTTTTTTTATTCTGTGTTGTGTTTTTTTTGAGTTTTGAAGCATTCCAACTAGTTTGTTAATTCTTTTGTTAAGTACCCTATCATTGGTTTGAACCAGGCAGGTTGAACAAATGGAGTCTTAGCTCATCATTCCATTGTCAATTTTGTACGGGCTCTTGGAATGGGTGAGGAGACTCCATGTACTATATGTTTGGAAGGAGGGGCCCTGGGAAGCTCATTTTCTATGTTTGCAATGATGTCCTAGGTGAGTCAGTTGAGCACAGTTAGGGATGACAAATCATTACAAGAAGATTACAACAAGTTGAATGCATTGGTTGCTTCAACTAAAATCTCATGGAGAGGTAGACACACATCTAAAGAAGCCCCAAGTCAAATTAGAAGATTGGGTGAGTTTCTTTGGCTGCTAAGAAAACAAACTCTTAGTCAGACTGTCCAAGTTGTGTCAAAATACTTGTTTTCAGGCATGGCTGTAGCAGTTGGTGTACAAAAAATCTAGGAGGAGAGGACCTTAGATATCTTGGAGTTCTCAATAAAGGGCATCTGAATCCTAAGCCCTTTAGGTGGCTTAATATAAACAAAAAGGCTTGAGAAAGGCCTAATTGCTAGCAGCCTATTTTTGGGTGCAATTGGCATGGTTTGATGAACCGGATTGAAGTACTAATGAAAAGTATAGGTGAAGGAGTAATATTGAAACCAATAGAGGTCCTAGTGGCCAGCCTCTCCATGGAGTAAAGTTCTAGTTGAATGTGTTTCAATTTGTGAAGACAAGACTAGGAGTGTCCTAGTAGCTAGATTGGTATTGAGCAGAGTTCGTTGTATTTCTTGTTGGTGTGCACTAGTTGAAGGAGTGGGATCTTGGGTAGAGATACCTAAAGAGTGTAGGGATAGTTAAGTACCTTATCAAGTCAAAACATTGGCCTAAAGAGACCCTAGTGAAGGATAGGGAGTGAGCAAGACAAAGTGTTACATCAATTAACAAGATCATTTTTTGGTAATTGTGTACATTATCATGTTGTCTTTACAGTGACTGTCCTCATTTGTTGAAGAAGAAAAGCATTAATGTGGTTCAATAGCAATACATTCAAGTGGAAATTACACAAGGGAATATCACTATGAGATGTCCTAAGTGTGACTGTCCTTGTCACAAATGTGGACATCTCACAGTGACTGTCCCTTGTGTAATTGCCACTTGAATGAGGACAGTCACTGTAAAGACAACATGATAATGTACACAAGTACCGTGAAGGTAGTCGCAAGTTAGGGCTGTTTCATTGCATACCCGAAACAATGAAGACATTACAGTCCACAAAACATTTGTGCTTGAAAGATGAACAAATAAAATTAAACTTCTAAATAACCAAAGCCGCTAACAATAAATTCAACACAGATATGTCCTCATTTCTGGGTATTTTAGCTCTCTAACAGCTGAATACCAGATTACATAATAATGACAAAAGAAAAATAAACCCAACGTACTCAGAAATTGTAGCTGTGATTTCGCAGAGGGAATCTCTCTCGGCGCTGTTGAAAACACAAATGACAACGTTCTTGTTTTTTTTGCCCTTATATCCCGATGTGATTTCGCGGAGGATTACGGTGCTATTGAAAACACAAATGACAACGTTCCTTTTTTTTTTTGCCCTTATATCCCGACAACATCACAATTGCAAGTTAGGGCTGTTTCACTACATACCCGAAACAATGAAGACGTTACGGTCCACAAAACATTTGTGCTTGAAAGATGAACAAATAAAATTAAACTTCTAAATAACCAAAGCCGCTAACAATAAATTCAACATAGATATGTCCTCATTTCTGGGTATTTTAGCTCTCTAACAGCTGAATACCAGATTACATAATAATGACAAAAGAAAAATAAACCCAACGTACTCAGAAATTGTAGCTGTGATTTCGCAGAGGGTTACGGCGCTGTTGAAAACACAAATGACAACGTTCTTATTTTTTTTGCCCTTATATCCCGATGTGATTTCGCGGAGGGTTACGGCGCTGTTGAAAACACAAATGACAATGTTCTTGTTTTTTTTGCCCTTATATCCTGATGTGTTTCGCAGAGGGTTACAGCGCTGTTGAAAACACAAATGACAACGTTCCTTTTTTTTTTTGTCCTTATATCCTGACAACGTCGCAATGGCGACGTTGCCAAATGTATTGTCGTCGCAAATTGCGACAGTGTCGGGCTATATTTGAAAAAAAAAGCCAAAACCGCATGACATTTGCCTGTCGTCGCAAATTGCCGTCGCAATTTCACCCCAAATGTATTAGTGTTATTGGTCTATATATATATATATATATATTTATATATATAACATAAAAAATAAAAATAAAAAGGGGAGAAGGTGGGGTCGACCCCATCCTTCCCCCTTACCTTTCTTAGATGGCAGCCAACCCAAGGCTACTGCACGGTAGCCCCAAGGGACTGCCAGTAGCAGGCCTTTGGCCATTGCACGACAACCCCAAGGGACTGTCGACTACAGATCTTTGGCCACCACACGAAAACCCCAAGGGACTATCGTGGGGGCAACCAGGAGGTGGGGCCTACGGGTCCCCCCAAACATTTCTTTTCTTTAAAAAAAAATAAAATTAATTATTAATTTTTTTTTTAAAAATAATATATAATAATTAAGATATAAACTATTTAAAGATAAATAATAAAATAAAATAATAAAATAAAGTTTATTTTTGTTTTAAGTATTAAATTATTATTTTAATATATAAATGTATATATATTAAAATGGGGAAATTATGTGTTTTAGCATATGTATGTTTTAATTGGACTAGATGCAATTATTTAATATTTGTTTATTCTGATTGGTTGAATTATTTAAATGATTATGTGATCCAGGTGGATCTACCACTAAAAATTAAAGTGTTCCAAAATCTCTTGAAAGTGGTGCCAGATTGAAGAACTTGTCAAAATGAACCCGATGCAACTTGAATGGGCTTGAAAGGAGTTTGTTTGCTCAAGTTATGGCCTGTCAAACTTCGGTCAAACCAAGTACATAGGCCATCAAAAAGGTGAAAATTTTAACCTTTTCAAAATTGGTCACATTTGGTGTCATTTTAAAGGTCTTGTCGAGACGATTCTAATGATATTTGTTTCGTCAAAGTTGGAGTTTGTATGCATAAGTTATAATTGGTCAAAGTTGGGTTGACCAAGTTGACCTGTTACATCAGCATGATGACGTGACATAGGTAGTGATGCGACAACCTCACCTAATTAGTGGTTGACATGTGGCTAGATGATGACATGGTAGTCTATAATGACATGACAAAGTGCACTCAATCTAGATGTGACATGTGGCATTGTTACTATGTACTAGAAAAAGTACCTTCATAGGGTTAGTATCATCAATAATTCAAAATAAACACTAAATTACCACAAATAGAAATCTATTTAAGCAAAGAATTGACAATTAAGCACTCTATGGATCTCTATTTAGGGATGCTAATGATAAAGCTCTTAGCAAGCCTCCATTAGTGACAGTCCTAAAATGAGAATGATAAGCAAAGCTAAAAACAATGTTAATTCCAAATTAAAATGCTAATTAGCTTCTATATTTGCCTTTCTAGCTCTAATTTGCAAGAGGTTTGATGTTATTCTCAGATTTATGGATGATTTATGAGTGAATTATGCCTTGCTTTATAGATTTTGGCAAGGGTAGGGGGTGTAGTTGAGTTGATCAAGGTTAGGCGAGAGTTGAGTCCATGGTTCCACCTTTGGAGACAATTTAAATATTGTGTCCTCAAAGCTTGGGACAAGAAGACAAAATGAGTGGACAAGATGCTCTTTCCAAATGAGTGATTGAGATTCAATTTAGGCTTGATCCATGTGAGCTTTATTCTCAATTCCTATTGGTTGATTGATTTTTCTCCCATTTGGTGGTTGAAAGAAAATAAGATTAATTAATTGATTTGATTTAATTTGTTTAGCCATGTGTACCCCTTGAAAGGGTTGATTTGATTTAAATTGAACTATGTAGTTAATTAGATTAATTACATAATTTATTGATTTATCATGATTTATTCGATTTAAATTGATTTGATGGCTTTTGATTTTCAATTGATTTTGGATAAAGGTTCAATTGCAATTTATCTTTGATTTGATCTTGATTGTATTTAATTGCATTTAATTATATTGATCTTTGCCTTGATTTCTTACTTAATTGATCTTGTCTATTTTCAGGTGATTACAAACGCCCCTCTTTGAGTTAACATGCGAAGTGTGTCAATTCAAAGAATGTCCAGATTCAACTAATATAAGGTCATGATTCTGTCGATGGTCGATCTCGATGTTCGATGTAAGATATAGATTCTGATGATAGGATTGATGCAATTTTGATTGATTTAAGGTCTTTGATGGTCAATTTGATGATAGATTGCCTGATATGGTACTTGGTTTAATCTGATTTGATGTTTGATGCCCCTTTTGATTGATAAGTGAAAAAATTTCTGATAAAAGATTACACTCTGATTTGATGGTCATGCCCCTGATTTGATGATCTTATTGTTGTTTCCGATTATTCAAGTGTATGCCCCCTCATAAATAAAATGAAATTTGATAGATGTTTGAAAAATATGATGGTTTAGGTCATTTTGCATTGATTAGGTCAATTTTATATTGAATTTTGATTTCATTTTTTATAATGATTTTATGTTTGTGTGATGACAAATGCCCCAGATTTGGTGATAAATTTGGGTCCCTGGGCATTTTCTAGTCAAAGATGCCCTTTTTAGGTCAAAATGGCCTATATAAAGGGGTAAAAAGTCATTTTTACTATTCATTTTCACTTGCTTAGTTGAATTTTTGCTCTGACTCCCTCTGAGCTTTTCACAATGGTGATCCCGGTTAGAGAGCATAGATTTGAGCGTGGTCGATGATATCATCTGCCACTGACCTACGGACCTCCGATAAGTGCCTGAACCTCTCAGTTTTTAATTTCATGCTTTAGTTTCCAAAAACAATGATTTTTTCAATGAAAAACCCTAGTTTTTTTCTTTTTTCAAATGAAATAGCATGTTTGCTTGTTTTTTAGCGCTTCCACGCTTTTAAATAGTGCTTATGTGCAGGGAAACAACGCTTTTGCATGTAGTGTTTAGGGCACATTTCAATTTTGAAATTTACTTTAGCGCTTTTGTATGCATTTGCACTTTTGATCTTTTTAATGGCACATTCAAATTTTTAAATAGCACTTTTGAATAGTTTTAGCGTGTATGAAACTTTTTAGTGCTTTTGATCATTGTGATAGCGCTTTTAATCGTTTAAATAATGCTTTTACATTTTAGCGGTTTTACCCTGGTAGGAAAAATTTATAAATGCCTTAGTCAGTTTTCCAAACTATTTAGTATCGTCGATCAGTTGATCGGTTTAGATAATAAACCTGATTTGGTAGTGAATCGTAAGATGTCAGTTTGAGTCAATTGTAGTTTGAATGTTTGATTGGCAATCTAGATTTATATAATGGATAGTGATAAATTTTCCATCCTCTCTTAATAGAATCAGGAAAATTGATTGTGGTTTGATATTTTGTAAATGTTTGATTGACTTAGGATAATTCAAATGATAACTGATTTCAAAATTGATGTGATTTTAACTTGCTTTTTGTAGGCAATGCTTAAGTCATTGGTCGTTCGAGGTTTATATCCTTTACCTTTTAGCATGATAGATGACCTGAGTGCTCTGGATCAGAGACATATTAATAGATGTGAATTATCTTTCCTACTGGTTCTTCCTCGATTCCAAGTGAATTGGGGTCTACTTATCGCTATGGCAGAGAGATGGCACTCTGACCATAATACTTTTCATTTATTGATGGGAGAGATGACCATCACTCCTAAGGACGTATATCATATCATGCACATCCTGAATCGAGGAGAGTTGGTATTCTACAACTAGGTGTATGATGGGACATCGTGTTGGTGGGTCTTCCAGGATCCTACTATTGGTGATGATCACATTTAGTGGTTTCAGTTTCATTCCTTCCCAGTTTTGCCAGCAGTTCTAGGTGCATTGATCAGAGGATTCCTTGTACCAGATTATCAAGGTCATGGATTTGCAGTCGGTTGGGGTCCTATTCTTGAGGACCTGATGGCTCAACCTCGACACTTTGATTGGGGGTCATGTGTCTTAGCACAACTCTATCATGAGTTGCATATAGTGGTGTATAGGCATTCATCTACTCTTTCAGCAGGAGTGATTTTATTATAGCTTTGGACATGGGAGCATCTCCCAGTGACACGACCGATTGCAGCACGTCACTGAGATCCACGATGGCCATTTGCCTAGATGTATGAGGGTATGGTAGTACAGGCCCATATGGGTAAGCTTGATTATTGGCATCGTGTCATTGATGACATGGATCAGGTTATCTGGTGTCCTTATCTTGGTTGTGAGTTGTGGCCTGAGGATGCAACCAAGCTCCCTTATATGTGCAGTCCTTGCTGGATGATTAGCCGTATGCCACGTATTATTAAGAGATTTTGCTTCTGACTAGTGCTACAATAGTATGGGTGCATGTAGGGTATGCCACATGGGTGTTGCTATGTATGCCCAGGTGCAAGCAAAGAGATCACTGTGGGGACCTATTGTGGATTTCAGGACCACTAGGTAGGAGATTGAGTAGCTTGGTTATCTACCCTAGGATATGTGAGAGCATGTTATTGATACCAGGATGACTGATGAGTATGTGGATTGGTTCGCTCGGAACCCATTTTTGAGATTCACAAATCCCATGGAGAGGGTACCAGGTATTGAGGAGGAGTCTAATGAGGACAGAGGAGATGATGATGATGGGGATGGTGGGAGAGGTGGGGCTAGGATTCAAGCATGGTGGGGATGATCGAGTCGTCGAGCAGCTAGAGCAGGGCAAGTCTTGATACCAATTATTATTGCTTCTCCCATTCCTCCTAGGGGTGGTGGTTGGGTGAGGAGTGTGGATAGAGTTCTGCACTAGGTTGTCGTAGATCTTGCAGCTAGACATGGTTGTCGCAAAGCCAAACGTTAGCGACAGTTGGATGCCCAGGAAACACATGGATTATTAGATTAGGCTCAAGGTAGACCAGCACATGCTCCTCCTTAGGTTCCTCCATAGGTTATCTCATTGGTTGTTCCACAGGCTCCTCTAGTTCAGGCACCTACTTCTGCTTCTATGCCCTCTTCTTCATCTCGTCCATCTTCTTCTTCTTTTGTTCCATCGTTATCTGTTCCATCTTTTTCCATGCCTTCTTCTTCTATGCCATCCTCTTCCATGCCTCCACCACAAACACCTTCTGCATAGGTTCCTAGTTCCAAGGCTCTGGCGGCTACATCAAACATTTGAGCCTTATAGTCAAATTTTTCACAAATCAGATAGTAGGTTAGCTAGCTCAACAGTATGATGTAGTCTTTTATGGCCATTGTGAGTCAGCATGGGCTACAGGCTAGTTCGAGTTGTCCTCATGATACTGGTCCTAGTCCTAATGGTGGCGATGGTGCTGGTGGTTCAGCTAGTTATTTTGAGATGATATGATATATTCTTTCATTTATTGATGTATATGATGATCTCATTTTTGATATCGAGACATTGGACTATGTTGTATTCTTTTGATCAGTTGATGTTCTCTTATATGTTGATACTTATTGATACTTTGATGAACTTTGATTTCCAGATGTTTCATGATGATATCATAGACTTTGATACTCTATTGATTTATGATGATGATACCATAGACTTTGATTCTCAGTTTTGATAGATTTACTTTATGTGATGTCATCATGTGTTGGACCTCATTTTTTAAGTGATTTTACTATGATATGCAGATCTATATGGTTCTATATCCTATATGTTTTGTTTTATGGTTTACAGAATGCAGTTTTATGATATGGATGCACATGTTCTACTTATGCTTAAATGGTTGTCTTATGTATGACATAGAATAGGTGAATGGATGTAAATGATAGTTAATGATATATGATGCTTTATGAATGCAAATGATATGTAGATGTGTTAGATGGATAATGCAATGGATTTATAATATGTAATGAATTTATGGATATATGGATGTATTTATGATATATGTAATGGATATGAATGTAATGGAATTATGGTATGTAAATGTGATGGACCTATATGATGTAATGCATAATGATTATGGATATTTAATGATTAATGATCCTAAATGTTATATGTAATATAGATAAATGATGTTGCAATGCAATGATATCTAATGAATGGTGAAATTAAATGTATTATGCTTTAAATGATTGGATTTAGATGAATGATGCAAATGTGTTTAAATGACTTACATGATATGCATCTAATGATGATTTTATGTTTTATTTAGAATGAAATGGCTTAATGGATGCAATGATTTCAAACTAATGAATGCAATGGTAAATGCACTTAATGGATTAATATGAATGATTTAAAGAATGCCCACTAGATGAGATGAAGTTTAAAATGAATGCAACCTAATGAACTTAATGATTTTGATTTAAATGATCAAATGCAACTTAATGCAATGAACTTGATGAAAAATGATTTAAATGATTTAATACAACTTAATGCAATGAACCTGTTTGAATTATATGTTGAGAATGCTTAAATGAATGCAAGATAAAATGAATCTAACAAATGCAAGTGAACTAATGAAATGCACTTTTGTTTTTTTAATTTTATTTTTATTTTCAACACACTCGATCACAAATAGTTTTTGATGCTCATTTGATTTTTGATTTTGACTACACCCCCTTTCTCTTTTTCTCTTGCAATTTAATTTTTGAAACTAATAAAGGCAAATACTTTAAATGCATTTAATCTAGGATGTATGCAACTAACTGTCACTATTCAAAAATTTGGAGCTTATATTCATCATTGAGCAGTTTTTGGAATCCTGAATGAGTACAACCATCACTAGTTCAACCATGATGATATGAATACTTTTTGCACCTCTTTTGTTTCTTTCCCATCTCTTTCTGGTACGACTATCATTGATTAAAGTCAACCATGGGAGTACAAATACCGATTTTGTCAGATTCTATGTTGCAAGTGGATTTTGGTATTATGATATTGAACATCAAAATATCCAAGGTATCCTTTTGCGTAAACAAACAAAGATCGTAATTTTATCCTATGTACAAGTCCTCAATGATTCTTTGATGATCATGTCCTTAGACAAATAATACATGCTTTAAAACTTTGATCTTAAGACAATCATTCAGAAATCCATAAAATATCATGCTTTCATCACAACTTGTCTACTTTAAAAACTTTCATCGATTCACTAGAAAGACATGATTTCATCAATCAAGTCAACACTTTAGAAAAATTTTTGCAATGTTTTTCAAATCCATATTTTAAGCATAGTTCCATCCATTTCATACTTTTAATCCTGATAAAGATAGGGTCATGTAAGATCTTGGATCAAATTTTGTGTTTGGTTCAAATTGGATTAGAGTTAGGATTTGATTGAGTGTTTCACTTGCGTTTTGATGAATTGATTTGATGAATAATTGAATTATGCTTTTGATGAATCCTTCCTCCTTTAGAGTAGATTGCCCCCATTTTGATGTGATTATGTTTGTGGGACTTAGGACAATTTGCAGATTAGGTGACCAAAATCTTTAGGTACTTGAAAATGCAACTGTGGAGTTTTATTACACAATATATACAAATGCTAGCGAATGCAATATTTACAAGGATGACTACTAGGTATACGACTGACTTGGACTTTTAAAGGCACCTATTTACCAGGTTTTCACTGATTGAATGGATCTTGCTTTCTTTTTCTTTTCTTTTTTTTAAGCTTTTTACTTTTTTTGCTACCAAGGCACCTACATGTGTTAGGTTTTCACCAAGGCACTTTTTCTCTTTTTTCTCTTTTTTTTGTATTTTCTCTTTTTTCATTTTTTTTCTTTTCATATCATCAAGGCGCCTATTTGCCAGGTCTTCACCAAGACAACATCTTTTTGAGGATCATATATGAATGTTTTTGACTTTCTTCATGCTCAAATTTCCACTATTTTTTATCTTTTCTACTTTTCAATATTTTTGTTATTTTCAAGATCTCTTTTGACTATGTACAATAAATAGGATGCTTTCCATCTGATTTTCTAATACTCTTTCTCTCTATCCCTTCATGTGTAGAACCTTTTGAGATGAATGCTATTGATAGGTTCTTGTAACTCTTCTCCATCACAATTAGCAAACTTATAGGTGCATGTCCCAAAAGATGAAGTGATCACAAAAGGTCCTAACTAGTTTGCTTCCCATTTCCCTTTCTTTTCTCTTTCTGCTTGATTCTTGGGATTTTCTCACAAAACTAAGTCACCTATTTGGAATGTTCTTGACTTGACATGCTTGTTATAAGTCCTTGACATTCAGTTTTGATACACTTTCAAGTGATCAAATGCTTGTTATTATTTTTCATCTAGCAATTCTAGTTCATGCAACCTAGCAACTCTATAATCTTCCTCACTTATTAAACCATGTAGAGATATTCTTAAGGATGGAAGTTCTACCTCCAAAGGTAAAACCGCTTCTTTTCCAAAGACTAAGGAAAATGGTGTAGCTCTGGTTGGTGTTCTAATGCTTGTCCTACAAGCCCATAAGGTCGGGTTTATTTTTATATGCCAATCTCTCCCTGAATTGTCCACAGTTCTCTTCAATATCTTTAAGATGTTTTTATTCATTGCTTTGGCTTGTCCATTACCTTGGGGGTAATCTATTGAAGATGAGTGATGTATCATTTGAAACTTTGTGCAAAACTCCTTTAAATCCTTATTTTTGAAGTGCTTTGCATTATCTGTTATGATGGCATGAGGGATGCCATATCTACATATTATGTGGTTTAGAATAAACAAGGATATCAGCTTTCCTGTTGCAATTGATAAGGGTACAACTTCCACCCATTTGGTAAAGTACTTTATTGTAGTGATAATGAATTTATGACCATTTGAAGATGGTGGATAAATCATTCCTATTAAGTCTAGACCCCATTGATAAAACAACCAAGGTGTCATCATAGGATGAAGCTCTTGTGTGGGTACATGTATCAAGTTCCCATGATATTGACACTTTCTACAAGTCTTATCAAAGTGACAAGTGTCTTTCTCCATAGTAGGCCAAAAATATCCTATCCTAAGAAGTTTCTTACCTAGGGTTAAACCATTCGAATGTGACCCACAAATCCCCTCGCGAGTTTCTTGTAAGGCTACATATGATTCCTCTTTCTCTAGACATCTAAGAAGCATTCTATCTAGACTCTTACGATACAATGTGTCAGATATTAAGGTATAACGAGCGGCTTGTCGGATAAAGCTTTTCTTTTGGTTCCTGGTTTGGTCCATAGGTAGGATTTGGTCTTTTAAGTAAGTGTAAATGTCTCCATACCAAGGTGATTCATGTCTGGTTAGCAAACAAATGGTATGAGGATGGGTAGGGTCAAATGCGGGTTGCTCAACTTCTTCTACCAAGAATTCATATCTAGTGCTTTGATCTGGTATTTGGAGAAGTGATGCCAAAGTAGCCATTGCATGTGCTTCTTTATTCTTCTCTCTTGGTACTTTCTCAAATGTTATAAGAGTTAATTATTTCTTGAGATTCTCAACCATATTCTTGTAAGGTACCATCTTGTCATCTTTCATTTGATATTCATCATTAATTTGATTGATAACTAATTGTGAATCTCCATATACTTGTAGTTCTGTCACTTTCTATTCTAATGCCAGTTTGATTCCAATGACCAATGCTTCATACTCAGCTATACTATTTGTACATGGGAATAGCAATTTGTATGATTTTGGAATGGTAGATCCTTGAGGAGTAATAAAAAGTATGCCTGCTCCTAATCCATGTTGTGCATAGGAACCATCAAAATATAGTTACCATGTTTTTGCTTCCGCATTCATAATTTCAAAATCTGGAAATTCCACTTGTATTGGATGATCATCTTGCAATGGTGATTCTACTAATTGATCAACTATGACTTGGCCCTTGATAGATTTATGATCCACATATTCTATGTCAAATTCACTTAGCACTATGACCCATTTGGCTAGTCTTCCATTCAATGATGTTTTGCTAAGAAGATATTTCAAGGGATCTATCTTTGCGATGAGTCAAATCTTGTGGGACAACATATAGTGGCGTAATTTTTGGGAAGCAAAAACTACAGAAAAACATGCTCTTTCAATGAAGGTGTAGTTCAACTCATATTTTATCAAAGTCCTGCTGATGTAGTATATGGCCTTTTCTTTTCTTGATTCATCTTCTTGTGCCAAGAGTGCCCCTAATGAATGTTCAGTCGCTAAAATATATAGAATTAAAGGCTTGCCTCTTATAGGTGGCATCAAGGTTGGAGGATTAATTAGATATTTCTTCAACAAGTTGAAAGCTTCTTCACATTTCTCATCCCATTTGAAAACTATGCCCTTATGAAGGAGTTGAGTGAAATTATGGCACTTTTCTGCTAATTGAGAGATAAACCTTCAAATGGATTGGATCCTACCTTGAAGAGATCTCATTTGACTTATGTTTCTAGGTGCCTCCATTTCCATGATGGCTTTGACTTTGGTGGGGTCTACCTCTATTCCTTTTTCTAAAATAATGTAACCTACTAACTTTCTTGATTGAACGCCAATTACACACTTTTTCAGATTTAGCCTTACTTTAAATTGCTCCAATCTATCAAAAATTTTCTCTAAAATGGGTAGATGTTATTCTCTTGAGATAGATTTAGCAAGTATATCATCTACATAGTCCTCCATGAACTTATACATCATGTCATGAAATATTGTCGTCATGGCTCTTTGATTGGTTGCTCCGGCATTCTTTAGACCAAAGGGAATAACATTCCAACAGAATGTCCCCCATGTGCATGTAAATATTGTTTTGTCTTGATCTTTTGGTGCTATCTTTATTTGATTATAACTACTAAACCCATCCATAAGAGAGAACATTGAATGTCCTGTTGTTAGATCTACGATGGCGTCTATGCTTGGTAAGGGAAAGTCATCTTTAGGACCAACAAGATTGAGGTCCCTAAAGTCCGTGAAAATTCTGATGGACTTGTTTGCTTTTGAAACTGGTACAATGTTTGAAATCCATTAGGCATAATCAATGGCTCTTATAAACCCAACTTTCAGCAATTTTTCTAATTCCACTTTTACAAGCAGAGCTATGTGTGGGTGCATCTTTCTCAATTTCTGCTTTACTGGTCTTACTCCTTTTATGTTCAAATGATGCATGATTAAATTTGGATCTAATCTTGGCATATCATCATAAGACCATGAAAAATTGATTTTCTTTTCTTTGAAAAATTTGATGAAGTCTTTTCTTTCCTCACTAGATAGAGATGTCACTAAGTGTATGATTTTTGGTTTTGATTATGATCCAATATTCACCTTTTCTATTGGTTCGATCAAGATAGGAGATCTTTCTTCATAGTGCTTGGGTAAAGTATCCAAACTCCATTCCTTAGGTGCCTCAATTGGGTTTTCACCTTTGGAATAATTCTTTATTTCTTTTTCTTTTTTATCTAATGTTTCCACAATGTGGTTTTCAACATTAGATTCTTTCCATTTTTTTTTCAATTTTTTTTTTTTCACTTTTATTTGAATTGAGAATTTGGATACCTTCCCTTGTCACTCCTTCTTGATATTCTATGGTAGAAGAAGGTTCAACCACATTTAGGTATTGGGACACCAAGTTATCATTCAAAAATATAGGGAGTATGGTAGGCTCAATGGAATCCCATTCGATTAATTTCGGATAGATTAGGGTCAAAGGATCAATGATTTGGCTTAGTTCAATGAAATTTAAGGATAGGACTTCATTTGAAGATTCAAACATTGTATCACTTAAATCTATAATATGTGCTTCTTCTAGATGTTCTAGAGAACTAGGGTCAAAATCTTCCTCACTAGAGTCCTCTAAGGTTCCAGTTGGGTAAAAATCTCATGGATTAAACCTAGGGTTTGATTCTTCCATAGTAGGTCTCCATGATGATACATAGGGTTCTCCTACCCATTGATTTATTTCAATTGCTTGAATTAGGACATTATCTAAGACCACTTGACTAGGACTTGAGGCTTGATTATGCAATTGATTATTTTCCTTTGCTAGGGGTATAGGTGTGGATAACATCAACTTCCTTATCTTGACATAACTCACTTGACAATGAGTCCCATTCCCAATTATTGGAATCCTCATCACTTTGAAAACCTAATTGTAAAATTTGGTCATAGATCTTAGGATAGTTCTTTTGAGTGTACCCTTGTTCTAGGTACCCTAATCCTGTCTTTTCCTTGCTATCTCTCCATGTCATTTCTATGGGTTCAATGAGTCCTTTGTTTATTGTTCCTAAAGGTCCTTGTCCTTTGTATCCTATTTTATGCATGATTTGAAATCCTTTCCCATATTGATGTGTGGGAATGCTTACATTTTGGATGCGCTTTTCATGCGCACTTGATTCATCATCCTTGTATAGCCAATTTAGGATTTTGTTGTCTTCTTCCTCCATGAATGAAGATTTATTTGCTCTCACCAAGTGATCATTGTATTTATGAGGTAGATTAGATGGCTTTCCATATGATTTTGGAGATAAGGGTAGGTCCATCATGGATAAGGAATATTCACCTATGCCCTTTTGTTTGATTTGACATTGCTTTTCAAAGTTTTTCATCATATGGTCCATCTTTTGGTAATGAGCATCTTTGGTGTAGATTTGGATGGATTTAGCTTTGTCTTCTTTCTACTTCTCATGAGTACTCTCCTCACTAACCTCTTATTTTCCTTTTGTCGATGTAGCTAGGTTAGTATGACTTTGGATGTTTTCAATAACAACTTCTTTTTCTTCCTTTTCTTTTCCCTTCAAAGATGGAAGATCTTTTGAAATTTGACCTTGCTCTATTCTTTGAGGAATAGACCCTTTTGCATTGTATGGGACTAAGGAATCATTGATAGGCTTCATGTTATTACAATATTGAAAGGGGTTTGAGTCCCCGCTTACCATGATTTCTTATCCTAGATAAGGGAATTTGAGACATTGGTGATAAGTCGAAGGCACAACCTGCATTTCATGAATCCAGGGTCTCCCTAATAAGATATTATAGGTCAAATTTAGGTCTAAGACTTGGCAAATGATTTCTTTCTGCATTGGACCAACTTTGATAGGTAGTACTATGACACCTTTAGAAGCTCTCTCTTCATCAGCATAGGCTTTTATAGTTATCTTTTTCTTTGGGTCAATAGCCTCTTCAAAAAATCCTAAGGCTTTTACCAAGTTTAGGGTACAAATATTCAAGCTGACCCCTCCATCAACAAGGACTCTTTTTACCATATGCATATGAATTAGAACCTCTATATGCAAAGGAAAGTTTTGTGGGTGGTTTAATGACATGTCATCTTTCTTTGAAAAAGATAGGCAATGAGGTGCAATAAGATGCCCTACCATGTTTTGAAATTTGTCTACATCTAGATTTAGAGGCACATTACTCTTGACCAAGGCTTTTTCCAGAATCTCCTTGTGAGTTGGTGAGAGCTTAAGCAATTCTAAAATAGAGATCTGAGCAGGGGTACGCTACAATTGGTCTACCAAATTATATTGTTTTGATGATGACGATGAGGTTTGATTTGGTAGAACATGTTAGCACCCTGAAAAAATTGCATGGCTTCATTGTCTTTCCTCGGGTCTCTGTGTCATTTTCATGTCTCCGGCTAAGCCCTAAGCAGAATTTTCAAAAAACTAGTTGTTACATTTTAAACCCTTTGTTTTAACCCTGGCCTTGTTATAATTTCATGTTACTTTATCAGGTCACTTAAAAGTCCTAATTTTCATGTGTGCATTTCTTTCTCAGCTTGTCTCTTGTTCGCATGTTGCTTGGTGGTCATTTCTTAACTTTCTGCGAACTAGCGATTACTTGTGGTCGCGTATTCTCATGTTCCTAGTGGCTTATCTCTTAACTATTTGTGACTTGGCGTGGCAGTTTCCTTTTCTTTGGTTGCATGTTTGTGTAGTTTTCTTGGGCCCCTCTCTGACACCATCTCCATCCAACGATCAGCGTAAGTTCTTAAGGGATGTGTCAGAGGCTTGAGATCTTGCATTGATCGTTGATCTTTCCTGATGACATAGCTTTTCTTTTCAAGCGGGTCCACTTGCTGGGTATTTTGATTTGGAGGAATTTTATTGGTCCACATGTTATGATTTAGAATGTTGTCAGTGGGACTAGTCTTCTTAGAACTCAGGTGGGTTAAAGTCTGATTTAATCTTGTGGCTGTCGTTATACCATTAATGAAACATGCTCGACCTTTAGTGCAGCAGTATAGCGACAGTCGTTGATTCTCATAAGGAAGGTAGGTGGGTTCATTGACATGTATGCATAGTTGGCGCTATTTGATTCGTCCATGTATTTGCACGGTGGCTTGTTGTCAGTGGGACTTGAGCTTTTAGATGTGTTAGTGGGTCCTGATCCTGTCAGAGGATCGACGAACGACGTATAATCTCATCGAGTGTGTTAGACGCTTAAGATCTTGCGACGACCGTTGATTTTGTATCATGTCAGAGGGTTGTCAGGGTAGGGAGGAGATTCTTCATCCGATGGTGGGCATGAAATCTAATAGAATCTTGGAAGTCTTTGCAAACTTCAGACGATTTTCGATCTTCCTGATGTGGGCCTGGTCAAGGTTCCTTAGTCTTTTGGTGGTTGGGATAAATGTTTTAGCAGCTGACAAATTTATGAAGGCTTTTCTTGTTTGCGTGAAATAGCGTCAGTTCTCTAAACGTTTTAGCGGTTCAGCGAACAAGTGTTCACATAATCGCTAAACTTTCTGGTGGATAGATAAAATGTTTCATGAACTGGCGAAAACCTCTTGTCACCAGTTCGCCAAATGTGGGACCGGAGTTAGTTGTTTTCTTCTTGTCACCAGTTCACAGAGTTAAAAGGTAGGTCAAGATTTCACCTTGCGAATAGGAAATGCGCTGTCGCATAATCGCTAAATGTAAACCAAGATTCCTTGTAAGGTTAAAATCATAAAAGACCGCGAAAGAGAGAGATCAGACGGTCATGACTTAAAGTTGATGGAGATTCAAACGTCGACCACCGATTTGCTACAAGCGCCATGGAAATGATCGTTATTATTCAAATTCAAATTTTTGAAGGGTTTCTAGCGACAGGAAGGACTAGAATTCAATGCAGAGGCGACTGGAGCTGGTGGGAAATGATCTGTTTGTTGTTGCAGTGTGGTCCAGGGTGTGCCGTGTTCATTTGCTGGGCTTGTACTGTGTGGTTTTGTGCTTGAGGCATGTTGCAGGGTTGACATTTTGAGCATTTTTGTGGTTCTCAGTACCTTCATAGAGAATTTATCATGATTGAGGATCATTCTAGGATTTTCTTTCTCCTGGTTGCCTGGGTTTTCACCCCTATAATAAATTTGTGACCGATTTCAGTGGGTTTGGTGGTTGAAACCCTAACCCTAAGTCATTCATAGCTTGTTGCATTCTCTTTGAGAATTCCAAGATGACTAGGGAGTATAAGTTGCAAAATTTTTGATTTTGTGTGGGTTCCAAAACAATTTCTTTTGGTCCCTGGTTGTTGATAGTGTTTTATTGATAGAGGAGCTAGATTTTGTATCTTTTCCTATCCTTGTGTTGTTCTGATTATGTATTGATTATGAATATATTAATGAGAATGCTATTGAGTTCCAATCTTGCATTCGTGTATGTCTTCTTGTTTCGGTTATGAGCTCATATATGTTAATTTCACAAAGTGTATTAGCATATGGTAAACAAAGAGTATTGTGAAGTCATCTTTGAGTTCCTAACAAAGTTAGGATTAAAGTCTTTTAGGTGGGTTCAGTGAGTTTACAGCCAAGCAGGAATCTGATGTCCTTGTGTCTAAGGGAGAGGGGTAATAGGAAAAGCACTTATCCTGGATTCAATTATGTTTGAGTTAAGGTCTTCAGCTGATATATGTAATTGGGTGACTCTTTTCCCTAGGTTAAGGCACTGGTCCATCCTCTGGAGGTATTTCATTATTTTCAACCACACACACACACATTCAAATGATAAAATCTTAAAGTAGTTAGTAAAGAGTATATAGTTGTATATCATTTAGTGATTCCTTTCAAGAAGTGAATCAAGGGTACACCTGCCTGAGCATTAAGGCTCAAAGTGTAGGAGGATCTCTCTTGATCCTTGTTAATTGGCCCTTTTTCTTGTAGAATTTGGAGTGGTGATAGAGTCAAAGTGTTATTTAAGTTATCCATCAAAGTATAAATCTACAAGTGAAGATCAAAGGGAACACCCAACAAAATGGTGACTCTAGTGGGGAGAGTCTAGAGATGAAAGGCTATTAAGTGCACTCTTGTTTTTCTGTTGTATTTAGTTAAAAGGATTTCCCATCTAGGTGGGTGGTGACTCAAAAGGTTAATACCAGTGCTATAAGCTGTAAATCATGGATAAAAGGAGGAATACTAGGTCCTTTGTCAGAAAGAATTCTGAGGTCACTCTGGAACAATTACCTAGATAGGAGAAGAAGAGTTGGATTAGAAAGAATGGTGAGTCTACTAGTGCTCCCATCAGAGAACAAAGAAGTAATAGAGGTAGATCACCACATGTTTCCTCAAGTGAGGAAGGCTCACAGGACAGAGTTTCTAGATCAGATGGTGGTCGCTCTGAGGATAGATTCTATGATACCCCAGAGGCTATATTTCAGGACAAGGGTCCATTGCCTACAGGTCAAGATGAACAAGCTAGAGAGATGGGTTTGGAGATTGATTTAGATCTTGATGAAGATAATTTCAGAAGAGAACTCATGAGCCCTAGGCAAGTGCACTTCCCATATCAAAATCTTTCTGATATGGATGTGTCATCAGGTTCTGATGACATTATGGTAGATCCTGATAATTTAAATGCATTAAGGTTACATTTGGCAGAGCAGGATGCCATACATAAGAGGTTACAAGAGGAGAGAGAGGCTAAAAAAGTGAATGCTCTAATAGAAAGACAATCTCTCCTTAGAAAAATTAATGAAATGAAGGAGAGAAACAAGATGCTTGCTTCTGCTCCTAAGACTTTGCAACATGATGTCTTTGGTGATCTTGAAGCTTTGAGGAGTGAGAAAGAGCACTTATTGCAAGATCATGAATTTGATAAGGAGGGCCCTATGGTTAGACAAGTGCAAAGTTATGTTCCTTTGCCTAAAGATAAAGATGGAAATGAGATCACTAGGCCTGTTGTTGCCGCTGGTGAGAAAGGAAAGCAGAAGATGGTGGGACATCAAACAAGTAGATTATTGAGTATACCAAGGGTCCCACCACCCAATTCAAATAAGGACACAGAAATAGAAAGAAGAAGAAAAGAAGATGAGGACCTTGCAAGAGAACTTGAGAAGGATGAAATTGAAGCTTCCATTGCAGAAAAGAGAAGAAAGATCCAATTCTTGAAGGCTTCATCAGCTAATGCTCTTGGTCCATCTGCTACTGAACTAGGTATGCCATCTATGACTACTACTATTCCACTTAGTAATGCTACTAGTTCATTTCCTTCTTCATCTGCTAGGATAGGTGCTGATTCTAGGCAGCAGTCAAATGCACAAGTAGACAGAAATGTTAATGTTGATGTTAATCCTAGGGTTAACACTAGTTCAAGTTTTCAAAGAAGACCTATGCAACTAGAAGGCTATAGGAAAATTAGTTTTGATGGAATTCCTGGTTACCTGAATGCTTTTCCAAATGATATAAGAGATAAGGTACCTAAGTTTGCTCGTAATAATGCTATTAGTTGTGAGGAGCATCTTAGGTTATTTGTTGATATGCTTAATGATTATGAGGTAGAGCATGAGGATGTAGTCATGAAATTATTTGTTCAATCTCTAATGGAGGATGCTAGAGATTGGTTTAAGAGACTTCCTGATAAGTGTATTGATACTTGGGACTCTTTTGAGAGATGTTTTAAAGAGCAGTATGGTGATAGGCCTAATGCTAGTTTCATGTTGAATGAATTCAATAGCATAAGGAAAAATCAGAATGAGACTGCAGTTGAATTCAACATGAGATTTCAGAATGGTATGCATAAGTTGTTCCAAGTTATACAGTTAGATGACAATGTCTGTCTGACCACATACTTCAATGCATTTGATGGAAAGATGGGATATTTGTTGAGGGAAAAAGAACCAAGAACCCTTAGGGATGCTTTTAGGATTGCTGTCAACATTGAGAATAATATGAAAATATTAGGGAAATTGGGTGGAAAGAGAGATGATCCAAAGTTGTTTGGGGATAAGAAATACAAAAAGGAAAATGATAAGAATGTTGGAGCTAGGAGGCAAGAAGAATATAAATTGGATAAGGTGCTCAGTGCATTGAAGGATTTGAAGGCACCTGCAAATAGGAACATTAGTGCTCCTATCAATGAAAGGCCTCAGTTCAACAATAATTTCAATAAATAGAATAGATTGCAGAACTACCCCTACAACACCCAATGGAAGGATGGCAAGCCTATTGTCCCTGTTGTAAGAGGAAACAATGATAGAGGTGTCCTTGAACCTCTAAAAAAGGATTCAATAAATGTCATGGAGGACATACCTTGGTGTGTTGCATGCTAGTCCCCTCATTCTACAGAGCATTGTGTGGTTGCACATTCTATAGCCACAAATCAAGATGGTGGCAATGAGGAGATAGATCAAGAAGAAGATCAAGATGATGTTGGATGCAACATGGCTTCTTCATATCTAGGATATGAAGAAGATTCTGATTTTGATGAAGAGGCAGATGTAAATGTGAGGAGACACAATCAGACCCTTTTTCATCAAGAAGTTTTTTCTGATAGTGAAGACATTGATAGGAAGACATGTAACATGAACTCTTCTTCTGAGCTAGTAAATTTGAGAAGACCTTCTAGAGAAGAGATGGATAGGATTACTGCAGAAATGATTGCCCAGGTGCAAACTAAAGGCATGGTGGCAAGGAATACAAATGAGAAAGCTGCAGGAATGTTCATAAAGAGTACCAACTCCGGAGAGACTAATGAGAACAAGTCAAAAGGTGATCACATGGTAAAATTCAAGAATCTAAAAGGTAAGAATTGTGAGCCTAAGGGAGTTGGAATTGAAAAGATTTCTAGTGAGATTGAGAAGCCAGTTAACACAATGGCTAAGATTGAAAAAATGAGGGTGGCCAATACACCTAATGTATCAGATAAGCAAAAGGATAGTAAGGCGGTGCAGATTGAGATTCCTTCTTCTACTCCTATTGATATGTTATCTGTATTGTCCCAAATTCCAGTTAAGGTTTCATTGTCAGAATTGTTGAGGATCCCTAAACACCAAGACAGAGCTATTACATGGGTAGATAATGTTCATAACAATGATGTTGCATGCAATGGATCTCAGGATAAAGCTTTGAAAGGTGTTGTTGCTCAGGGAATTATGTCTTAAATTCCCCCTATATATTTGGATAGTTCTGTCAATGCTAGCCTTGAAAATATTGATCCATTCTTTTTAAGTGTTCTTGTGAATGGAATGAAGTTGAGGAATTGTATGATTGATAGTGGTGCCTCTAATACTGTCATGCCTTTCAAAATCATGGAGAAGTTGGGCCTTAAAGTTGATACAGTGCAAGGCAGATGTTGTGCAATGGATCAGAGGGAGGTACCAGTTATTGGGACTATTAATGCAATGCCATATAGGTTGGCAGCATATCCAGAGAAAGAGTTGACAATGAGTGTTTTGGTAGTGGACATCCCTCCTCATTATGGGATGCTGCTATCCAGAAGATGGAGTGCTGCCATGGGTGGAAGTTTACAATGTGATCTATCCTATGCCACTTTCAAGATTGATGATCAGTTTGTCAAGATTTAACGAGAGCCAAGAGTATGCCACATGATTGAGAGGAATATTGACAATGAAACTATATGTTTTATGGATATTGATATTAATGCTTTTAGGGTAGAGATCCCTATATTTGAGAATGAACCTATTTTGTCACCTATCTCTATTGAGGTAAGTGCTAATTCTATGAAGGGTGATTTGTGGGTAATGTACTTTGATGGTGCAAATTGTAAGGATGGAGCAGGAGTAGGTATCTTACTTATTTCTCCTGATGGAAACACCTATAAGTTTTCTTTCACATTGAATTTCTTTTGTACCAACACTATAGCAAAATATGAGGCTTTATTGTTAGGACTGAGGTTGGCACAAAAGCATGGTATTAATTGCTTAAGTGTAGTTGGTGATTCTGAGTTGGTGGTGTCCCAAGTCAGATCAATATATGCTTCCAAGAACAAAAGGCTAAAACAATATAGGAATGCAGTTTGGGATTTGATTGAACATTTTGATGCCTTCAATATTGAATGGAAGGATAGGAGTAACAATAAGATGGCTAACTTGTTAGCCAATATTGCAATCAATCCCACTGATATTACATTTTCTGGTATTTCTAAAGTTGAAATTCAGGCTAGGCCTAGCATACCAGACAATATTGAAAATTGGCAAGTTTTTGATGATGATAATGATATCTTGAAGTTTATGAATTGTGAAGATCAGTATCATGGTTAGGAACTTGATTGTTCAGCCTTGGTTGAGTCAGTAGAAGGAAAAGAGGTTGTCTTTGGTAGTGAGGTCATTCAACTTAGAACTAACAAGGTGCCCAAGGGGCTTGTTATTTTGGAGACTATCTTTGACAACCAGGATAGAGTTCAAAATAATATCAAAAGAGAAGATCATGCTGATCTAGAAGAGATAAATCTTGGAACACATGAAGCACCTAAGAAAGTATACATTGGTAGAGATATATCTCAAAAGGTAAAGAAATATTTGATTGAATTATTGAGAAAATTTAGGCATGTTTTTGCATGGTCATATGATGACCTTAAGGTTTATAGAGAAGATTTGTTTCAGCATATTATTCCTTTGAAAGAAGATGCTAAACCTTTCCGGCAAAAATAAAGGCCTATTAATCCCACTTTGGCACCCAAGATGCAAGAAGAGTTAATGAAACTAAGATATGCTAGCATTATCAAGCCTATAAGGCACTCTTCTTGGGTGTCAAACCTTGTTCCTGTGAGAAAGAAGAATGGTGACATCAGGCTTTGTGTAGACTTCAGGAATTTGAACATCAGCTCATTAAAGGATAATTATTGTCTGCCAAATATGGAAGCTATGTTGCAGAGAGTAACCGGATTAGAATTGATGTCTATGATGGATGGTTTCTCTAGTTACAATTAGGTAATTGTCAAGGAATCAAAGCAATTCAAGACAACTTTCACAACACCTTGGGGGACATATGTTTATGTGAGAATGCCTTTTGGCCTCACAAATGCTGGTGCTACTTTTCAGAGGGCAATGGATGTTGCCTTTTCAGATTTCATAAATGATTTCCTTGTTTTGTATCAAGATGATTTAACTGCCTATTCCAAGAAGGAAGAAGATCACTGTATTCATTTAGAAAAAATATTTGTGAGGGCCTTGGAATTTGGCATTTCTTTAAACCCAAGGAAATGTTCTTTTGGTGTCATTGAAGGTAAGTTGCTTGGCCACTTGTTGGGAAGAAAGGAGTGAGAATTGACCTTGAAAGGGTAGCAACCATTGATAAAATTTAGAGGCCAAATAATGTTAAGGGGATTCAGTCTTTCTTTGGTCAGGGTAATTTCTTAAGGAGGTTTGTGACAAATTTTGTAGAGGTTACTAGACCTATTTCTAAGATGTTGAAGAAGGGATCTGTAATCAATTGGGAGCATAAGCTTGATGAGGCTTTCAAAAATATCAAGCAGGCTATCAAAGATGCACCAGTTCTTAAGGCACCTGGTTATAATGTTCCAATGCACATCTTTTTCTTTGCATCTTTTCACACTATTGTTGCAGTTTTGTTACAAAAGAATAAGGATGGTTTTGAGTAGCCTATTGCATTTTTCAGTAAATCTTTGCAGGCTGCAGAATTGAAGTATGACATAAATGAAAAAAAAGCATATGCACTTGTGAAGGCAATCAAGGCTTTTAGATGTTACTTAATGGGGGCAGTTGTGATTTCTTTTGTGCCAAGTGCAGCTGTGAAGGATATTTTCTCACAGCAGGAGGTGTCTGGGAGAAGATGCAGATGGATCAATAGGATCCAAGAATTCAATGTTGATGTCTAGATTACTAAATTGGTAGAGGACAAGGATTGGCAAAACTGATGGCTCAATCCAATCCTGATGCAAATCAGGTAAAGCATTCTGAAATTGATTATACATGTGATATGGATGATTGTATTTGGTATCAAGATATCATCTATTACTTGAGAAACATGAAATGTCCAGATAATATGAATGATAATCAGAAGAGGACATTGAAATTACAGGCCATCAAGTATGTAATTGTGAAATGTAAATTGTATAGAAAGAATTTGGATTGCATACTTTTGAAATGTGTTGATGAAGATCAAGCTAACAAGTTGTTGAACGAAATGCATGAGGGAGTTTGTGGTGGACATTATATGGGTAAAACAACTGCTCATAAAATCTTGAGAGTAGGATTCTAGTGGCCCACAATCTTCAAGGATGCAGAACAGTTGGTGAGGAGGTGTGATGCTTGTCAAAGGTTCTCTGGTAAGCTTAAATTTTTAGGTAATGTGCCATTAAAACCAGTAGAAGTCCAGGCTCCTTTCCAACAATGGGGAATTGATTTCATAGGGGAGATACCAAACAAGTCTAGTGGAGGACACTCATGGATTTTAGTTGCCACTGATTACTTTACAAAATGGGTAGAGGCTATACCTACAAGAAATGCAACTAGTAAGGTGGTAATTGATTTTCTATTGAATAATATGGTTACAAAGTTTGGTTGCCTTGAGAAGATAGTTAGTGATAATGCAATGTGCTTCAGGTCTACTGAATATAAGAACTTTTGCAAAGGTTTAGGAATTCAAATTTCTAATTCTTCACCTTATCATCCACGAGGAAATGGGCAGGCATAATCTACTAATAAGAGTTTGATTAAAATTCTAAGGAGGATTCTTGAAAAGAATAAGAGGGCATGGAATTCAAAGCTGCCATTAGCTCTATGGGTTGATAGGGTAACTATGAAGAGGGCAATTAGTTGTGCACCATTTGACCTAGTATATGGAATACATGCACCTCAGAATAACTTATTAGAAATGTATAAATTTGTTCAGTTATATGATGATGACATAGATGATGAGATGCAGTTAAGGATTGAGGACCTCATTAGGTTGGATGAGACTAGAAGAGAGTCAGTTGCAAAGAATGCCAAATTGCAGTTACAGGTTAAGAATTTGTATGATAAGAAAACTGTTGATAGGAAGTTTGAGCCTGGTGATTTGGTGTTAGTTTGGAATGCTAGACTTGAGGGTAAGGGAAAACATGGTAAATTTGATCCCATTTGGCTAGGGCCATATCTAATTCATGAGAAATGGGGCCAAGATTCATATATTGTCAAGGAATTAAATGGTGATATTCAGGAATTGCTAGTTCATAGATAATTCTTGAAGAAATACTTCAATTGAAGGTATTTTGTTTTCCATGAATAGTAGTTAGGTTTGTATATATTGTAAATTCTATAAATAGCTACTTGCCCCTGCCCTGTTTTGTCCTGGTCTATCAGTTTTTGGTCCTGTTGCCTATTCTGCCTTGCTTGTTCCCTATTGTCTGCAAATTTTAAATGTGGGATGGTATGCTTTAAACCAGTGATTTTAAGTCCTTGCTATGCCTGCAGGAGGCATACATCCCCAGACATAGCCACTGTTAGCACCCTAAAAAAATTTCATGGCTTCATTATCTTTCCCCAGGTCTCTGTGTCATTTTCATGTCTCCAGCTAAGCCCTAAGCAGAATTTTCAAAAACCTTGCCATTACATTTTAAACCCTTTGTTTAAACCCTGGCCTTGTTATAATTTCATGTTACTTTATCAGGTCACTTAAAAGTCCTAATTTTCATGTGCGCATTTCTTTCTCATCTTGTCACTTGTTCGCGTGTTGCTTGGCGGTCATTTCTTAACTTTCTGTGAACTAGCGATTACCTATGGTCGTGTATTCTCATGTTCCTAGCGACTTATCTCTTAACTATTTGCGACTTGGCGTGGTGGTTTCCTTTTCTTTGGTCGCATGTTCGTGTAGTTTTCCTAGGCCCCTCTCTAACACCATCTCCATCCAATGGTCAGTGTAAGTTCTTAAGGGATGTGTCAAAGGCTTGAGATCTTGCATTGATCGTTGATCTTTCCTGATGACGTAGCTTTTCTTTTCAAGCGGGTCCACTTGCCGGGTATTCTGATTTGGAGGAATTTTATTGGTCCACATGTTATGATTTAGAATGTTGTCAGTGGGACCAGTCTTCTTAGCATTCAGGCGGGTTAAAGTCTGATTTAATCTTGTAGCTGTCGTTATACTGTTAATGAAACATGCTCGACCTTTAGTGCAACGGTATAGTGACAGCCATTGATTCTCATAAGGAAGGCAGGTGGGTCCATTGACATGTATGCATAGTTGGCACTATTTGATTCATCCATGTATTTTCACGGTGGCTTGTTGTCAGTGGGACATGAGCTTTTAGATGTGTCAGTGGGTCCTGATCCTGTCAGAGGATCGATGAACGACGTATAATCTCATCGAGTGTGTCAGACGCTTAAGATCTTGCGATGACCGTTGATTTTGTATCATGTCAGAGGGTTGTCAAGGCAGGGAGGAGATTCTTCATCTGATGGTGGGCGTGAAATATGATAGAATCTTGGAAGTCTTTGCGAACTTCAGATGACCGTCGATCTTCTTGATGCGGGCTCGGTCAAGGTTCCTTAGTCTTTTGGTAGTTGGGATAAATGTTTTAGCGACCGACAAATTTATGAAGGCTTCGCTTGTTCACATGAAATAGCGGTAGTTCTCTAAACATTTTAGTGGTTCAGCGAACAAGCGTTCACGTAATCGCTAAACTTTTTGGCGAATAGATAAAATGTTTCACGAACTGGCGAAAGCCTCTTGTCACTAGTTCGCCAAATGTGGGACCAGAGTTAGTTGTTTTCTTCTTGTCGCCAGTTCATAGAGTTAAAAGGCAGGTTAAGATTTCACCTTGCGAATAGGAAATGCGTTGTCGCGTAATCGCTAAATGTAAACCAGGATTCCTTGTAAGGTTAAAATCATAAAAGACTGTGAAAGAGAGAGATCGAATGGTCACGACTTAAAGTTGATGGAAATTCAAATGTCGACTGCCGATTTGCTACAAGTGCCATGGAAATGACCGTTATTATTCAAATTCAAATTTTTGAAGGGTTTCCAGTGACAGGAAGGACTAGAATTCAATGTAGAGGCGACTGGAGCTGGTGGGAAATGATCTGTTTGTTGTTGCAGTGTGGTCTAGGGTGTGCCGTTTTTTTTTGTTGGGCTTGTACTATGTGGTTTTGTGCTTGAGGCGTGTTGCAAGGTTGACATTTTGAGCATTTTTATGGTTCTCAGTACCTTCACAGAGAATTTATCATGATTGAGGATCATTCCAAGATTTTCTTTCTCCTAGTTGCCTGGGTTTCCACCCCTGTAATAACTTTGTGACCAATTTCAGTGGGTTTGGTGGTTGAAACCCTAACCCTAAGTCATCCGTAGCTTGTTGCATTCTCTTTGAGAATTCCAAGATGACTAGGGAGTATAAGTTGCAAAATTTTTGATTTTGTGTGGGTTCCAAAACATTTTCTTTTGGCCCCTGGTTGTTGATAGTGTTTTACTGATAGAGGAGCTAGATTTTGTATCTTTTCCTATCCTTGTGTTGTTCTGATTATGTATTGATTCTGAATATTTTAATGAGAACGCTATTGAGTTCCAATCTTGCATTTGTGTATGTCTTCTTGTTTTAGTTCTGAGCTCATATATGTTAATGTCACAAAGTGTATTAGCATATGGTAAACAAAGAGTATTGTGAAGTCATCTCTGAGTTCCTAAAAAAATTAGGATTAAAGTCTTTTAGGTGGGTTCAGTGAGTTTACAGCCAAGCAGGAATCTGATGTCCTTGTGTCTAAGGGAGAGGGGTAATAGGCAAAGCACTTATCCTAGATTCAATTGTGTTTGAGTTAAGGTCTTTAGCTGATATATGTAATTGGGTGACTCTTTTCCCTAGGTTAAGGCACTAGTCCATCCTCTGGAGGTATTTCATTGTTGTCAACCACACACACACACATTCAAATGATAAAATCTTAAAGCAGTTAGTAAAGAGTATATAGTTGTATATCATTTAGTGATTCCTTTCAAGAAGTGAATCAAGGGTACACCCGCCCGAGCATTAAGGGTCAAAGTGTAGGAGGATCTCTCTTGATCCTTGTTAATTGGCCCTCTTTCTTGTAGACTTTGGAGTGGTGATAGAGTCAAAGTGTTATTTAAGTTATCCATCAAAGTATAAATCTACAAGTGAAGATCAAAGGGAACACCCAACAAAACAATTCTTGGAGCATTTATAGGTAGAGTAATTTTTTATGCTTGCCCCCTAATTAGAACATTAGATGTTGCTTCCCTTGGCTTTTCTTTTAACACAATAACATTTATGGTATTTTCATCACTATCTAATGTATTAATGATATTATCATAGGTATGGGCAAAGTTGACCTTCTCATTACCTTTTTTATTACTTTGATTATTGTTTGATGACTCACCCTTTTCGTGGTTTAGGAAAGGATTTTTGAAGGCCATATGATCTTCATTGTTTTGGGGCCCTTCAACCTTTATTGTCCCATCATCAATTAGTTCTTGCACAAGGTGCTTCAATTTCATGCATTCATTAGTTTTATGACCCTTATTACGATGGTATTCACAATGGTGAGAATCATTCCACCAATTTGGCTTAATTTGGGGTTCATATGGCCTTAACTCGGGTAAGGTAATGATTTTTTTGGCCATCAATGTCCTTAACACATTTTCCAATGGTTCACCTAAGAAGGTGAATTTTCTCTTTTGATAAGTGGAAAAGAAAGGCTTAGGTTTGTTGCCATTAGCATTATTGAAGGGATTATTATTAGCATTGTTGTTGTTGTTGTTGGAATTGGCATTATTAAAAGGAGTTTTAGTCGTTTGATTTACATTGTATGTAGAATTTTCTCCACTTGATAAATTAAATGGAGTAGCCTTTAAGTTGTGGGCCTCCACAACTCCATCGTTCACAAGGTTTTTGTTATTGTTCTTTAACCATAGTTTAGGTTTATCATTGTGATTATTAGCTCCTTTATTGTTGGTATAATTAGATACATAATGATTATTATTATTAGTATTGGTATAGGGTCTATTGTCTTTGAACAATTTGATCTCTCCCCTTTTCACAAACACATCTTCAATTTTGATCCCATTCTCAATAAGTTTTTCGAATGTAGGGGGACATTGAAGTTGGAGCCTATAGTTCATCTCCGCATTTAAGTTGTTCATAAATACCTCCATTTTCTCCTTCTCGGGGATACTTCATGGATATCTTGCAAAAATGGTCCTCCACCTTTGAAGGAACCCTAAGAAAGATTCACCATCCTTTTGTTTTGTATCACATAGTTTTAGCATGGTAATCTCATGTTTGATGTTGTAAGAATAATGGGTTACAAATTTGGAGGCTAATTCCTCAAAAGTCTTTATCCCTTGCGGTAGTTTGGAGAACCATTCCATGGCTTTCCCTCCCAAACTTCTTGGAAAAAGTCTCATTAGGTACATGGTGTTATGCATAAATTCAATGCATAGAGCGCAAAACTCTCTAAGGTGATCCTTCGGGTCTGATTTACCCATGTATTTATCGTATTTAGCAAAAATTGTATTGATAGGAAAATGTGCCATGACTAAGCTTTTGTCAAAAGGAAATGGGCACAAGGCCTCGATAGAGAATGGCTTAGGTTCAACGACCTTTTTCATTAAGTCATCTGCGTTTGGAACAATTTCAATTGTTGAGTCATAATATTCACTAGGTTTTCTTCTTCTTTGTTTTTCTTAAGTTGATTCACATCATAATCATGTGGGAGCTTTACCCCTAATTGGGCTCGAGTTAGGAAAAACTTCTCCCTATCTCTATCTATTAGTTTATCCATGACTTCAATAAAATCAGTATCTTGAGCTGCTCTATTAGCCCTTTCTTCAAGTGTTTCCTTAGGCTCTTGGTTAGCATTATTGATATTGTCATTGTTTCCTCCATGATGGTAATCGTGGAACGTGGAATTTCTATCCATTGATTCAAGTCTCTTTTCAAATAGATTTGGGAGACTATCCCCTTGGTCATGATTATTGAAAGGACTTTGATATTCAAATTTAGGAACCTCTTTGGCAATACAAGTGCCATCTTCTTGTAAAGATAGTTTAAGTTTATGAGAACGTGTAGAAACCGACATCCAACAAGGTTTGATTTTGAATCATTTTCCCCAATTTGGTAATTGTTTGCTTTTATGAAGAGATTTAAAAATATAAGATGAATTTTCAAATGGATGTCTCTTACTTTTGCTATGTATTTTTGAAACACAAAAACCACACACACACTTGTTCTTTTGAACCCTCTACACAAAAAGTGTTTGATTTGTAAGGACGTTATCACGGGTTTTTACAAAAAAAGACACTTCAAGCAATCTACCTAGCTCAAAATTTGGTTCGTAAACATGGCTCTATAAGGTAGTCTTTGATAATTTAACAAGGTTTTTAATCAAGATTCCATTCAAAATGGATATTAAACTTTCATCCTCCAAGTATATTAAGAGGCTTCCCACCATCGGTATGTCAGAGTTTTGCGCAATCCCGAAGGATTACTCGAGGAAGTTTGAAAATTTAACACCCTTTTGTCACACCCCATTAAGGATGTATGCATTTCATTTTATAGTGGGTTGGATGATTGTAGAAAACACAATTGTATCCCACTTTGGGCTATCCCTCTCACTGGCCTTATTGAGGCAAATCTCACGAGGTGAGCCCACTATAGATCTAGCATGTTCATTTGAAAGCAATAAAGTGGAATAAAGAGATAGGTTTTGGGAATTTGATTCACCAAAAGGTAAAGAGCATATCCCTATCTATTTCTCAATTCCCAAAAACTTTTAACAAAGTTCAATTACCAAACCCACTAACTAATGGGAATAGAGTATTTCTACTCTTTTCCACAAACAAGGGGTTGTTCAAATTTAGTGCTTGATTTACTTAGCCTTTCTTTTAATCAAAGAGTTTGACACTTTTGGCATTTTGATTCACTTAGAAAGTGAAGAGCATAGGCCTAATGTCAAATTCCTCAAACAATAATAGGCTGCTTTAATCACTAGATTTTAAAAATGACAAAGCCACCATTTAAGAAAAAAAAATGACTAAGTTTGAGGCTTACCTTCAATTGAAGCTAGCTAAGGCTAGGGGCATTTTGGATGAATTTTTCATTTTTATGCTCACCTTGTGGCGATCATTCCTTTCCACTCGCTTCTCCTCCAACAAGTTAGTCAACACAACCAACCAAAATGAAGAAAATAAAGATAAAATTGAATCTAAGCCTTGTTTATCAAATTTGAGCAAAACTTGATTAAGGTGAATAAATCCAATTTAATGATACAAACTTTGCTTTATACGCTTCTACAATTTTTAAGGATTGTTCATATACCTTGCTCTCTTGCTGAGAATCTTCCAAAACCAACTTGATGTGTGCAATATTATCCTCTTTGATCCTTTTTGTCAAGGCTTTTCCCTCACTGTTGAATCTAGTCTCTGGTTTTTTTATTCTTTTATGACTAGTCATCCTGCAAACACAGGGAAATCATTTCATCCAAATTAGATTATGATAATTTTTAATTTAATCAAAAGTGCTACAGGATCTATTGAAAGTGCTATTTAAATGCTCAAACGTGTTGTGGATCGGATTAAACGCGCTGCAAAAAAATTTAAAAGCACTAAAATAGAATTTAAAAGTGCTGAAAAACTTAGCAAAGGCGTTAAGAAAATAGTAAACACGCTGGAGAATAATGTAAACGCACTGGCTAGTCAGGGAAAAAGTGTTGAAAGAAGATTAGACAGATGACAGAAGGAATTAAAAGCACTGAAACTCCCTATAAAGGTGCAACACTTTGCCATAGATGCGCTGTTTCAGGTCTCAAAAGCACTGAAGAAACTAGTAAAAAGCACCGCAGAAAGGATCAAACACGCTATTTCACCTGCAAAATAGAGAAGAAAACAAGATTTGCAAGAAAAATTTTACTTCTCCAAATTTATAAATTTATGAGGCCTAATGCCCCACGGTGGGCGCCATTTTGTGTACTAGAAAAAGTACCTTCATAGGGTTAGTATCATCAATAATTCAAAATAAACACTAAATTACCACAAATAGCAATCTATTTAAGCAAAGAATTGACAATTAAGCACTCTATGGATCTCTATCTAGGGATGCTAATGATAAAGCTCTCAACAAGCCTCCATTAGTGACAGTCCTAAAATGAGAATGATAAGCAAAGCTAAAAACAATGTTAATTCCAAATTAAAATGCTAATTAGCTTCTATATTTGCCTTTTTAGCTCTAATTTGCAAGAGGTTTGATGCTATTCTCAGATTTGTGGATGATTTATAAGTGAATTATGCCTTGCTTTATAGATTTTGGCAAGGGTAGGGGGTTTAGTTGAGTTGATCAAGGTTAGGTGAGAGTTGAGTCCATGATTCCACCTTTGGAGACAATTTAAATATTGTTTCGTCAAAGCTTGGGACAAGAAGACAAAATGAGTGGACAAGATGCTCTTTCCAAATGAGTGATTGAGATTCAATTTAGGCTTGATCCACGTGAGCTTTATTCTCAATTCCTATTGGTTGATTGTTTTTTCTCCCATTTGGTGGTTGAGAGAAAATAGGAATTAATTAATTGAATTGATTTAATTTGTTTAGCCATGTTTACCCCTTGAATGGGTTAATTTGATTTAAATTAAACTGTGTAGTTAATTAGATTAATTACATAATTTATTGATTTATCATGATTTATTCAATTTAAATTGATTTGATGGCTTTTGATTTTCAATTGATTTTGGATTAACCTGTTCAATTGCAATTTATCTTTGATTTGATATTGATTGGATTTAATTGCATTTAATTGTATTGATCTTTGCCTTGATTTCTTACGTAATTGATATTGTCCATTTTTAGGTGATTATAGTTACCAAGCGAAGGTTGACTAGGGTTGACCATTGATTTTTAAAGGTTTGTGCAAAATTCATATTTCAAGGAGAATGGTGTGGACAAATATTGAATCCATGACCTGATAACCTACAACTGATTAAATATCTTGATGGAACAAATGGACAAGTTAAAGACAGTGATTGAAGGTCACCGAGCTACTAAAGTGATATGTAAGGCAATTAAATTAGTCAATGTATTGTCATCAGTGTCAACTAGTTTTGACTATACTTATCATGATGGTTACAAACATCTGAAGAAGAAAATGATAAAGGAATGAGATATCTACATGAATATGAGATGGATATGAAAGATATGGCTATGGTATACATTGGGTAACTTAATTGATGAGTCTATGACATCATGTTTTTGACTTGATTGCATTACATGATTTTGTTATGTATTGAAGATCATAACTGAACAAGTTTATGTGGTTAGTAATTGAAGAGTTATGTATACACCTAGCTAGTGTACTGTATACCGAGTATAGTATTAACCAAGTAGGTATTCACCAACACATTCTAGTATGGATCGAGTGAAAGAAACAAATAAAATTTATAACAACTGACTGAATTGATGAACTGGACAATTGCTTATGATTCCAAGGTAGAAGATAAAGTTTGTTATGATGATCTAACAGCTAACAAAATTCAATATTGATTGGATGAATGAGAATGAAATGTGTTATAGACAAAACTGTCGAGGAAGGTTAAAGCGGCAAAATGAACGATGAAGATTAAAAAGCAAAATCTAATGGATGGAAAGAAAATAGTTTATGTTGTCTATTTAAAGAGACATGAGATTCATTATTGAGTTTGGGGATTATTGATACTACAGGAGAATTCATGTGAAAGGACTATTTTCATGCACCACTGATCAAACTGGTTGAAGACATAACCAAGTTGAATTGCAGACATTACCAAGCGTCAGAGAATTATTCACCAAGTAGAATGAAGTTGGAGGATATGAAGGATTGAATTGATTATTGATCAGAGGAGGTACTTTGAGCTTAGCATAGATCTAAAAATCTATAAATTTTAGTTGTATTTGAATTAGATCATTACTGTATTAGTTTAACCATTGTTACAACAAAATCTCTTAACCGAGTGGACTTAACAGTCTTTTTGTATTTCAATATGACATTCAATGAATGTCGATTGTTTTCTTGTTGACCCCATAGTGAATGTTGGTCAAGGGAGAGCTGTTAGTGATAAATCCTCTAACCAGGTCACACCTTACAGTGTGTTTTGTAACCTTTGAAAGGGTTGGCTCCTAACCAATCTCACTTCAGAAGAGTGAATTATTTTGGTTTATCGGTCCTAGGTGTTTTTTCCCCTAACAAGGTTTCCACATTAAAAATCTATGTGTTATGTGTATTTGTTGTGATAGAATTGTTATTTTACTTTACACATTTCATAACTAGTCAGATCGGTAAATACAGTATTGAATTTACTGTCAATTGGTAGATGAAGAGAAAGATATTGTTGATAGCTTATCGAGTTGTTTATTTGATTGAAAAGTTTGAATATATACATATGGGAGATTTGGGACTGTAGGATAACTGGAATGAACCGAGTCACCGTTCTACTACAAAAATGCTAAAGGGAGGAAAAAGTGGTCAATGCGGGATGAACCCCTAACCACCGCTCTACAATAAAGTCTCATAACCACAATGTTATTAATAGTGATTGAGACATTTTTGGGATAAGTGAGTTTTATCCTTATCTTGTCTTGCCCATCCTTGGTTATTTAAGGATAGATATATAAAACTAACCCCTAAAAATCCAATAAGACCAAATCCATAAAATAATAAAAGGTTTATTTTTGGGTCTTTAATTATTTTAAGGGGGTTTATCAAAGATTTTTATGGGATAGATTTTATCTTATCAAGATAAAAGAGTTATCTCAAAATTAATTGGCTATAAGCCTATTTTGGCACATCTATGTGTATAAAAGGGGGTCTTTTGCTCGTTGTAAGCAGAGGAGAATGAGTGAGAGCATTTTCTCTTACAATGAGACTTGGAGAAGTCTTTGTGATTCCATGAGGAGCCAGAGAATATGATCCTCATTTTGTTCTATTAGTGATCAAGTGTGATCTAGAGGAGATTACACTGTGATCTAGAGTATATATTTCTTGTAGAAGAATTTATGAAATATTCTTAAAGAGAGATATGATGGTTTTGATGCTCTAATTCTGTAGCAGAGCCTTTAGATAGAGTTTCTTTATACTATTTGAAAATCAATCCTATGGATTTTGAGGGATTTTTTGTTGGGTGATTTTGAGCGAAACTTTATGGACAAGTTACAAACTATTGTAAGCAGTTTTCAGAATTCTCTTGTGGAGATTGTATTGCTTTTGGAGCATTGTTAATAGATTGGTCACTTAGTTGAGCTAGACCCAGAGATGTAGTCCTCTTGAATGAACTCCATAATCAAACTTTCCTCTCTTCTCTCTCTTGTTCAATTATTATTTAACTATTTTTTATTCCTTTCCTTTTATTCCAGTTTATTGTTATAAATAATCACTTTGCAATTAAATTGCCTAGATCTTAAATCAGATCATTATGGCATAGTATTCGTTTCTTTAAACCAGTTAATTTATTTAGACTATAAAATTATATTGTGTTAGTAATTTTAATTCCTAGAATCAATTTATTTTGTTAATGAAATAAATTGATTTGTTAGGGTTAGAACTTAATTATTTTAAATGTAGCTATAGTCTGCTAGTAATTATTAAGAAAATTAATTTCGTGATGAATTTTATAAATTAGTTTATTATATTAAATTCTATTAATTGTCTATTTCTTTACCTTTTGCATTTGGGATTAGAGGGGATTAGTATGTCAGCCTAGAAGGATTGTTACCAAAGGTGGGATTAGAAATTACTGTTTGTATTTGTTTTCCTTGCATACTTTATTGGTATTTGATCAAAATGTGACCCAACCTTATGGAGTCAATTTTATGATGGAAATTACATTGTGTGTTCCTGTTACTTCCTAGAACCAGTTTTGGAAAATATGAGCTTATGTTCACTTAGAGTCATGGTTTGAAATTTTAAACCTAGGGTAGGTTATCTAGGTGTTAAAGGGGAAGTGACTTACTTTAGAGGCATCAGAGCCTGGAAGTGGCTACTTGGGTATCCTTAGTAGGTTACTTAATCAAGTGATAATATTAAACTAAATGGGGATTAAAATGAATTAATAAGATAATGGTCCTTGCCCATGCCTTGAGTGCTAGTATAGGCTAAGGATGGGAGTGGGAGAAGATGATTGCCTATCTAGTACTGATGGTGAGTCTGGCATGATCAGTTATCCTTGTCTTCGTGAGAGGATTTCACGTTTCACATATGATCACGCTTGAAAGTTGGAGTCCAGTGAGATCATTCCAAGGTGCTGACATATGTGATGACACTTTCTTAATTTCATTCTAAGTTTCCTACATGCGTTGGTTGCCTCTGGGTTATTATGTGTACCTTTAACTTATGAGTTTGTGCCCTTGAGATAGGAGCTCCTAGGATCCTTGCTTAGTCTACTTGATTGATTAGTATTGTTATCCAAGTGGGATTTGATGTTATCTCCTTAGGACAGTGGGAGTGGAACCACAAGTTTCCACAAGGTCGAGAGGTAGTGATTATTTTACCATTTGAGACTTTGACATCCTTGTTCCAGTGCTGAATGATCTTGGTTGCAGTTACTTCCTTTCCTATCTTCTTGGAGACTTACTCTTGATCTCATACTTCTCTATTTGTACTCACTACTACATTTGGGGCCAAATTTCGACAGACACTTCCGACGGGTAATTTTTTTATAATGAATTTTTTTTATAAAAAAAAAAAATGCCTCGATGATGTCAATATTCCGATGGGTTTTAAAATGACCATCGAAATTCTGACAGTTTCCAGTATACATAAAAAAGAAGTGAAGCACCAAATCATTTTTATTTTGATTGGCATAGGAAAGGAGCGGGAGAAAACGAGCTGGGCGCGGGCGAGATAAGGTATGTGATTTCTTCATCTTTCAAGCCTTTGGCATCATATTCAACCGCAAATTTCATATGCATTGCATTTTATTTGATCATGAATGCTCTCTGAAATGACTGCATTCTACTGGTGTTGTGCCCTAGCCGGTACTTTATCTCTATTATTTGATGTTATTGGTGTCGTGCCCTAGCCCATGCTTTATCTCTATTATTTGATGTTACTGGTGTCATGCCCGAGCTTATGTTTTAACTCCATTATTTGATGTTATTGGTGCGTGTGCTCAAGGATATCCATTTTTTGAAATGTTGATTGTGGTTATCAAATGGATAGCCCATGAGCTTTTAGCTAGGTGCCATTTGTATTGATAGCTTAGGGCATCAAATGTATTGTTATATCATTGATAATTTAGACTTTGTTAAAAGGAAATAGGACAAATAATGATTTTGATTTAGTGCTTTAACTCCATTATTTGATGTTGTTGGTGCTTGTGCTCAAGGATAACCATTTTTTGAAATGTTGACTATGGTTATCAAATGGACAGCTCGTGAGCTTCTAGCTAGGTGTCATTTGTATTGATAGCTTAGGGCATCAAATGTATTGTTATATCATTGATAGTTGAGACTTGTTAAAAGGAAATAGGACAAAGAACGATTTTGAGTTAGTTTCTCTATTTTGATCCCTAAGTGGCTTACAACCCTAGAGAAGTATATGCAGATTTACAGATGCAATTGTAGGATACATAATAGCCGATAATTCATAAGAAATCCATGCATCCAATTTGAATAGAAATTAATACAAAGAAATAGGGTCCTCGAATGGCCCAATCATCTGGACTTTGACTGTCCCCTCAACTAGTGACCCTTCAAAACCAGGTTATCATGCAATCATTGAGTGATCCTTCATTCTCCTGGTCTGCCCTACATCCAAACATATTGGAAATACACAATACAATGATAACAATCCTTTCACAATCCCCCTTCCCTCAAGGAACACTATCAACATCCAGACCTTGACTATCCCCTCAACCAGTGACCCTTCAAAATTGGGTTATCATGCAATCACTGAGTGATCCTTCATTCTCCTGGTCTGCCTTGCATCCAAACATTTTGGACATACACAATACAATGATAACAAGTCTTTCATAATCCCCCTTCCCTCAAGGAACACTATCAATATCCAGACCTTGACTGTCCCCTCAACCAGTGACCCTTCAAAACTGGGTTATCATGTATGACTCTCATAAACTCCAAATTTCATGACCAATAAAGATGTCTTTTGTCTTAGGCCTGATGCCATAGACTCATACACTTTTTTCTTCTACAAATCCACATAATCATTTTTACCAAAAGAAACAATGTTGTTCCTTTCATCAACATTACTAGGAAGTTGTGTAAAAGTGAAAGTTTCACCATTCTTATACACAATATACACATTTTCAAAACCATAATGAATTTTCCTTCTAGATGCTTGCCATGGCCTTCCCAAAATGATATGACAACATGTCATAGGGACTATATCACACACAAATCTATCAACATACCCTCCAATGGAAAAATAAACATAAGCTTGTTCCCTTTTTACAATGTTTTGTTAATTATTCACCCAAGATTCCTTATATGGTCTATCAAGTGGAAAAATTTTCAAATTCAGTTTGTTTACCATTTCATAAGATACAAAATTATCAAAAGAACCAGAATCTATGATCATTCTACAAATCTTACCATAATTTTTGAAATTGGTTCTAAAGATTGATGCCTTTTGCCTCTCTTGTTGCTACACAAGTGTCTTCCTTACCATTAGGTACTCTCCTTCTTCTAGGTTTTCCATATTAGATCCCTCTCCTTCCTCTTGTAGTTTTCCTCTTCCCCTTGTGCCAAGTTCACTCTTCTATCTGCCTTCCTCATGTTTGTCTCCTTCTCAAGACACTTGTATGATTGATGTCCTACTTCTCCACAAGTAAACCACTTCCCTATGAAGATACCACTACCTTCTTCTGAACCAAATCTACCTCATCCTCTTTGTCCTTGCCTTGCATCCACAATTTGTTCCTTACCTTTGTCAGCATTTTTCTGACCTTGTGCCTCATTAAATCTACCACCTCTACCTTGGTTTGAACTTCCTCCACCATTCTCTTGTCTCTCTTATATTCTTCTTATATTTTCCTCAGCCTTCTTGGCTATTTTGTAACACTATTCCATAGATCTAGGGGTAGAAAGACTAAGTTCATCTTGTATATTAAACCTGTCCCCCAATGTATCTTACAAGTTTCTCCTCAACATATTCCTCATGTTGTACTCTGATATCCAACTTATAGAATTCCTTAATGTACTTCTTCATATCCATGTCTTTTTGTTTAAGACCTTGCATCTTCTTATACAACTACACCCTATAGTCATTGGGAAAATTTTTTGCCTTCATCTTCTCCATCATACTATACCATGATGTAATCTTGTTCTTCTCATTCTTCCATCTTTTATCTTGATCAATCAATGAGTGATCCTTCATTCTCTTGGTCTACCCTATATCCAAACATATTGGAAATACATAATACAATGATAAAAAGTCTTTCAAAATCCCCCTTCCCTCAAGGAACACTATCAACATTTGGACCTTGAATGTCCCCTCAACCAGTGACCCTTCAAAACTAGGTTATCATGCAATCAGTGAGTGATCCTTCATTCTCTTGTTCTGCCCTGCATCCAAACATATTGGAAATACACAATACAATCATAAAAAGTCTTTTACAATCCCCCTTCCCTCAACGAACACTATCAACATCCAGACCTTGATTGTCCCCTCAATTAGTGACCCTTCAAAACTGGGTTATCATGCAATTAGTGAGTGATCCTTCATTCTCCTGGTCTGCCCTGCATCCAAACATATTGGAAATACATAATACAATGATAATGCATGAAAATCCTTTAATGAATCTCAGTCACTGGTAACGCATGGACAGTCAAACCAGTAGTCTCCAAAGCATTCAATAAGTGAATATGAATGTTTGAAAACTTTCCTCTCAACTTCCCCAACCACTCCTAATCGGTTAGAGGGATATTTCTAGAATCTCCACTATTCCTATCCTTACCAACAATCCTTAAACATACTTTATCTGATATGATAATAACATGCTAAACTGAACCAATGGCATGTTCTTCATGTAGTACAAGGAAGATTTGGCTATCAAATCTTCCTTCATGCAAGCTGAGCGCAAGAGAAGGTATGTGATTTCTTCATCTTTGATTAGTATCTTTGACGGGCAACATCTTTTGAGCCTCTGACATCATATTCGACCACAAATTTCAAATGAATCACATTTTATTTGATCATGAATGCTCACTAAAATGACCACATTCTACTGGTGTCATGCCCTAGCCTATGCTTTATCTCCATTATTTGATGTTATTGGTGCTTGTGCTCAAGGATATCGATTCACTTATTTCAAATGTTTGGATTCACATTTGTTGATATTACAATTCATCATATCAGATACAGTATGTTTAAGAAGTTTTAGTGTCTAAACACTCAACTAATCCCTCTAACCGATTAGGCATGGTTGGGGAAGTTGAGAGGAAAGTTTTCAAACATTCATATTCACTTATTGAATGCTTTGGAGACTACTGGTTTGACTGTCCATGCGTTAATGTTTAGAAGAGATCAATAAAGTATTTAAAGGCATTCTTACATGTTTGGAGAGGTTTGAGAGGCACTTATCATGACTGTACCCTCACAAACAGTGGCATAGACTAGTTTTACCAAGTTTCCTTTCTCTATTTTGAGGTTTCCTTTCTCTGCCGTAGGGGTACAGTCAGAGGGTTCATTGAAAAAATGATCCTTTGAATGGTTACTATAAATATGAAAGATTTTATATAGCATATTTCTCATTTTACTTGAAGTTTGGAATAGCTTGTGTAAGGATGAAAGTACTTTTGATCATTTTGGTCGTGACTGTTCCTCTACACAGTCAGGAAATGTTACTGTCTAATGATTATATGTAATGTTGAATGGATTAAATGTTTTATTCTTGGTAGAAGTGAATGGAAGGAATATTTTTGGTGTTAGGTTTCATTTATTATTGAATTCAATGGTTTCCAAGATGTGTTGAGGAGTTTGCTCCTTGTTTAATGTTAACTGTTCTTGCACAATCCACTCATACAACACTGAAGTGCTATGTGATTGACAATTTCATACAACTGGTCCTTTGGCATGTATTAAACGGAATAGAATTTTCAACATATTATTATCATTCTATTTCTTTGTTATAAACATTCCATTGGTTTTGTTTTGTTAAAAAAAATTCGTGTTAAATTTTTTTACAAAATAGATTACAAAATACTCTTCAAAACAAAGGAAAAACTTAGCAAATTCAGTCTAACTCATTGTAGATGAAGGAATAGTCATGCTAATAGTTCCTCTAAGTCTTCCAAAACATTTATTGAACTCCCCTAAAGTCTTAATGGTTCCCCAAATTTCTTAATCCAATCAACTTACATCAGGATCATGAGAAACTTCAAAGGATTAAAAACATTACTTGGAACAGTCACTGGTTTTACCAGTCAAAACGTAAGGAACATAATTTTAAAGTGCTCACAATACATTCAACGATGAAATGAATGCTTGGACATTGATTACTATTCCATCCTTGAGTTTAGAAACCAAAACAATAAGTAAAGAAGCCTTTCAACAATGCATAATACAATGGACTTGCAGATTTAAACTTCTATTTTTATTGAATCTTTGTTCCTGCTGTACACTCCAGGCTTAAGTCTTCCATACAATGACTTCCAAAGGTTACATATAACTCCATCACAACTTCCCCAACCATGAAGAACATAGGTGAAGAACTTGATGGTTTCATGATTTAATCTTTAAGAACTTGATCAAGAACATAGGTTTTAATGAAATATCAATTTGATTTGCAAAGTTTGTGTTCTTTAAAAATTTGAAATGCTCTAATACTTACTAGGGTAGATGTGGATGTGAAACCTTATGCTTTTACTACTAAGTCTCTGATTGTTGGGCATACTGATTATAAGTCTTGAGATATATCACAAATGTTGCTAATTAAGGTTGGCAGGATGATTACGCCTATCCTAATAAAAGACTGTCAAATCATTATGCTTTCAAATCAATTACCTATCGACATATCCCTTGCGAGGGAGAGAAGCCAAACACATAAAGAACATGCACATAAACACGGCAACTGAAAAACTTAAATGGAGTATGCCAAGAAGTACCAAATGATGAATGCTCAATTGTTGTAATGGCAAAGCATCAAAACCATCCATTTCTAGAACTTGATTTTCTAGTCTAAATGATTTTTCTATAGTCGTAATGAGTTTTCTAGAACTTGATTTTCTAGTCTTAATATTTTTTCTATAGTCCTAATGATTTTTATATAGCCATAATGATTTTTCTTTTGTCCTAATGTTTGTTGCTCTTGATAAATTAGGCCTTGAATTTGAATTTTTGTTCATTGTTTTATTTCAGCTTGATATTTCATTCATTTTTCATATACACAGAGACTACACATGCTGATAAAAAATGAGCTATTTGATTAAGGTTAACTATTCATGATTGTAAATAGTCAATATTTCTGATGGTACTCCTTGGTGTATTCCATTTTAAAATAATCATGTTTCTATGGCTATGATAAATGTCCCTTTGTGTTGAGAAAATTAGAGTTGAAAAAATGGTTGCAAACAAATCATCCTTCTTCCACCAATATTCTAGTCAATGTACAAGTAACGAGTCATTCCATTCAAGAAAGACCATGTCTAACAATATCAACCCAGAACAAAATAAGGAGTATGCAGAATTTAGTGATTGTATCTTCCATTAGAGCCACTTCATATGCACAGGTGATGAACATGCATATTTGCTTAAGTGCTATTGGGAGCTTACCCAACAACACATGTACTATTGTGAAAATCACCACAAATCTATTTACTGCTGGGTCTAGCTACCAGTATTGCTTGGTCAAATATGTATGTTTTTCACCTGTGTATATACCTTCTATGATCAACTCTTATATGCACAGGTGATGAACATTCAGATTTGCCTAGGCAGAACTTTGAGTAGTCCTCCAACACATGTAATATTGTGAAAATCATCACAAGTCCATTTGTTGGAGGGCTACTCATAGTACACATGTTTGGAGGTCTGAAGGAAACAAGAGAATTTGAAGAGTCATGAGTCTTAAGATTGTGCTTAATATAGCCAAGCTTCATTCAATGGTACATTCAAACATGAAACAAACCATTCTTAAACCAGATTAAACTAGTAAACCAAAGGACATACTGATTATAAGTAAACTAGTAAATTAAAGGACATGCTTTTACTACTAAGTCTCTGTTTGTTGGGCATACTGATCATAAGTACTTGACATATATCACAAGTGTTGCTAATTAAGGTTGGTGGGATGATTACGTCTATCCGAAAAAAGACTGTCAAATTCATTATCCTTTGAATGGTTACTATGAATATGAATGATTTGATATAGCATATTTCTCATTTTACTTGAAGTTTGGAATAGCTTGTGCAAGGGTGAAAGTACTTTTGATCATTTTGGTCGTGACTGTTCCTCTACACAGTCAACAAATGTAACTGTCTAATGATTATATGTAATGTTGAATGGATTAAATGATTTACTCTTGGTAGAAGTGAATGGAAGGAATAGTGCTAGTGTTAGGTTTAATTTATTATTTAATTCAATGGTTTCCAAGATGTGTTGAGGAGTTCTCTCCCTTTTTAATGTTAATTGTTCCTGCACAATCCACTCATACAGCAGTGAAATGTTATGTGATTGACAATTTCATACAACTGGTCCTTTGGTGTGTATTAAACATAATAGAATTTTCAACATATTATTATCATTCTATTTCTTTGTTGTAAACATGCCATTGGTTCGGTTTTGTAAATTTATTTTCGTGTTAAATTTTTTTTCTTCTATTTTTTCCATTTGATAACCATAGTCAACATTTCAAAATAGTGAATAACATCAAATAATGGAGAGAAAGCATGGGCTAGGGCATGACACCAGTAGATTAAAACTGAACCAATGGCATGTTTACAACAAAGAAATAGAATGATAATAATATGTTGAAAATTCATGTTCTGTTTAATACACGCCAAAGGACCAGTCCCAACAATTTTTAAACAATAAAGTATGTTTAAGAATTGTTGGGAGTAGTTTTCAAACATTCATATTCACTTATTTAATGCTTTGGAGACTAGTGGTTTGACTGTCCATGCGCTACCACTGACTGAGATTCATTAAAGGATACAAAACCCTTCATTTTGGGTTATTGTGTGTGAATTCAAATGTAGGTTTGATTTGGTTAATGTTTAGAAGAGATCAATAAACTATTTAAAGACAATCTTACATGTTTGGAGAGGTTTGAGAGGCACTTAGCATGACTGTACCCTCACAAACAATGACATAGACTAGTTTTACTAAGTTTCTTTTCTCTATTTTGAGGTTCTCATTGCCAAAGTGGCCAAAGACTATGTTAGGCTGATAAAATATGGGGATTCTCTTAACTGCTAAAAATCTTTGAAGGTTGCTGCACTTGGACAGATGTGGATGTGCAACCTTATTCTTTTACTACTAAGTCTCTATTTTTTGGGCATACTGATTATAAGTACTTGACATATATCACAAATGTTGCTAATTAAGGTTGGCGAGATGATTACGCCTATCCTAAAAAAAGACTATCAAATCATTATGCTTTCAAATCAATTACCTATTGGCATATCCCTTGTGAGGGAGAGAAGTCAAACACATAAAGAACATGCACATAAACACGACAGCTAGAAAATGTAAATGGAATACGCCAAGAAGTACCAAATGATGAATGCTCAATTGTTGTAATGGCAAAGCACCAGAATCGTCCATTTGTAGAACTTGATTTTTTAGTCTAAAAGTTTTTTTTATAGTCGTAATGATTTTTCTAGAACTTGATTTTCTAGTTGTAATGATTTTTCTAGAACTTGATTTTCTAGTCTTAATGATTTTTCTATAGTCTTAATAATTTTTCTTTCATCCTAATGTTTGTTGCTCTTGATAAATTAGGCCTTGAATTTGAATTTTTGTTCACTATTTTATTTCAGCTTGATATATATTTCATTCATTTTTCATATACACAGAGACTACACATGTTGATAAAAAAAATGAGCTATTTGATTTAGGTTAACTATTCATGATTGTAAATGGTCAATATTTCTGATGGTACTCCTTGGTGTATTCCATTTTAAAACAAGCATGTTTTTATGGCTATGATAAATGTCCATCTGTGTTGAGAAAATTAGGGTTGAAAAAATGGTTGTTTAGTGTCTGTGTATCTGCAGGTTGCAAACAAATCATCCTTCTTCCACCAACATTCTAGTCAATGTACAAGTAACAAGTCATTCCATTCAAAAAAGACCATGTCTGACAATATCAACCCAAAAAAAAATGAGTATGTAGAATTTTGTGATTGTATTTGCCATTAGAGCCACTTCATATGCACAGGTGATGAACATTCAGATTGGCCTAAGAAGTACTGTGAGCATTCCTTCCAACACATGTACTATTGTCAAAATCATCACAAGTCCATTTATTGGAGGAAATCTCACAGTACACATGTTTGGAGGTTTGAAGGAAACAAGAGAATTTGAAGAGTCACGAGTCTTAAGATTGTGGTATATTTTGGCAAATGAAGAGTGGAAAGAAGATGATATTCCTGAGATCATGGATGGACACAATGTTGCAGACTTTATTGATCCAGATATCATGCAGAGGCTTGAAGAACTAGAGAGGGAAGAAGGGCTTAGAATGGCAGCTGAGGATGATGAGGATGATGAGATGGGGGAAGTGGAGTTGAATCCTGATGAAAAGGAAGCTCACGCTACAATTAGGAAGAAGAAGAAGATGCTTATTGTTGAACACAAGTTGAAGAAGAGTACTACAAAGAGCACACCTACCATACCAAGGAAGTTTGACAAGAACAAGGAATATGGCTTAAACAGAATGGGAAGACATCTTTCTAGCCTGGGCTTGGATCCTTTTAAGTTTGGTCGTTGTGGATAAAATATATAGATCTGTCTAGTGATGCAAAATTAACTTCTTTAAGCCTTACTCTTGTTGTTTCAAATATATCATTTGGGTACACACAGAGGGCATAGGAATTGGGGTACGCATAGTTCATTTATGAGATTTTTCTTGGGAAGTTAATTGCTCATCTATCATCTACATTATTATGAAGCTAATTGCCAAAGGATCCAGGCCCAGGCTAGAAAGATGTCTTCCCAAACACATAAAAACATGCACATAAACATGACAACTGAGAAACATAAATGTAGATTTCACAATAGCTGAGAAACATAATTGTAGGTAGCATGGTCATAATTTTTTGGAGACAACGTAATTGAGTTGTATACCCAAGTGATGGAGAGCAACTTCTGCACCTCCAATTCCAAATTGAATACATTTATGTTGGAGGACCTTGTATTCATGAGCAATAGATGTAGTCAACTTGGAATCAGAGGTGCAAGAGTTGCTCTCCATCATCTAGGTATAAAACATAATTGAGTTGTATACCCAAATGACCCAAAGCAACTACTACTCCTCTGGTTCCAGAGGAGTAGTGGTTGCTTTGCATCGTCTGGGTATACCACTCAATTATGTTGTCTCCAAAAACTTGTGACCATGATGCCTACATTTATGTTTCTCAACTATTGTGTCCCATGACCCCTTATGACCCTTTACGATCCCTAAGAATACACATCTTAGAGGTCTTAAAATGTCATAAAGGGACATAAGAGGCTCCTAGGAGGGGCCAAATGAGCTTCCACCTTCACGTGGTTGGCCCTATTAAGTAGAGAATGTTAAACTATTCTTGAAACAAAGAGAAGCTCAATAATTTAAGGTCTCAGTCCATGGAGATGGTGAAAAATGACGGGAATCAATGTTGGAGAGTTTTTAGATACTGAGAAGATGTATATGCAGTGGAGGCCAGAAGGGATTTTTTTGGAGATTCGCTAGATGTGGAGATTTGATAGAGAGGGTTTCCAAATTGAGTACCAGTGTAGAGATGATGATTTAGTACCGCATCTATAAAACCTTCACAAATATCCTTTTTTTGGCTTCCACTCATACCTCTTCTCAGAATCTGGAAACTTTGGATACTGTTTCTCATCCATGCATGAAATGTGCTAGTGATCGTATAAAATTACTTTTGCAAGACTGGGATCAATTATGAGAAGGTAAACAACAAGATAATTTTATTGTATCTTTCATTTCTTTTATCCATTCATATTTTCTGCTTTCTCTTATATTGGATACTGTGTAGTGTACATAAAGGCAAGGCGGTGATTATTCTCATTGATCGACATGTATAAGTCTTCCAGCCCTTACCTAGTAGCTAGGACTAAAGATAGCAGAGCTCAAGAGACCATCATAGTTGGTCTCCATCCTTGGTCCATATACTGACAAAACATTTTACATTTCATTAGCTCATCAAATGCGGTGATTTGAAAGAATTTAATGGATGATATTTTCATGTATAACGTATATTATTTTAGTTTGATGGTGAATGAATTTATCTACTTCGTGCACTTGTATACATCGAGCACAACCATAAAGAAGCATCCCCTCCCATGGCTTGAGTAATGTAGGCCATGGGAGGACATGCTTCTTTATGGTTGTGCCCGTAGTATACAAGTGCATGAAGTTAATAAATTCGTGCAACGTCAACTTAAATAATATACGTTATCATGAAAATATTCTATTAAATTCATTCAAATCCCCTGATTTGATGAGCTAACAAAATGTAAAATATTTTTCCAGTATGTGGACCAAAGACAGAGACCAATTATGATGGTCTCTTGAGCTTTGTTATTTTTACTATGCTAATCCGTCAATTTTTTGACATGTAGTAATCCTTTTCCGATAGAAGAGCTATTCCTCTGACGGTTACTTGTGTCAGAACTTGATTCCTTATCGTCAAACATTCCATAGGTAATCATCGACATGACCCCATTTTGATAGATGGGTGCGACAGGATGGCTATATCTCTGATAGGTACTCTTGTCGGAGATCAAATGAATATCCGTCACCTTTCTGACTGACGAAATGTCGTAAGAAGAATTTTTTGATAGATCGGTCACATAGTAAAATTGCTATTTATGTGGCCAATTCTGATGGGTAGGGATGTCAGAATACCGATGGTTACCGATTCTATTGCAATTTGCAACACAAAAATGCCGACAGACAGATGTGTCATAGTTTCAACAAATGACCATTGAAAATCTGACAAATGAACATCGAAATTTAGCCTCAAATGTACTAGTGACTATGTATTTTATTGTAATTACATACCATGTGACATGTGTAGTGGATGTTGTGTTAGAATAACTGAGAGGGGGGTGAATCAGTTATCCAGTGTCCCAAATCAAAATGTATAGTCCAAAACAATTCTACTACTTCTACAAGTCGGTAAACATATAATACTTTCATTATCTGTGTATTTACCGATTGACAATCTAAACTTTGTAATAATTACCGATTAAATCTAACATGTAATATGCAGAGTATGATAAAAAAAAAATATCATAATCAACACATAACACAAGAGATTTAACGTGGAAACCTTGTAAAGGGAAAAACCACTTGGGACCGGCAACCCAAAATTGTTCACTCTTCTGAAGTGAGGTCGGTGAACAAATATTCAAAAGTGTCCTTCGATAGAGGCTTTGTAAAAATGTCTACAAGTTGTTCTTTAGATGTAAAAAATTCTAACTTTACTTGCTTCTCTTGCACTTGTTCTCTTAAGTAGTGATACTTAATTGATATATGCTTTGTCTTAGAGTGCATCATAGGATTCTTTGAAATATTAATTGCACTTGTGTTGTCACAGTATATGATCACCAGGTCAATGATTACCTCATTCATTCCTTCCAACACTTTCTTGATATATGCAATGTTTGAGCAATTAGTAGCAGCAACAACATACTCCGCTTCAGCTGTAGACTGAGATATACAAGCCTACTTTTTACTTGTCTAGGTTACAAGTCTTTCACCAAAGAAAAATGCTCCTCCAGTGGTACTTTTTCTGTCATCCACATTTCCAGCCCAATCAACATCATTATAAACTTTTAGCTCAAACTTACCTTCCTTAGGATACCATAATCCATAATCCTCTGTCTTTATCAGATATCTTAAGATTCTTTTAGTAGGAATCATTTGTGATTCTCTAGGATTAGCAAAATATCTAGCAACAATTGTTGCACCATGTGCTATATCTGGTCTACTGTGAACTACATACATGAGCTTACCAATCATGGATCAGTAAAGTGTCTGGTTTACCTCTGTAGTTTCATCTTCCTTTGTCAATTTACTTCCAGTAGCCATCGGTGTCCCCACAGGTTTACCATCTTCCATGCCAAATGTCTTCAAGACTTCCTTTATGTACTTGGACTGTGTGATGAATATCCCATCACTCTGTTGTATCACTTGTAATCTGAGAAATAATTTAATCTCTCTGAACATAGACATTTCAAAATCATTCCTCATGTCATCAACAAAATATTTACATACATGATCTTGACCTCCAAAAATAATATCATCAACAAAAATTTCAGCAATGATAATAGTGTCATCAGTATCACCTTTCATGTACAAATTGTTGTTCTCACTAGTTCTTACAAATCCAATACTTAACAAGTATGCAGTCTTTCATACCATGCTCTCGGTGCTTGATTTAAACCATATAAAGCTTTGTGTAATCTACATACCATGTTTCTATTGTCTGGATCAATGAATCCTTCAGGTTGTTCTATGCAGACCTCTTCTTCAAGTATACCATTCAAAAATGCTGATTTCACATCCATTTGATAAACCTTAAATTTCTTGTGTGTAGCATATACAAGTAACATTCTAACTCCTTCCAATCTAGCAACAAGTGCAAATGTTTCACCATAATCAATGCCTTCTTCCTGTGCATATCCCTTGCATACCAATCTCGCTTTATTTCTAGTCACTTCACCATTTTCATTCATTTTGTTTTTGAATATCCATTTAGTACCGATAACATTCTTATCTTTAGGTCAGGGTACTAAGGACCAAGTTTTGTTTTTCTCTATTTGTTCTATTTCCTCCTTCATTGCATTAACCCATTCTTCATTTTCTAATGCAACTTTCACATTCTTTGGTTCAAATTCACAAACTAGACATGTACCTTGTCTTGTTTTTCTTCTTGTCTACATTCCAGCTTGTCTGTTTCCAATAATTTGTGTCTCAGGATGATGTCTTCTGACAAAACTAGTCAGTACTTAGTTTCTTCTTTCTTGTTCATCCTGTTTAGGTTCATTTTCTTGCTTGGTAGCACCATCTTGTTCATCGGTTTCCCTTTCCTGTTTCTCAGGGTTATTTTCCTGTTGATCGGTTATCACAGGTTGCAACTTCGGTAGATAGTCAGGAAGTTCAATGTAAGTGAATCTACCATAGTCTTCTAGTTCCTTTCTTTCTTCTATGTTTATGTCATCATACTCATCAACATGAACATTTGTACTTTCAATCATCTTATTTGTAACCTTATTCAGACATTTGTATGCTTTACTCTTAGTAGAATATCCTAAGAATATTCCTTCATCACCTTTAGAATCAAATTTCCCATTTCTCTCATCTTTTAGAATAAAACATTTGCTTCCAAAAATTCTGAAATAACTTATATTAGGTTTGTGTCCAAACCATATCTCATAAGGTGTCCGATTGGTGTCCTTCTTCAATTGTACTCAGTTAAGCACACATACAGCTGTGCTGATAGCTTCCCTCCAATATGTTTGAGCAACATTCTTTTGTAGCATTAGTGTTCAAGCATAGTCAATGATTGACCTATTCCTTCTTTCAACAATCCCATTCTGCTGAGGTGTTCTCGGTGCAGAGACTTGTCTCTTAATATCATTCTCATTACAGAAATTAGTAAATTCATCAGAGATAAATTCACCTCCTCTATCAGATCTTAAGTATTTGATTTCTTTTCCAGTCTCTTTTTCTACCTTAGCCTTATACCATTTAAAAAACTTAAAAGCTTTAGATTTCTCTTTCAGGAACATAACAATCATCAGTCTAGTATAGTCATCAATAAAAAGAATAAAGTATCTATCACCATAGTAGCTCTGAGTTCTCATAGGACCACATAGGTTGGTATGAACTAATTCAAGTATCTTCTTTTTTGAGTAGTCTTTGCTTTTAAAACTGGACTTAGTCATCTTACCTTTCTGACATTCATGACACATAGCATGATCCGGTTTTGACAAGTTAGGCAATCCTCTAACTCTTTTCTTCTTACTAATCTTGACCATGTTATCAAAATTTACATGACATAACCTCTTATGCCACAACCATGCATCTTCATCTTTCATTAATAAACAAGAAGATTGATCAATATCAAGATAAAATAGATTACCTCTGGATTGTGTACCAGTTCCAACGAGTCTTCCTTCATCATCATAGATTCTTACCTTTCTACTCTCAAAAGAAAGTCGGTGTCCTGAGTTGTTCAACTGTGCCACACTTATCAAATTGTAGTTTAGTCCATCTACCCAGTGTGCATTCTCACATTTTATTCTATCATTAATCATTAGTGAACCTTTACCTCTCACCATACAAGGTGCATCATTTCCCATTCTAATAGATCCACCATCATATTCATCAATTAGATCAAATTTCTTTATATCACCAGTCATATGATGTGTAAAGCCATTGTCTATGATCCATGTATCATTTCTGCTTACTTTAGAGATCAGTGTTGTCTCTTCATGTTTCTCTTCTTCTTCTGAATCATCCTTCATAGCAACAAATACTACTTCTACATCATCATCAGTGTCAGATTCAGATTCAAATTCTTCAGCTATGTAACATACCTTTTTCCCTTTGTCATAGCTATCTCAGTTGTCTTTGTTGTTGCATCGGTAGCCTCTGTTGGCTCTTCTTCCATAGCTTCCTTCAGATCGGTCTTTGGATCTATCATCATCTTTCTTATTCAAACATCTAGCAACAATGTGGCCAACTTCTTTACAATTAAAACATGCTAAAGGTAACTTGCCTCTATATCTTCCCTTACCTTTGGGAAATCTTCTGGCCATAAGAGCTTCAAGCTCATCAAGTTCATCATCAGTATTACTGTCACTGTCATTATTCTTATCATTCTTGCTACTAGACTTACCAATCTTCAAAGAGAACATGAAAGAAGATTCAACAAAAGGTACAATACTATTGTCAAAGTTATTCAATTCAAAAGTTGTAAGCTTACCGATCAGAGTGTCAAGGGTGAGGTTGGATGTAGCCCTTGTTTCATGAATTGCAGAGATTTTGATCGCATAAACTGGTAGCAAAGTTCTGAGAATCTTGCTTATCACTATTTCATCATCAATAACTCTGCCAGATGCTCTAATAGCATGTACTACCTCTTTTAGTCTGTTTGTGTATTGCACAATGTTCTCACCTGCTTTCATCTTCATATCATCAAATCAACCTCTTAGGCTTTCTGCTCTGGCTCTCCTAACATTCGCATCTCCATTGTATATTAGAGTCAGTTTATCCCACATGGCTTTGGTAGCAGTGCATCCCTTAATGTCTTCAAATTTGACATCGGTATAGGCAACAACAAGTTCCATCATAGTAATATTGTGTTCATGCCTATCCTTCAGTTGATCAAGAGTCAAGGGACCTAGTGTCGGTTCAATGTAGCCATTCTCCATCAGTTCTAGTGTAGAATTCCCAATTCCAGATATGTGCAACTTCATCCAGCTCTGCCATACTGTGAAGTTATCTTTGTTCAAGTTTGACACTTCCGTCTTATACATCTTGAGACCTTTTTGCTGAAGTCCTTAAAACTCTGTTGTAAGCAACCAACACTCTGATACCAATTGTTAGAATAACTAAGAGGGGGGTGAATCAGTTATCCAGTGTCCCAAATCAAAATGTATAGTCCAAAACAATTCTACTACTTTTGCAAGTCGGTAAACATATAATACTTTCATTGTTTGTGTATTTACCGATTGACAGTCTAAACTTTGTAATAATTACCAATTAAATCTAACATGTAATATGCAAAGTATGATAAAAACAAATATCACAATCAACACATAACATAAGAGATTTAACGTGGAAACCCTGTAAAAGGAAAAACCACCTAGGACCGACAACCCAAAATTGTTCACTCTTCTGAAGTGAGGTCGGTGAAGACCCAACCTTGTTAAAGGTTTACAAACACACTATTAGGTGTGACCTTGTTAGAGGATTTTAGACCAGAAGTTATCGTCCAACCAGCAATCACTCTGGGGTTGACAAGATAACAATGTTCACTCTATGAATGAAACATCAAAAGACTTTCATAGTCCACTCAGTTAAGAGATTTGACTATGTACAATGGTTAAATATGTAACAGTAGATGATCTGCCTAAATACAACTTCAGTTTGCAGTTTACAGATCAATGTTCAGCTCAATCAAATATTTCTGACCAATATAACACTTCAGATTCAATACTGTATCAACTTACTATCCATTCGTAATATCTCTCTGTAGCTCAGCAACTGTTCTGCAGCTCGATTCTTATTAACCAGTACGATCAGAATGCATGAAAACTTCTTCACGCGATAATTCTGCAGTATCTTCTTCTTCCGACATTTTTTCATAATGAAATTAATGTCTCTTATATAGACGAGTAAATCATTTTCTTTTCCTCAATCAGATTTTGCCGCTTAATCATATTCATAGATTTTTTCACTTTAAGCTCCCTCGACTGATGTGTCAGTAACATGTTTCAATCTACTCCATTAGATCCTTTTTTATTTATGTTAGCCATCGATCTTCATAACAAACATTATCTATTACCTCGATTCCATACACTTTATAGCTCATCACTTTATCGGCTAAACTGATCATTTAATTCCTTTTTGTTTTGCTCGGTTAACAGAGAAATGCATCGGTGAACACAAACTCAGTTAATACTATGCTTGGTATACACTACATTTCGTCGATGTATACTGAAATGCTTCATTTACTGACAACACTGCTTTGTGTCTTTCAACTCTATTCTTCATCATAGATGAATGCAATATAATAAAGTCAATTTCATAAAGTCATAGACTCATCAACAAGTTACTCAGTGTATTCCTTATCCTCATCTATGATATACATCTTCCTCATGTAGATATTTTTGTTCTTCATCTCTTTTACCTTCCTTCAGATGTGTCGGTATAGTAACTTACAAGATAAGTACTGTCAAGCTAGTTGACATCAATGACAACATAATACTGATTTAATCATCTTGCATATCTAATCATCAACTCCTTAGTAATCTCGAATTACAGATTCTTCATTCTGGTTCTAAATTAGTTGTAGTTCATCATGCTGATGAGTATGTGTATTTTATCATTCAAATGTAATTATGATGTAATAAGTAATTTATGTTTGTAATTGTATTTCATAGTTTTTATGTCAAGTGAGATGTGTAATCTACTATGGAGATTATATTTATGTTTATTTACTTATGGAATTTATGTTTTACTTTCGCTTATTTATTCATCATTGTTTGTAAATATTTTTTTAAAAATATTCTACAAACTTAGTATCATGTTTTAGGTTATTATCTCATGGGTTCCCTGGCGGTGCATTACAGTCACCCTTTGTGGTTAAATAACATAAAGTTCAAGGAGTTAATAGAAACATGACATAAATCCCAGTTACTCAAAACAACACGTGAACCAATCATGATACCAAAAAGGTTATGAACATTCCATAGAATAAACCCATAGTATAAAGACCATAAAAAATAATTCATATTTGAAGACCAAATACAACCTAAGGCATTAACTCTACCCCTACAAACAATCAGTCAAATTAATACAGATAGGTCATGCAACATGCACTTGGAATACATCCATTTATATGATATCCTTATTAAAATAGTCTTATTCTATAATATATACCATTGAATCAAATTTTAATACTGGCTCGTAAAAAAAATTAAGATTAGTTCCCAATTAAAACTCATATTAATACTCAAGTTCTACTTATTTTATAAAGCCCTTGTAACCCTAATCAGTAATAGTTTTAATCCAACTCAAATAAATTAACTAAGTTAACCAAAAAATATAACTTAATTGAAGTGTAAATTAAAAATACTTACCAAGTCCCCTTTTTTTAATTAATCTATATTCATCTCCTTATAACTCGATTTATCAATTTACCCAAGTAAATATCTTATCTAAATTAATTTATATTTACCTTTTATATAAATCAATTTATATAACTATAAATTATTAATTGATTTATATTACTTAATTAATAATATAAATTAAAATTAAAAAATTTAACTTATATTAATTAATTAATATAAATTAATATAAATTAAAACTTTAACTTAATTAAACAAAACCAAATATAATATTAGGGGGGGACTTCTTGGGTCCCACCTCCATCCACCCTACCCTCATAGGGGTCGTCGGTGGTACCCTATTGACATCGACAATGGTACCCGTTGGTACCCTACGAATGCAGGGCCAACAAGTACCATGTCACGCAAGGCAGTGGGGAGGTGGGGGTGGTGGTCTACCACCCATTGTGTTAGATTTTTTTTAAAAAAATTTATTTAATAAAAACAATAAAAAGTGGTAGGGTTGCCTTCGCAGGCGTGACCTCCCACAAAATTTATATTTTATTTATTTTTTTGATAAGTAAACATAGTTTATATTATCTTTTATTTTTATTTAAAAGGAAAAACTTAGATAAAAAGGGGTGTATTATTATTATTATTTTAATAACTTAATAAACTCAAATTATATACGAGGGGTATATAAAATTTTATTTATTATTTTATTATATTTTAGTATTAATTATGCACTATAAAAATAAAATGGTATATATATATTCTAAGTTAAGTTATATATATTCTAAATTGAGAAAATTTCTTAAGAGTTATCAAAAAGGCATGGGATGCCTTTGCCTTACGGATGTCCCTAATTTTTGTACATATGTTCAGATTATTTTAAGAATAGACAATTTATCAATTTTTTTCTCAACAAAAGAAAATCGCCTACAAACCCTAAGTGCAAGAATCTTGAAATCATAAGTACAATTCTCATCAACCATGCATAAAATCTCTAAGGGCAAAACACAAAATTCATACAGAAATTTAAACAAGCAGGAAGAAGACAAAAGGATCAATTGAAAACTAAAAACTTTCAAAGGTTTTATAAACCCTACATCAAATCAATGATTTGAAATAAAAAATGAAGAAGACCAAATCCAAAACCAAAATCCAAAGCTTCCAAAAATCATTCTAATTCCAAAACATGTATCTCCCAAAAACTTGTAAACCTCTCTCTAAAAATGACCAAAAAGGACTCTAATGTAGAAAATCTAAGAAATCGAACCCAAACATGCAACTCGCAATTAGGAATAAGAACTCAACTGTTAAAAATAATAAAATGGTTAACTCAAAATCACCAAAATCAGAACTCAACCCCAACCTCGTTTATATTAATCCCTTATTTAAAAGAATTATTTATTTAATTAATAATTTCAATTCATGCATGTCACTCAACTTTTAATCTTAAATTTTATAATTCAATTCTATTAACTGAATGTGCAAATTTAATTGCATAATGCTATTTAATTAATAATTAATACTTTTTTTAGCATATTAATAATATGTAAATTGATAATTAAATATCAATTCATAATTTATTAAAAATATTTATAACTAATCCTTTAGTTAAGTCTGTTAACTCAACCTTTTAATTTAGAACTGATAAATCATTTCCTTTTAACTGGTGTGAATAAAATCACATGATTGTATATTAGTAATAATTAATATTTTTAGCACCACTTAATTTGATAATTAATATCAATTTATATTATTTGGACATTGAATTTTGATTTTGATTTAATATTTAATTAAACCTTTATTTTTATAATTAGACTTTTAATTAAGTCTTTTAAATAATCAATGATATTTAATTAATTTCCATTAATTAAATATCCATATATTAATATTTCCATATCCATAAGATATAATTATTTTAATCTCATAATTAATCTTAATTAAATCTTTAATGCATTAAGAACACCAAATTCACATCAAGGCACCTGACAAATAAACACAAAGGAAAAATTGACCAAACCCATAAAGTAATAATCAAGCTCAAAGAAAGGGTTCATGAATGACATCACCTTAACCAATTCAGAGGGTAGCAGATAAGATACTTGTCCACTATTTGAGGACAATAAATAGCTTAGGTTTGGATTTAGACCTGGATGTTATCTTTGATGAACTACAACTGATTTAGAACCTAATTGAAGATTTGTGATTAGAGATCACCGAGTTGCTGATTAGATATGTAATATGATTAAATCAGTAATGTGTTGTCATTGATGTCAACTAGTTTGACAACACTTATTTTGTAAGTTACTATACCGAAACATCTGTAGAAAAGGAGTAAAAGAGATGAAGAACAAAAATATCTACATGAGGAAGATGTATATGACAGATGAGGATAAGGAATACATTGAGTAACTTGCTGATGAGTCTATGACCTTATGTTATTGACTTGATTATGTTTCATTCATCTATGATGAGATAAAGAGCTGAAAGACACAAGGCAATGTGGTCGGTTGATGAAGCATTACAGTATACACCGAGTAGTGTAGTGTATACCGAGCATAGTATAAATCGAGCTTGTGTTCACTGATGCATTTCTTTGTTAACCAAGCAGGATAAAAGAACTAAATGATTAGTTTAGCCGTTAAGGATTGATGAGCTAGAAAGTACATTGAAATCAGTGATGGAGATAATGTTTGTTACGAAAATCAATGACTAGTATAATTCAAGGAAGATCTAAAAGATAAAATCAAAATGTGTTATTGGCACAACTCTCGAGGAAGGTTTAAGTGGCAAAATGGATGAAGGAGAGTAAGCGACAAAATCTAATGGAGGAAAAGAAAATGGTTTACTTGTCTATTTAAGAGATTAGAGTTTCGTTATGAAACTAATGTTGGAAGAAGAAGGACTGCAGAATTATCGCATGAACAAGCTTCATGTATACCTGATCAAACTGGTTAAGGAGAACCGAACTGGAGAGTTTACTGAGCATCATAAAGCTATTACGGAGCGATAGTAAGTCATTGATTTTTGTTGATACATAATTGTAATACTGATCAGAGGATTTGATTGAGTGAAATATAGATCTGAATATCTGTAATTGAAGTTGTATTGTAATCAAATCAAACTGTTGTTACCTTTTAACCATTGTAAACAGAGAAATTTCTTAACAGAGTGGACTTGAAAGTCTTATATGTTTCATTCATAGAATGAGCATTGTTATCTTGTCAACCCCATAGTGAATGCTGGTTGGACGATAACGATTTGTCTAATATCCTCTAACAAGGTCACACCTAACAGTGTGTTTGTAACCTTTAACAGGGTTGGGTCTTCACCGACCTCACTTCAGAAGAGTGAACATTTTTGAGTTACCGATCCCAGGTGGTTTTTCCCTTCATAGGGTTTCCATGTTAAATCTTTTATGTTATGTGTTCATTGTGGTGATTGTTTGTTATCATACTTTGCATATTACATGTTAGATTTGGTCGGTAATCATTAGTTGTTAATTGATTGGTAATCGGTAAAAGCACAGACAGTAAAGTATCTTATGTTACCGAGCTACAAAAGTTTAAGTAAATTGTTTTGGATTATACATTTTGATTTGGGACTATGGATAACTGATTCACCCCCCTCTCAGTTATTCTAACAATTGGTATTAGAGCCAGGTTCCTTAGAACAAAGTTTTAAGGACTTCAGCACAAAGGTCTCAAAATGTTTAAGAGGGAAGTGCCAAAGCTTAACAAGGATAACTTCACAATATGGAAAAGTTGAATGAAGCTGCATGTATTCGGGATTGGGAATTTTGCCCTAGATTTGATGACAAATGGATACCTTGCACCAGCCACTGGTCCCTTGACCCTTGATCAACTAAGGGACATGCATGAACATAATGTTACTATGATGGAGATTGCTACTGCTTGTTTAGATGCTGAATTTGAAGACATCAAGGACTGTACTACTGCTAAGCAGATGTGGGATAAACTAGCTCTAATTTATAGTGGTGATGCGAATGTTAAGAGAGCAAGAGCCAAAAGCTTGAGAGGAAGATTCGATGACATGAAGATGAAAGAAGGTCATTGTGCAGTACAAAAATAGAATAAAAGAGGTAGTTCATGCTATTAGAGCATCAGATGGAGTTATTGATGAAGACACTGTGGCAAGAAAATTTTTGAGAACCCTATCGCCTATCTATGCCATCAGAATATCTGCAATTCATGAAAATAGGTTAGCACCTTACAACACACTCACTCTTGATAATCTGATTGGAAAGCTTACAACATTTGAATTGAATAATTATGATAATAGTGTTGTACCCAATGTTGAATCTGCTTTCATGACTTCTCTGAAGATTGGTAAGTCTAGTAGCAGAAATAAGAATGATGATAGTGATTGCAATACTAATAATGAGCTTGATGAACTTGAAGCTCATATGGCTAGAAGGTTACCTAAAGGAAAAGGAAGATATAGAGGCAAGTTACCTCTAGCATGCTTTAACTATAAATAAGTTGGCCACATTGTTGCTAGATGTCCACACAAGAAACATGATGATAGAACCAAAGACTGATATGAAGGAAGCTATGGGAGAAGATACAACAAAGGCTATCGACACTACAATAGAGATAACTAAGACAATAATGACAAAGGCAAGAAGGTTTGCTACATTGCCGAGAAAGAAGATATCACCGATACTGACACTGATGATGATGTGGAGGTAGTATTTGTGGCAATGAAGGATGATTCCGAAGAAGATGAAAGGTATGTAGAGACAACACTTATCTCTATGGTTAATAAGAATGATACATGGATTATTGATGCATGAGTATTTTTTAGGTGATGCTATAGGTGTTATATTGATAATGTGTATAGGGATAACAATACGTGTGGTTACTCCTCAAAAGTGCTTTTATGGAGATAAAATGTGAATTGTATGTACAAAAGTTTAGTGGGTTGAACATTTTTTTTTTGATTGAATAAAAGGGTAGCCATAGGATTCATCTCTCTCTCTCTCTCTTAAAGAATCTGGCTCTTTTTGGGAAAATGGTAAATTCAAACAAACTTATTAATGTTGGAAAAGGATATACTCGTAAGAAGCTTATTATAAATTTCTAGGATATGGAATTGGTTAAATAGCTAGTTAATAAGTAATATTTGAGATGAAACTCTAGCTTAATGAATCATGTTAAAATTTATTAGGAAAATCTTTATGTGTATTATTGTAATACAACACTAATAAATTGTTATAATAGAATCATAAATGGTATCTTAGGTTACATTCTTTGAAGAGGATGCGTATTTCATCTTGTGTGTAAGTTTGATATTAGTTATTCTCCTATAGTATACCATAGACATTCTTGGGAAAAAAATAACTTGTTCCATAAAAGAGATTTGTTTTTGTCTTATCTAAAAGGTTACTCACACAACTATGCGATGATGTATATGGAAAATTTACTATTTGAATAGTTTTAGTTTATAAAGGCAGTAGCGTGATAGTAGTACCTGATGTATACCCATTGAGAAGAAATAACCCCTATATTAATTTGTATCTAGTTTAGAGGATAAATTTTGGATTTAGATTGTATGTCTCTTTTGGGAATCCTAAAATATGTTTTCCTATTAAAAGAACTCCTAACTCTTTAGGTGAAAATTCTACCTAATATACCAATGTTAGACTAGAGTAGAAATATTTGTACTTTATGAATTATCAATACCTTAGTAATTTCCAACTTCTAGGAGTAAGTTGAATCTTAGGGAGGGGTGATGTAATGCCCCTCCAACCCTAACATATCCTAGGTATGCTCACTAGAAGTTAGGAAGTGTTATATGTGATTGTATGGGTATTTTTATAAGAGAATTATCCTTCTTGAGGAGTTTTCTTAACCCGACTCTCTTCCAACCACTATAAATTCACATCTTAATTTGGGAAATGATAAATATTGTATAGGTATGTCCCTTTATATCTTCCCATGTGTCAGTGATATTTTAGGACCTTGATGTGATGGGATCACTTGATAGATCTATATGTTTCTTTATGAGATGCTCATTATCAATGTTTATGATTATCTTAGATTCGTCACTTAAGGGTTAATTGTGTTAGCCACTCTGATGATGATTATATTTGTTATACTTGAGACTAGACATGATCGTGATATTTTAGCATTGTGGATGGTATGTTTCCTCCATACTAGACTTAGGATGATACCTCAACTGCATGGGAGGATTCTAGCAGACTTGAACTATGTATCCATATTTATTTGAAGGATTTCAGGAGCTAGTCCAATTCTAAAGGGAGAGGATGTGATATAGACATGATTACTACATTGAGTATTATGGACTCTATGATTTGTTTATTTTGATTAGATAATGAGACATTATGAGTACATTTTTGGATAATAAAACCGGTTTATGAAGGTTAGTAAATGATTTACATTATCAGTAGGACATTTTTCTTATATATATATTTACATGATTATATTATAAAGATGATTCATTCTTGTTTTACAATATGGAGTAATGATTATTCTGGAGCTAACCTTACTAATCCATTTATGCTTTGATATTGAAACTATCTGATGTGCTTGTGGGATGAGGAGAGGTAGTCGTAGTCACTCCTACGGGAGATCCAAATGATGTTGCACTCTCCCTCCTTGTCTGCCACTATGTTGTATATATGTTGGTATATATGTTCTCTCAGCTTGATGATGCAGGATGTAGGTACCAGACATCGACTTCACCTGGCTACATAGGTTTGAGCATGCCTTCAAATCCTCAAACATTGTTGTGTGGAGATATTTCCAAGATACTCTCAAGGATTCCCTATTGGCTTAGGTTCTTGTTTAAGAAGTCACCTTAGCTTGGGGGTTTGATCAATATTATAAATTTATTGATTTTGGAGATCTATATTGTAGAGTGTGTTTTCTTTATTCTTTATGTATGTTAAAGTATTATGCTTTTCTATCTTTTAAATATATATTTAGATGTATGTGGTTTAATTTATTATATATGTGTATGTATATATGGGTGCACACATATATACTTACGTGTATATAAATATGTTTATATAGTTATGTGTTTGTTTTGTATGTGTGAATGCATTTTATAACAATAGAGTAAATACTATATTATAAAATAAAAATAAAATGATTATAAGTAATTATCTCTTTTAGAGTAAAACTAGCTTACCTAGGGGTTTTGAACCTGAGACCTCCTAGGAGTTAGGCTAGTTAGTTTCCATTTGGGCTATGTGAATTACTTGGTAATATTAATTATCTTTATTATATTTATAGGTTTGGTAAAGTAAAATAAGTTAATTAAAATAATGAAATATTTATTTAGGCTTACGAGAATTATTTAATATTTTAAACCAACTATAGTAGTTGGAGAAGTTGCTTCCCGTAAAGCAACTCCTCCAACCATATGGTTGGATATGAATATTTGGAAGAGGGAGATATTTGGAGAATGGAGATTTCAGTTTGAAAATGGTGTTATTTATCAAGGGTTGAGGAAAAGAACACTGTTTTGTTTTTTTGAAAAAAAAAGAAGAAACAATTGTTGCAAGAAAAATACAGTCCTGATGCGGAGGCCATATCTCTTTAACCAACCATTGGATCTTACTAAGGTTTTAATATATTGGTAAGAACCTAATTGTGTCACTTCTTACCAGAGAGATCGAAGAAATATAATTTGGTTCAAAAGTTATAGATCTTTGTGTGTGGGTCTATCCAAGAGGACAACACGAAGAAAATTGGAAAAAGATTTGGGGTTTTCTGGAAGAAATTTTGAATTGTTTGTCTCAGAGAATAAATGGTGGATTTGAAGTATTTAATAAGGAGATGAGAGAAATTTGGGAGATTTCTAGAGGAGGAAGGAAGATTATATTTATAAGGATTGGGGTAGATTTGTTTTCTAGAGGGCATCCACTTCTTAGAGCTTGAAAGGATTGATGTGGTGTGCTCAACTCTAGAAGGGATTTCTCCGTAGGACTCCATGTAGGATCTGGAACCAGGAAGAATCACCTTCTTTCCTATATGTTTGATATGTGTATGAAAATAGGATATATGAAATATTTAATATGGTTTTTAGAAGTTTGTGGTTGTATTAATTATTAAAGCAATTAATTGGTTGTAAAATTATATTGTTTACAAGAAGTTGTAATATATGTGTTTGTAAGATTTCTTAGTCAAGTCTCTTCTTGGAAAGTTTATTATTGTTTATATAATTGTATTTAATGCTCTTATGGTCTGTAAGGTTTCTATTTCTAATGATTTATTGATTTGGGTTTTGAAGTTGGAGATGTGTAGTATTTTAAGGAAGAATGTTGTATTAAATGATAATTTATCTCTTCCAAATTTCTTCCTGGGAGGGTTATGGTTATAGATATTTGGATGATATTAAGTGTTTTAATATGTATATATATACATGGTTGAGGGAAGTTTAAGGAAGATTCTAGGAATATTTAGGAAGGATTAGGAAGATTTGGTTGAGGTTTTTCCTTCTTGTGTTTTATGCAGATTTTTAGTTATGAATCCTTCATTTATTTTACTCCTGTTTGATTTGGTCATTTTGGGATTGGATTTTGGCCTGTGACACCTGTATTTTTTTTCTCATGAGTTTGGTTTGCATCATTTTACCCCTGAGAATGTTAAATTAATGCACGAGGTGAGTTACAATGTTGTATTTAAGGTGTCTTGCATTTGACATCCTTTCTATGATTCTTATTATGCATATGGATAAGGTTAGGACTCATCTTGAGGGCCTGAGTGTGCAGGAGAGTTCCCTAAACCTATGATTTAGAACATGTAAAGTGTTTCCTTTTTCTTTGGGCTTGTGTTGGGTTAGGGAACTAGGAACCCTAGGTGAGTGACTCACCATAGGTTTTGGAACCCAAAGTGGTTGCCAGATGATCCTATGGGTGAGTTTGTAATCAAGTGATAACTATAAAAAAATTAACATGGGAAGGGGGGATTCAAAAGATAATGAAAGAAAATATAATAAGGCCACATAGACCTGATTGGAGTACTGGGACCAGGGATAACTGTCAGGATGGATCCCTATTCATAAAGGGGGGACCAGGGTTACATGGTTGCTAGGAAGGATCCTAATATACATATTGTGTGATGACACTCACTTAGGTGGTATTCTAAAACCTTGACCTTGGTGTTATAGTATGGTGATGTTTTATGTGCTTTACTCTTGTTCTTTTGAGTTTTGGTTTCTTGGTGTTTTGCATCTTAGATTTCCTTAAGGTCTTGAGAGTACCTTGGTTCTATCTCCTAGCATGGGGGTGGAACTTTACCAGTTTCACATGGTTGGGTGGCAAATATTTTTCGAGGTATTATTTGTGGTTCATGTCTTGGATTGGATTTAGATTTATTCCTTGGTGAAGATATCCTTTATTGTGTCATGTATCTGTATCTTTTGTATTCAAGATGTAAATATGTATTTTAAGCCCTTGGGCAACTTAATATAATTATCTCTTTGTGCGCCTTTGGGCTATGTGAAGTAATTGTAATTGTAATTGTAATTGTAATAGTAAGAAGGAAGCAATGTAATTTGGGAGGGCTAGTCTTATGAATGTCAGGAGGGAATGATTAATTGGAATCATAAAATTGTAATGAATGAATGTAGTTGTGTATCTTCTACTTTATCTCTCTTTGAATCATTTAAATAGAAAATGGAAAGAAAGGGTTTGTAAATTGAAAGATTATCTATGTTTTGGAAGTACACATGAATTATGTGTAGATAAGGCTAATGAGAAATAAATGAAAAAGGAAAGTTTATATGTATGGAATAAGCAATGTGCTATTTGTTCTATCTCATTTCTCAAAGTGGTATGTTGTGAAAAGTAGGTAAGGAAATGAATTCATTAAGATAGTTAATTGTATCAATGACTCTAATGTTGGTAACAAACTTTAAGGGAACCTTTAAGGACACAATAATATGTAGGAATATCAAATAGGTTCTTAGTAATGTTTTTTTAAAAATAAAAATAAAAAAATGTTTCTTTTCTTGTACTTTAGACCTGTTCCTTATGGGTTCCCTGGCGGGGACATTACAAGTTGTGTTTAAACATTCAGACCTTGGTCTACTATTGCTATGTTGCGTACTTATGCTTGGTGTATGAATTGATTTATCACCATGCAAACCCAAAATAGTAACAAGGCTGGATCTAGCAATGAACATATTAATGAGGAACCAAATCCAAGGCTAGATGAGATCTTAACCCTCTTGAATGAAAAAAGGAACCTCTTATAGTAGCAAGGTGATCATATGGGTAATCTTGAGTAGGAATTAAGAGGTAGGAAAAATGAAGAGGTTAGAGGGAAGAGGATTAGAGGCTTGAATCTCATAGGAAGCTAGATGAGGATCGACGACTGGAAGCACAGAGAAATGAAGAAGAGGATAAGAGGAATAAAGAGAAACAAAAACAAAATGCACATCATTGGGCTGCATAAGTACCTAATAACAGATGAAGAATAGCTAAAGAACTAAGTATGGACCTCAAGAAGGTCGTACCTCCTAATTTTTATGGTAAGACCATCAATGATGTTGTAGAGGCATGGATCGTATCTATGGAGAAGTACTTCTATGTTCACAATCTTTCGAGTGAATCTAGAACTATGTGGGGTGCTTTCCAATTGGTTGGTGAGGCTAGTACTTGGTGGGATGATGAGATGGTGGAAAAGAGGATGTAACCTGACAAGATTTCTTGGGAGGAATTTCTGGTACTTTTCTGTAAAATATGGCTACCTTAGTTGTACCATGACAAGAAGGTAGCTAAATTCCAGAACCTGATGCAAGGAGTATTGACTATTACCCAGTACCATGAGAGATTATACCACATGGTTAAGTATGTACCATAGTAATATCAATATGAGTGGTTTAAAACCCACAAGTTTATTCTTGGGTTATGTCCTGAGATAGGATTGGAAGCTCACATGCATGAGCCTAAGACTATGGACTTTGTTTTTAGGAAGACCTTGAGGAAAGAATAGAAACTACAACAAGTGTCTTAAATAAGAGTGAATTAGAGGACTAGTGCTCCTTAGGGATTTAAGAGAAAATTTCAAGATAATAAACCAAAGGACACTAGAGGACAAGTGTAGAATATGAGGGGTAGAGGTACATGTAATGTAGGAAGGAACAAAAATAATGGTGCGCAGAATTAGAACAGAGGAAATAATATGAATGACAACAAGAGGAACAAGCTAGATGGTGAACTGGGACCATAAGATGGTTGCTTCACTTGTGGAGGTGACCACTATGCTAGTGCTTGTCCTTAATGATCAATGCAAAGAGATGGAAAATGACCTCAGATTCATCACCGGATTCATCTAGTTGTTGACCATAGACAAGTTGATTTTCAAGGTACACCTATTCAAATGTTTGGTAAGCTCTTTGGTCATGATATTTCTATTTTGATTGATACTAGAGAAACATAATGCTTTATAGATCCTAGAGTTATTTCTAGATTACCAGTTAGAACAGGCTATATGTTAGAACCTTGGATGGTAGAGTATGGAAATAGGGCAGAGAAAAAGGTTGAGCAATGTTTAGCTTGTAGTGAAATTGCACTTCCTAATTTTTAAACGTAAGTAAACCTGTATGTTACACCTTTAGGTTCCTATGATGTCATTTTTGGAATCAATTGGATAATCGAACATAAGGCTATAGTGAGCTGTAAGGACAAATCAGTTGAATTCCCAGATGATACAAGTAATCATACAATATTTTTAAGTGTGAAAAGATATTTTGAGTTTAGATAGATTTCTACCTTGCAATTGAAAAAGGAAAAGAGGAAGGGGTGCATAATGTATGTGGCTTATGTCAAGGATCTTGACACTCCTAGTTTAAAGGATTTCCCTATTCTACAGGAGTTTAAGGATTTTTTTTTGGAAGAATTAGCCGAGTTACCTCTCAAGAGAGAATTTAATTTCTCAATTGATGTAATGCCTAGAACTAAGCCTCAATCTAAGGCTCCATATTGTACGACCACCACCGAAATGTATGAGTTAAAGATGCAGTTGCAAGAAATCATGGATAAAGAGTTCATTCTCCCTATTGTATCACCATGGGGTGCTCTCGTGATTTTGGTGAAGAAGAAGGATGGTACCTTACAATTATTCATAGAATATAGAATGCTCAATAAGGTAACCATTAAGAATAGATATCCTCTCCCACAAATAGATGAACTATTTGATCAAATAAAGGGAGCAACTGTGTTCTCTAAGATTGACTTGAGATCTAGGTACCATCAACTTCGAATCAAAGAGGAAGACATATCCAAAATAGCTTTCAAGACAAGGTATAGACATTATGAGTTTGTTGTCTTACCTTTCGGATTGGCTAATGCTCCTGCAGTATTTATGAACTTGATTAATAGTGTGTTCAAAGATTGTCTTGATAAGTTTGTAGAGATATTCATTGATGACATTTTGATTTAATCCAAGAACATGGAGGAACATGAGGACCATTTGTGGATAGTTTTATAGTGTTTGAGAGACAATAAGTTGTATGGGAAACTATCAAAGTGTTCTTTATATAAGAAAGAGATTCACTATTCGGTTCATATCATTTCTACAAATGGAATTTCAGTAGATCTGGTAAAGATTAAAGTCATTCTTCAGTGTCCAACACTTGGGAATGTGAGTGAAGTAAGAAGCTTCATGGGACTTGTAGGTTATTATAGGACATTTGTGGAGGGATTCTCCAAGATTGCAACACCTATTACATCCCTTCAAAGGAAAGGGAAAAGATATGTGTGGACTGATGTATGTGAGAGAGCATTCCAGATGTTGAAACAAGAGCTCACATCTGCTCCTATCTTGATCATACCCAATCCTAATGGACACTTTACCGTTATCACCGCTGCTTTAGGTGAAGGTACTTGTGGCGTGCTTATGCAAGATGGAAAGGTAGTGGCTTATGAGTCATGAAAACTAAAATAGTATGAGGTTAACTATACACCTCATGATTTATAATTATCTGTAATTGTACATGCATTAGTGATGTGGAGACATTACCTTTTGGTTAAGCTATTTAAATTAAAGATGAATCACATGGGATTTAGGTATATCTTCACACAACCTAATCTCAATGCTAGAAAAAGATGTTGCTTAGAGTTTCTAAGTGAGTATGACTTCGACATTGAGTACATTAAAGGGAAAGAGAATAGAGTAGCTGATGCTCTAAGAAGAAGAAGGCACATATCTTCTATTTCTACATCTAGGACTCGATTGAGAGAGAATGTGTTGCATAATCTTTTAGGTGATGACCATTATGAGACGATCAAGTTAGCTTTTCTTATAGATCCATCAGATCACCACTTTGATAGATACACTTTTGATGATGATGGTATTATGAGATACCAAGACAAGATGTATATTCTCAGCTAAGAAGGGTTGAGAAATTTGGTTTTAGAGGAGATGCATTGTACTCCATTTTCAGGACATCGAGCAGTAAACAAGATGATTGTCGATTTGAGGCCATTGTATTTTTTGCCAGGGTTAAAGTGAATTGTGACAACTTTTGTAGCCTAGTGTTTAGAATGTCAGCAAGTCAAGGCTAAACATGTCCACCTGACATGACTTTTGTGCCCTCATGATATACCATAGTATAAATGGCAAGTCATCAGTATGGATTTTATCTAGGGTTTACCCATGACATGATGCAAACGTGATGTAATCTTGGATGTAGTTGATAAACTAACCAAGATAGCTCACATTATTCTAGGGATCTTGAGAGATGGATCTTTGGCTTTGGCCAAGAATTTTGTTTAAGAAATTTTCAGATTGCACGGTGTGCCCGAGACCATCATATCCGATAGAGACACAAGGATGCCATCGAGGGTTTGGACAACCTTAAATGCTTCTTTGGGTACTAGATTACATTTAAGTACCACTTATCATCCACATATAGATGGAAAAAATGAATGAGTGAATCAAGTGATTGAGGATTTACTCTATATCTATTGCATGGATCAACAGTACAAGTGGGAAGAGTATCTTTCATTGGTAGAGTTTTCCTACAACAACTCTTATCATGCTTCTTTAGGTATGGCACCATTTGAGGCACTTTATGGATGGAAGTGTCGTACTCCTATCAGTTGGGATAGAGTAGAGGATATGATCATTATTGGTCTTGATATGTTGGTAGAGATGGAAGAACAAATGACTTTGATTCAAGCTTGACTGAAGGAAGCAACTGATAGAAAAAAGAGTTATGCAAATAGCAACTGCACTTTCAGACAGTTTCAGGAAAGGTGACAAGGTGTTTTTACATGTGATACCACATAAAAGATAAATCTCTTTTGGCAAGTCTTCCAAGCTTGCACCGAGATATGTGGGCCCATTTGATGTTTTGGAGGTTATCAACCTCATTGCCTACAAACTTTCTTTACCACCCGCTCTTTCCCAAATTCATAATATTTTTCATGTACCATCCAGATACATCTCATATCCTAGATTGGAGTGCATTGGAGGTTCAGGATCTGGGGGTGGTCCTGGTGCAACCTACCTGCCTCGTCGATTAGTATACCATCAGAGTGTGTGACAAGGATATAGTATATTATAAGGTCCAATGGGACCAATTCTTTATCGACGGTGCTACTTGGGAGGATGCAGAAGACATTCATAGATTTTTTCCGTTGTTGTTTACTTAGACTTTATTTCTATTATGTTTATGTTTTAAGCTCTATATGGTCATATTTATATGCTTTCATAAGACATCAAGTCAATGTCTCTTCTTAGGGGGAAGGGATGTCATAACCTGATCCAGTTTTCTTGGTATTTAGGATCTTTTAGCAACTTTTTGTTGACTTTGTTTGTCAACCCTAGTCATAGAAAATAAATGATTTAGACATAGATATTATTATGTTTCTTTAAATATTTTATGATTAAATTAATATTTTGTTATGGAAATTGAAATGCATTATGAAATATTGTTTAATGATAATTATTGATGAAATTGGAAATGTTAAATATGTCATGAAAATGAGTTATGCATTTTAATGCGATTTTGGATTTAATGGACTAACCTACTCATGATGTTTTGAGTGTAAGAATTATTGAGAGGAGATGAATATGGTAATGTGATAGAGGTAGAGGAATTTATCTCTTTAGTAGGGATGTGATGGGAATAATTGGTCGCAAGCACATACCACTTAGTTATTTGTTTTCATATTTAATGAGTTTTCTTTTATCTCTCTTTCTCATTAAAATTGAATATTTTAGAAAATTGACTACATGTGTTAGTATAATTTAATTTATCTAAAAAATAAAGGAAATTCATTTGATTTAATTTTTATGTTAGAAATGATAATTTGAAATTAACCAAGTGAATATATATATATATATATATATATATATATATATATATATATATATATATATATATATATATATATATATATATATATATATATATATATATATATATATATATATATATATATATATATATTGTTATACTACAACTGATTGAATATCTTAAGGAAGAGATTGACAAATGATTGGATACTTCAAAGGGAGAGAGTGATGATCACTGAGATACAAAGGTATTTGTGACACATTAAATCAGTTATTATATTGTCATTGATGTCAACTAGTTTTGACTATACTTATCATGATAGTTACAAATACCTAAAGAAAGAAATAATGGTGAAGGAATGATATATTTACATGAAGATGAGATGTATGAGAAAGATATGAATATGGTATTCATTGGGTAACTTATTGATGAGTCTATGACATTATGTTAGTGATTTCATTGTATTACATAATTTTGTTATGAATTGAAGATCAAGAATGAACACGTTTATTTGGTCGGTAAATGAAGAACTTAGTATACACTAAGTTAAAATAGTGTACACCAAGCAAGTGTAGTGTATACCAAGTACAGTATTAACTGAGATAGAAGTCACTAACACATCATAGTATTGAATGAGTGAAATAAATAATATAGAATATATGACTGTCGACCTAAGATGATGAGTTGGACGAATTTGGATTATTCTGAGGTTAAATATAAAGTTTGTCATGAAGATAAAACAAATGAAAAAATTCAAGGATGATCAAATGATGGAGAATGAAATGTGTTTCAGGCACAAGTTCCAACAAAGGTTGAAGTGGAAAAATCAATGGTGAGGATTAAGAGAAAAATCTATGGATGAGAAGAAAATGGTTTATCATGCCAATAAAAGGAGACAAGAGATTCATTATGTGAGGGATACATGTGAGAAGATTGCATTCATGTGAAGATGGTCAGACAGGTTAAAGATAGAAATGAGTAATTTTGTAGACAACACCAAGCATTAGAGAAAGAAATTAATTGAGCATAATAGAGTTGGAGGATACAAGGAAATTGAAAGTGATTATGATGGCCAGAGGTATTTTGAGCTTAGCATAGATCTGAAATTCTGCAAAGAAAGTTGTACTTGAATTAGATCATTTACTGTTGCATTCTAACCATTGCTACAGATAAATCTCTTAACCAAGTGGGACTTAACAGTCTTTATTATTTCATTATGACATTCAATTCAAATGTTGATTATTTTCATGTTGACCCCATAGTGAATGTTTGGTCACAAAGAACTGTTAGTGATAAATCCTCTAACAAGGTCACACCTTACAGTGTGTTTTGTAACCTTTAACATGGTTGGCTCTTAATCAAGCTCACTTCAGAAGAGTGAAATTATTTCAGGTACTGGTCCCAGGTGGTTTTTCCCCTAACAGGGTTTCCACGTTAAAAATCAAGTGTTATATGTGTATGAATGTGATGATTTGTTTTTTTTATTAAGGTAACAACAAGTTTTGAAGATGGCCCGAAACCCTTACACATATAACATCAGGTTTTGAATGTGATGATTTATTATTTTACTTTACATATTACAATTACTGGTTTGATCGATATATACACTAGTTAATTTATTGGTATTCGGTTAATGAAGAGAAAGACACAAACAAAGTTTTACTGAGTTGTTTAATTGAATTGAAAGATTTGTTTTATACATCTAGAAATATTTGAGATTGTAGGATAACTGGAATTAACTGATTCACCCCCTCTCAGTTATCTAATAATTGGTAGCAGAGCTAGAGTAATTAAAGAAATAAGTTTGAAGGACTTAAGTAAAATATCACAAGATGTATAAGAGAGAGGTGCCAAAGCTGAACAAAGACAACTTCTGAACATGGAAAAGAAGGATGAAGTTATATCTATCATGGATTGGAGATTCTACAATGTACTATTTAGAAAATGATTTTATAACTCCCACTAGTCCTTTGACTATCAACCAAATGAAAGAAAGACAAGAACACAATGCTATGATGATTGGGATTGCTTCTTCTTTATTAGATGTTGAATTTGAAGACATTAAGACATTTAAAAATGCAAAGCAGATGTGGGACAAGCTAACACTAGTTCATGGAGGAGATGTGAATGTGCTAAGGGCAAAAACTAAAAGTCTAAGAGGTAAGTTTGATGATATGAAGATGAAAGAAGGTGAAAACATCACTCAGTATAGCAACCAAATCAAGGAAGTTGTGAATGTCATTCAAGGAGTAGGTGGAACTATTGATAAAGACACTATGATAAGTAAAATTCTCATAACATTGTTACCTGCCTATGCTACTAGAGTCTCTACAGTTCATGAAATGAGAGTAGCTCCTGGTAATAATATTTCACTTGATAGCCTAATCGGTAGATTGACTGCATTTGAGCTTAATAACTATGACAACAATATGATACTTAAGGTAGAATCTATTACAAGTAGTAGTTGCTGTTGCACCAAAAGATCAACCTATTAATGCCCAATACAACCACTAGACTTATAGAACACATGAGGCTATTAAACCATGTCACGAATCTCAAAGGGAGACATTGGCGGTTAGTCCAACAATCCCCCCCTCAACGTCACCCAAGGGGATTCGAACTTGTGACCAAGCTCTGATACCACTTGTTACAAGTAGTAGTTGCCGTTGCACCAAAAGATTGACCTATTAATGCCCGATACAACCACTAGACTTATAGAACATAGGAGGCTATTAAACCATGTCATGAATCCTGAAGGGAGACGTTGGTGGCTAGTCCAAAAAAATCTTCATTTATGTCATCTTTGAAAATTGGAAGATCAAGCAGTAGACATAAAATAAGGAATGAAAGTGAAAGTGAAAGTGAAGAAGATGAGCTTGATGAACTTTAAGCATTAATGGCTAGACGACTACAAAAAGGCAAAGGAAGATATAGAGGTAAACTACCCTTGGTATGTTTTAAATGCAAAGAGATTGGTCATATTGCAGCAAGATGTCCTGATAGGAAAGAAGATGAGAAAACAAGTGAAAGATCAAATGAAAGGAAGAAGGACAAAAGAAATTACTAAGACCACAAAGGTAACCAACAGTATGGAAATAGAGACAACTGAGACTACAAAGATAAGGACAAGAAGGCATGTTACCTAGTTGAAGATGAAGATGATGACACCAAGACCGAAATTGATGAAGACATAGAAGTGGTACTTGTTGCATTGAAATGTATGTTGAAACAACACTTATTTCTAAAGTTAGCAAGAATAATACTTGGATTATTGATAGTGGTTGCACACATCATATGACTGGTGATGGAGAGAAATTTGAATATTTTGAACATTATAATGGTGGATCTGTGAAAATGGGAAATGATACACCTTGTCTAGTAAAAGGAAAAGGATCTATATTTCTGAATAATAAGATCAGATGTGAAAATGCATATTGGGTGAAAGGACTTAATTATAATCTATTGAGTGTAGCAAAACTAAATAACACTAGTCACCGAGTTGTATTTGAGAATAGAAAGGTGAAAATCTATGATGAGATTGGAAAGTTGATCGGTACTGGTGAAAAATCAAAAGGTATCTGCACTGAGGACACCCCATCAAAATGGGATTGATGAAAGGAGGAATAAATCAATTATTGATTGTGCTAGAACATTGATGATTGAAAAATATGTTGCACAAATGTACTGGAGAGAAGTTGTTAGTACTTTTATTTACACATTGAACCAAGTTCAACCGAAGAAAGAATCAAACAAGAAAACTTATGAATTATGGTATGGTTACACGCCTAATATGAGTTATTTCAGAATATTTGGAAGTAGATGTTACATTCTGAAAGATGATAGAAATGGAAAATTTGATTCAAAAGGTGATGAAGGGATATTTCTAAGATATTGTACTAAAGGCAAGGCTTATAAATGTTTGAACAAGGCTACTAACAATATGATTGAAAGTGAAAATGTGAGAGTTGATGGGTTTGTAGAAAAGAATGATGAAGAAAGCAAAAAGAAACTAGAAGACTATGGTAGATTTGTTTATATTGAAGAACCTTAAAATCTACCTAAGCAACAGTCTAACATTACCGAGCAACAAAATAATGCTACTGAGCAATAGTCTTTATAGACCGAGCATCAACAAACAATTATTGATGAAAATGTTGATCATATACCAAGTAGAGAACACATTAAAGAACAAAGATCTGAACCTATACTTGCAAAGTATGTGAGAAGACACCATTCACAAGATTAGATAATTGGAGATAAAAGAGCAAGAATGATGAAATGAAGTAAGTTGAGGAACGATACATGTTTAGTTTGTGAATTTGAGCCTAAAACTATTAGAGATGCATTGGAAAATGATGAATGGATTATGACAATGAATGAAGAGATTGAGAAAATATGAAAAAATAAGACATGGACACTGGTACTGAGACCAAAAGACAAAAATGTGATTGGAACCAAATGGATATTCATAAACAAATTGAATGAGAATGGAGATGTAACAAGTAACAAAGAAAGATTGGTTTGCAAAGGTTATGCACAACAAGAAGAAATTGACTATGGAGAAACTTTTCCACCCGTTGCTAGACTTGAAGGAGTAAGAATACTACTCGCATATGCTTCTTACAAAGGATTTAAAGTTTATCAAATGGATATTAAATCTGAATTTTTGAATGGGATACTTGAGGAAGAGGTATACATTGAACAACCTGAAGGTTTTGTTGATCAATAATTAGAGGAACATGGTATGTAAGTTGCACAAGGTATTATATAGATTGAAACAAGCACCGAGAGCATGGTATGAAAGACTACTTTCTTATCTCATTATAATTGGATTTGTTAGAACAAGTGACAACAATAATTTGTATTTGAAATGTGAAACTGATGACAATATTCTTATTGTTGAAATATTTGTTGATGATATTATATTTGGAGGTCATGATAACTTATGAAAATCTTCTGCTGATGAAATGAGGAAAGAATTTGAAATGTCAATATTCGGTGAGATCAATTTTTTTCTTGGATTGCAAATATTACAACAAAAGGAAGGCATATACATCAAACAATCTAAGTACATCAAAGAAGTGTTGAAGACATTCGATATGGAAGATTCAAAACTAGTTGGTACACCTATGGTCACTAAAAGCAAGCTGACAAAGGATGACAAGTAAACCAAGGTAAATCAAACCTTATATATATCAATGATTAAAAAATTCTTGTATGTTGTGTGTGTACTAGAAAAAGTACCTTCATAGGGTTAGTATCATCAATAATTCAAAATAAATACTAAATTACCACAAATAGCAATCTATTTAAGCTAATAATTGACAATTAAGCACTCCATGGATATCTATTTAGGGATGCTAATGATAAAGCTCTCAATAAGCTTCTATTAGTGACAGTCCTAAAATGAGAATGATAAGCAAAGATAATAACAATGTTAATTCCAAATTGAAATGATTTAATTAGCTCCTAGATTTGCCTTTCTAGCTCTAATTTGTAAGAGGTTTGATGCTATTCTCAGATTTGTGGATGATTTATGAGTGAATTATGCCTTGATTTTATATATTTTGGCAAGGGTAGGGGGTGTAGTTGAGTTGATCATGATTGAGTTGGGGTTAAGTCCTTGGTTCCACCCTTTGGAGACAATTTAAATGGATTGTCCTCAAAGCTTGGGACAAGAAGAAAAAATGGGTGGACAAGATGCATCCTCAAAGTGAGTGATGAAGATTCAATTTAGGCTTGATCCATGTGAGCTTGGTTCTCAATTCCTATTGGTTGATTGATTTTCCTCCCATTTGGTGGTTGAGAGAAAATAGGAATTAATTAATTGAATTGATTTAATTTGTTTAGCCATGTGTACCCCTTGAATGGGTTGATTTGATTTAATTGAACTATGTAATTAATTATATTAATTACACAATTAATCGATTTATCATGATTTATTCGATTTAAATTGATTTGATAGCTTTTGATTTTCAATTAATTTTGGATTAATGTTCAATTACAATTTATCTTTGATTTGATTTAATTGCATTTAATTGTGTTGATCCTTGCCTTGATTTCTCACTTAATTGATCTTGTCCATTTTTAGGTGATTACAAATGCCCCTCTTTGAGTTGACATGCGCAACATGTTGATTCAAAGAATGTCCTGATTCAACTAATATAAGGTCCTGATTCTGTCGATGGTCGATCTCGATGTTTGATGTAAGATGCAAATTCTAATGATAGAATTGATGCAATTCTAATTGATTTGATGTCTTGGTGGTTGATTTGATGACAATTCCCTGATATGGTACCTGATTTGATCTAATATGATGTTTGATGCCCCTTTCGATTGATAAGCGAATTTTTTTTTGATAAAAGATTATGCTCTAATTTGATGGTCCTGCCCTTGATTTGATGATCTTGTTGTTGTTTCTGATTATCCGAGTGTATGCCCCCTTGAAAATGAAATGAAATTTGATAGATGTTTTGAAAAAGTTGACGGTTTAGGTCATTTTGTGTTGATTAGGTCCCTTTTATAAGGAATTTCAATTTTATTTCTAATATTGATTTTGCATTCATGTGATGACAAATGCCCTTGATTTGTTAGATTTGGTGAAAAATTTGGGTCCCCAGGCATTTTCTGGTCAAAGATGCCCTTTTTAGGTCAAAATGGCCTATATAAAGGGGTAAAAAGTCATTTTTACTATTCATTTTCACTTGCTTAGTTGAATTTTTTCTCTGACTCCTTCTGAGCTTTTCATGATGGCGATCTCGATTAGAGAGCATAGGTTTGAGCATGGTCAGCGATATTTGCATCCACCGACCTACGGACCTCCGGTAAGTGCCTGATCCTCTCTATTTTTCAATTCATGCATTTAATTTCAAGAAATTTAGATTTTTCTTGCCAGAACCCTATTTTTCTATATTTTTCAATTGAAATAGCGCATTTAAACATTTTAATAATGTGTTTGAACTTTTTTTAGCGCTTCTGCACTTTTAAATAACGCGTCCGCACTTTGAATTAGCACGTTTGCACGTTGAATTTAGGGCACATTTCACTTATGTAATTTTCTTTAGCGCTTTTGTATGCATTTGCGCTTATCATAATAGCGCATTTAATTTTTGAAATAGAGCTTTTGAAAATTTTTAGCGCGTATGAAACTTTTTAGTGCATTTGATCTTTTAGGTTGTGCTTTTAATCTTTTAAATAACACTTTTGCATTTTAGTGCTTTTAAACCTTAAAATAGCACTTTTACCCTGATAGGAAAAATTTATAAATGCCTTAGTCAGTTTTCTGAACTTTTCCATGTCGTCAATCAGTTGATTGGTGTGGGTAATAAACCTAATTTGGTAGCGAGTTGTAAGATGTCAGTGTGAGTTAATTATAGTCTGAATATTTGATTGTCAATCTAGATTTAGATGATGGATGATGATGAATTTTTCGTCCTCTCTGAATAGAATCACGAAAATTGATTTTGATTTGATATTTGTTTGTAAATGTTTGATTGACTTATGATAATTCAAATGATAATTGATTTTAAAACTTCTATGATTGAACTTGCTTTTTGTAGGCAGTGCTTAAGTCATTGGCTATTTGTGGATTATACCCTTGTCCTTTCAACATGATTGATGACTCAAGTGCTCCGGATCAGAGACATATTGGTAGGTGTGGATTATCTTTCCTTCTCATTCTTCCTCGATTTCGAGTGAATCGGGGTCTTCTTACCGCTATGGCAGAGCATTGGCACTCTGACCATAATACTTTCCATTTACTGATGGGTGAGATGACCATCATCCCTGAGGACGTCTACCATATCCTGCGTATCCAGAATCAAGGAGAGTTGGTTTTCTATGATCAGGTGTATGAGGGGACAACATGTCGACGGGTCTTCCAGGATCCTACCATAGGTGATGATCACATTCAGTGGTCTCAGTTCCATTCCTTCCCAGTTTTGCCAGCGGTTTTGGGTGCCTTGATTAGAGGTTTCCTTGTACTAGATTGATGAGGGCATGGATTTGCAGTCAGTTGGGGTCCTATTCTGGAGGATCTGATGGCTTAGCCTCAATGTTTTGATTGGGGGTCCTGTGTCTTGGTGTAACTCTATCACGAGTTGCATACAATAGTGTATAGATGTTCTTCTACTCTTTTAGCAGGAGCTATTCTACTTCAGCTTTGGACATGGGAGCATCTCCCAATGACACAACCTATTACAACACGTTAGCATGATTTGGGATGGCCATTTGTCTGGATGTATGAGGGTATGATTATATAGACCCATATGGGTAAGTTGGATTATTGGCATCATGTTATCAACGATATGGATAAGGTTATATGGCATCCTTATCTTGGTTGCGAGCCATGGCCAGAGGATGCGACTGAGCTTCCCTATATGTGCAGTCCTCATTGGATGATTGGTCATATGCCACATATTATAGAGAGATTTTGCTTTCGGCGGGTGCTACGACAGTATGGTTGCACTCAGGGTATGCCACAGGGTGTTGCTATGTATGCCTGAGTTTAGGCTAATAACATGAGAACTGCTTTTGAGTGATTATAAGTCTATCAAATTTTTCCTTAGAGGGTGTAAATAATGACAAATTAAAAAAAATTGGCCCCTTTACAAGTTTTTTAATTGATTAAAAAATATTAATTTTTAAATTTGGCATTTTGAAAGAACCCAATGGAATGATTGATTTAAATGTTTTGTTGTCAAAGAATCATGGGTTGATCACCTTTCTTGTTGGAATAGATTTACAAGTGAATGTAAACATTTGTTAACATGACACTCCAGTACCCACTTGTTGGAGTTGATATGTTGTCAACATGTCTATTTGAAGGTTAATTTTGAAGGGTTACCTTACACTTAGAACTAAAAAGAGAATATTATTTTGAACACTTCATTAATTTTTTCAAATCTTCTTCTTCTTGCAATGTGGAGGATGTATACTATTTTATGGCCACTTAGTTGAAATCATGATCAAGTCAAAGCTATTTACTTGCTGGGAATTAATATTGGCAAAGGTGGTGGTAGTTCCACTGCAAAAGTTTGTTGAATATTCATTACATGGGCGTAAGTGGTCCAAGTGAAATACTTTCTTAGAAGATGATGTTGAAGGTGGGTATTGGAGGTTGTGTGGTTGATTAATAGACATATTTTTATGGTAACAACTTTGGTAACAATATTCCTAGGAAAAAACCGTTGAATGAAAAAAAAACCAACATGTAAATTAATGTAGAAAAATGTAGGGTGTTGTTGAGGAGTTTTTATCCATGTAAGAGTATTATTGTGTTGACTAAGAAAAAAGATGCCCAAATCTAAATAATTGATAGAGATTTCTAGTTGGAGTGCACTAGATAAGGTTTGTTCAAACTAAAGATAATTTACAAATCAAACAATGTGGTAACTTATTTACACTTGCAACAACAATATATGCACTTATGTGGATAGAATCCCAAGGAACTCTTTCAACACACCTCTTAATGAGGCAATAGCTTTGATGATTAATGCCTTTATTTTGAAATAAATCTTTTGAGAATGGATCACTCCCTTACTATGATTATATCAATCCGTTAGTAAGTAAAGAAGAAAATAATAATAAAGAGGAGTAGAATCCCTCATTCTTATTTGTGAAAGAAACCTTCCAAAACAACATCTATATTATGCAAGCAAGTAAAGATATTTTAATTTAGAATTATCCTACAATAATTAAAAAAAAACTTCAATAAGTATCTCAAATACTTATAGAATGACTCTATGAGGAATTATAGTCTAGGCTATGTACAAGTTTTTAGAAACATGGCTATGATACCATAGTGGAATTTCCAAGATCTAAAAGAAAACTAAATGTGCACAGTCACCAAATTGTATTACTAAGAGAATTGATTCAAATGTACATCAAATTATTTATTATTTTGGAAAGAAAACAAAGAGATAAGGTAGAAAATAATGACTAATTACCCCTACAAAGGTGTGACACTCTTGAGCAAACTAACATGTACTCATGCAAGTGGTGAGCCAAGATGCAATAGGTGTCTCTAAAAGGGAGTAGACATGCCTCAACTATATTAAGTTAGATAAAAGACTAAAATCTCTAAGTAAACTTAAGCTTATGTGTAAATAGGTCTATGTTAGTAAAGATGATATCTTAACTAGGCAGATAAAGAGACTATTTACAATAACATTGAACTCCCTTAGAATGTTCTCTAAGTTTTGTTAGAAATAGGAATACTGAGAGGGGGAGGGGGGGGGGTGTGAATCAGTATTCTACAAACTTTAACTTTTTCCCCCAATTATGGATATAACAGATTATCTTAACACATGCATAACATAAGAAGCTAAACAACATGCATAGCAATAAAACTAAAGAACTCATAACACATTATTTGTTCTCGAGGAAACCCTGGCCAAGGGAAAACCTTGGTGGAGATAGTACCCACAAAGATCCACTAATCAAAAGTATCTTGTTAAGGATGTTGACCCTGTTAGGAGTCTATTACATGCATATAGTGTCTCAGTCCTGATTAAGGGACTATAGGCCTTGTTAGAAGCCTCAACCCTGTTAGGAGTTGGCAGTACAAAATGTGATTACCAGATGAGCCCACTGCCCAAACAAGTAATATATAATATTTACTGATTACAAAAGTAGGTCAGGTACATAACCTTATACTACTTGCATCAATATATCTTCACTGCTCTTCACTATTGCTATTACATACATTCGTTACTTCACCTTTTACAATTACATCTTTACATATCTTTATACAAGTTATTAAGATTAATAACTTTCCAGTCGGCTATCATATTACAAAATATCTTTATCCAAGGGTTAACATCTAGGATGTCATCCCTTTATATTGTTAAGTCATTATTTTGATAAACAAAATAATCCCTTAACTCTTTATCAATTCTGTCTTCATATTCTGTCTTGTTGGCTCAACACTGTCTTTAGTAAAACTGTCATAACTTCTTCCGTACATACCATACTGACTTGCACTCTGAGGTGAGTCTTCAATAGTTAGCATAGAGTCTTCAATAGTTAGCATAGAGTCTATGTTCAAGTGCACAAGCATTGAAATTACTCTAATCAACATTGCAAACCAAAATTGTCATCAGGTTCACTGATAAAAACACACTGTCTCATACTTAGACAATTTGCATTGCACTCTGACATATTAGCTCTCTGAACTGTGTGATCTTCATGTGGATCATATGTTTCCATAATGACAACATCTATGTAACCAACTCAGCCAAATTTCCAACAATCTCCCCCTTTGTCATTGGTGGCAACATATGCGAGAATTGGCTAAGTCTTAGACTCCAAAAATTCAAAATTGTGGCCATAATACAAAATATATATATACTATCCTTATGACTTCATGAATCCTCTTTGTATACTATAATCCCCCTAAGAGTATGTATCCTTATCAATTTTCTTCTATAAATCTCTCCCCCATTGACAACAATGACAAAAAAAAGTAAGGAGGGTAACAAAATTGTGTTCACAAAAAGTTATACCTTACTTCAATATTGCAAAGCCGGTAGGCTTGCAACACAATCTGCAAAATTGATCTTCATAGCCTCTAATTATTTCTCTCATGATTTCTTAATTGAATCTACCACACTGAGTAGTGTGCACAATCCATAAGATGTAGTCTCGCATGCTTGGAGGTTCTCATAACTAAACTTCTGAAAAGATGTCTTGGCTGAAAGACATTCTTCCAGTTGCCCTTCAATAGTGCTCAAGTTTATAGAAATGTGCTCTCTTAAAAGAGTGAATCTCTTCAGCTTCCTATCCTTGTCATCTTGCAAAATTCTCATTTCATCATAAATTTTTCAAATTTCTACTCAATATCAAATACCTTCACATTGGGGCTCGAAAGAAGGTTTGTCTCATTATGAATTTCTACTTCCTTCATCTTCATCTTCTAAACTTCCTCTGCTACCAAGTTCTCTAATTTTGTACACTGAATGTACAAGGATTTTCCTCTTTCCAAATTCTTTCTCAAGTCCTTTATACAGATATCAAGGTTATTGATATCATTTCTGATGTTTTGACTAATGTCCAAAAGTATTTTGGCCTCATAAGCTGCTTGAGATTTCATCTTTGCTATATCAGATAGATTTGTAAACTCATTATCAAAAGTGTTCATTACTTTCTTTGCTCTCTCCAGAGGGTCATCTTCTGCAATCTATGTAGTAATAATACCTTGTAATTTCTTAGTAAGCTCCTTCAGGCATCCTTCAAGGCTCTTTAATTTCTTTTTCTTACTGATGATCTTGTTCAAAGATGTGATCAATTCCATCTGATCATCATCATCTACTTCCTTTCTAAAATTCTCAATCATAGAACCAATTTGAGTTTTCTTGCCAGTCTCAGGTGTAAGACTTATTTCTTCTTGAGTGGGAATAGGTACTTGTTTTTCTATCACTTTAGGTTCTATAATTATGGTTTCTATTTTCTTCTCTTCTCCTTTGATACTATCATGCTCTTCTAAATCTGAATTGTCAACAATGTTTTCAAGATTCTTGAATAAGTTATCATCACTATCCAAGGTGATCTTAGTTCCTTCTACATTCATTACTTCATCCTCAATATTTATGGCTGGTGGAGAGGGAATCTCCTCTTGTTCTGCTTCTATTACTTGATCTTTAGATTCTGCTGCAACTGATGATTCTCCAGTATTCTTTGACATAACCTTAATGATTGCTTGCTCTATTTCTATGTTAACTTCTTCATATCTGCCTCCCATAATCTGAATAGTTCTCTTCTTGGTTCTCAAATGGGTGCTTAAATCCTTCATGATCTAATTGAAGTGTACTTCATCTCTCACAACACAAAGTTTTCTTACAAGCTTTTCTCTAATAGCTATATCTTCTTCTGATGCTCTCTTCTTTCTATTTACAAGTTTCTTGTACAAGTCATCAGGTATCTTACCCTGAATTGTATCAAATTTCTTATTAGATAAAATCATATGCTTCACCACTGCATTTTCTAGATTCAGTCTTTCAGCATAATCATAGAGATCATAATATTTGTTCATCTTTGTAAAGTCTCCATCTTGAATATTCTATTCATTAACCTTCTCAACTCTAGGTTTCCAAGTTTTCTTCTTAACAGGAGTGCTTTCATCATCTTTGATATCTGCAAGTTTCCTTTGAACTAGTGGCACCAATGTCTTCTGCCTCTTACCCAGTCCAGTAGCAATCTCTTTTACTCTTTTTCTAGGTGTGGAGGAGGTTGATCTAGTGGATATTCTTTCTTCTTGATCCTTCTCTGTTTCTTCCACTTTCACCTTAACTAATGTTTCCCCTTGCTGTGCTGCAATTGATGATAGAGGTGGAATAGACAAAACTTATTTTTGTCTAATATCTCTAATTGCTGCTACTATTTTCTTGGCTACCAAGAACTCATGTTCAGTGATCCTTGTATCTTTTAGAATTTTCTTGATTGTACTCTCAACTCTTTTTTTTGACTGTTTCTCTTAAAGGATGGTCTTTGCAGAGTTGAAATTCTCCTCAAAGGTTCCAAACCTATTACAGTGAGTATCCAACTTGCACTTAAGTAATCTGCTCACATATTCTTCTGTCTCAATCTCAGATATCTCATAGCCAAGAGGGTCTATGAAATATGTTCTAGGTTCTACTACTTCAATGTAAGTAAAGTCAGTATCAACCATGAAACACATCTCATTTTTATAATTCTCCACAAGAGACTGTGGGATCCTTGATCTGCTAGACATCAAATTCTGAAATGATTTAATTACCAACACTGTACTTTCATTCACTTTATCAATAACATTCCTCCTATACACTTGGTTAATCCTTTCCATTGTAGTTTGGCCATCATTCCAATCATTTTCAATGGTGAATGGAAATCTTCTCAATAAATGAAAGAATATATAAGTGATTAAAGATGAGAATCTAAATTGTGAATACTTAGTCTTCTTTATCTTTTCCAAATTTTCAAACAACTGTATCCTCAAAATCTCACACATATCAACTTGCACTTTATCTACACACATCAAATAAGTTGCATGTATCATTCCAGCTGCCATGTCATCCTCTCTCGAGTTAGCACAAAACTTAGTTGTTAGGATCTTACACAAGTATCTGACATCATCTTGTTGTATCTTGCTAATTACAATTCCTCTGCCATTGTAGGATGAATTTGTGTTGTCTATGACTATTTTCCTCATGTTTTTATCATTCAAAGGAATAGCTTTGGAGTTTTAGATAGTCCAGTTACTTCATGAATTAAGTTAGCTGTAATATCTATCACTCTGTCATCTAACCAAAACTTTCCATTGTGAATTCTGCTTAGGATTATCTTGGTACATTCTTCATTATCAAATTCATATTGCAAAGCATACTTAACGATCTCATTATCTTTCAAATGCTCAAACCCTACTTTCAATGACATGTCCTGATTATAGATTTTTTGATATTCCTCTATGAAGTCACTATCATTGATAGTCTCTAGAAAACATCCCAGATAACTTCTAACATTCTCTAGATGTAAAACTCCATCTGGTACAGATGATAAAGCTAACCTAGGATCATCTTCCAAGGGTTCTACTGGTTCCATTTTCATCTTAGGTCTATTCTTATCTCTAACATTGTGAATCAAAGAAATATCCATGATTTCCTCTAATTCCTTAACTGATTTAAAGATCTGCCAAGTAAAATACCTCGATTTTGCGATTTAGGGATTGTGTAGATTTGACACAAAATTCTTCACCAAATCCTTGCAAAACGCTTCCAATCATTGCTCTTTTATCTCCTTAACACTTGTATTCACTTTGATGATCAAATAACACCGTTCGTGACCTTTTATCAATTCAATCTCACTTAGATCTGACATCGCATTCAATTCTTTTGCCGCTTCTTTCCAAAAAGCTAATTTTGTTAACCTGCAAAACTTAAAACTTCTTGCAATCTCGCAAAACATAATATTTTTCTTTGTGCTCTTAACCATAGCATTAGAACATCATATAATACCTTGCATTAATTGTGCAAGACTCAATTCATCATATATCAAATTCTACACTAATCTAAGTTCCTATTCTACTGTAATTTACATGAATTAAGTACTTTGAGATGTGATAGGCCAACACTGGGGCAAATATTATGAAAGAATTAACAATTTATGATGAAGTTCGGCTGGTTTGTACATGTCAATCTGAGAGCGTAAGCTTGTGAAAGGTGTTCGAACAATATGCCATCAAGGGATGATAGTTGAGATTTGAGCGATTATGGATGCAGCTAAAACACACGGAAATGAACCTACTAAAATGATTTGGACAATAAAAACATAAGAAACAAAAATGTATTTCTACCAGCAATAACAATATATTTATTTCTATTTACTGAATCAAAACTATGATAAAACATTAGTAATTCAAATTATAAGGAAACAATAATCATATTATACCAATGCAAATCAGATTACAAACTACTATAGGAACAACAAGCATATTATATTAATACAAATCAGATTACCAACTAATATAGAAACAACAATAAAATCAATTACCAATTCAAATGAAACTTGATATTAATGAAATACAAACATACCACACTGAAATAAAAACCAGAAAACACACCAGACGTCCTGAGAAGTGGGGCCCCTCCTCAGTCCATCAGGTGGTGAGATAGAAAACATTGAGCATGAGGTTGATTAGCACAATAGACAGTCTTTTATTTCTCAAAGGAATAGTACAAAATTAAGAAGATGTGATTCCTTTGATTATGAATTGTATTGTTTATATATACAACACTTACAACATAGAATAGAAATAACTTATAATAGACAAAATGATAGTTAACGTACAGCCTTACTTATAGGCTATAAGTGGTTGCAAATAAAATACAAATCATTTATACCAAACAAGTTTGTTTATCTTTTTGCTATAATGAGGAGAAAAGATAGGAGAATAAGGTTCCAAACAACCAATCACGTAAGCCATTTTAGAGTGCAGTCAGCAAATGATATAGCATTGCATCTCCCACTGCGACCTCCAAATAATATAGTTTGAACAGAATGACTCTTATTTTAGCAACAACCTGGCTATTCAAAGCTTGTGGTTCAAACTTGCGTATATGCTTGTAAATCTGGCTGATGGGTATGCTGTTCACGTGATTCATGAGCTGCAATATCTTTTATTCATTTCCTAACACCTATTTCCTCTAGAATACTTAGCAATGGTTAATCTTTGGTCCAACTTTATTCCCATCCTTTAGCATGTAACTCTCCTTCATGTCCTTTCCATATATTCATATCATATGTATGAAGTCTGCAACAAATATTGATGAAAACAAAATATGTCTCCATGCTAGCAAGAAATGATATGCAATACAAATTAAGGCTTGTAGTCTTCCCCTTTAATATTATAACCATTAATAAGAAGTATTTCCATCAAGGTAAGTATGTGTCATATATTTAAAACTTGATGGAGCTTTAGATTGGTGAAAGAGCTACAGGAAGATGCATAGCGGGCAACATGAAGAACCATAACATATTATCAACTTGTTAGATAAATACAATTTCATTTATTTATTCACCTATTCTATCTAATAACTATATTAAATATTACTCATAAATATTAGATCATATGCAACATAGAAGGAGAAAATGGAATAGAAAATGGGGATTGAAATGAATGTGAGGGTTTAGACGAAGGTTAAAATATGGTATAATCTGGGACATAAATTTCTCTCATCATTCCCCCCAACTTAGCGTATTGCACGTCCTTGTGCAATCATTATGATCATGAGGTCTTTGGTTTGAATTAAAAGGACTTGGATCTATGGCTTTAGACTTTGTCTCCACCCTAAACCATGATAACTCATATATGAACACAAATCCCTTTTTTTTTTTTCATGACAAGCTTTGTTATTTTTTCTTCAATAGGGATATCAGTTTCAACTTTTGATAAGTTGTTTTGCTTTTCTCTTTTCATTTTCTTTCCTTTTCATTTCTTTATAGCATCATGGTTCACAAGGTTACATATAGGAGAAATTTATCCCAATTTGCATAAGAGGGGTTTAAATGGGCGAAGCGGGAAAGACAAGAAATAAAACAAAGGCTATTATATGATGGATATAATGGATAATGTGATGGAATTTGTAAGGGTGATGGATGGAAGATAATAGGATGATATTCTTCCCCCCAACTTAAAGGTTGACCGTCCATGGGAAACAGGGAGAGGCTAGGTAAGGGTGTTGCACAATGAGCAAATATAATAAGCAATACAAATAAAGTTAAGAGATAAAATAAGGAAAAACAAAATCGATCATTTTACCAACATGCATTTGTAGAGAGACCAAGGCTAGAACATAGAGCAACTCAACAACCAGGGCCACCAAAATGGATGAATCAACAATAATGAATGAAGAGAGGTATCCAAAACTGCAACACCACAGAAGACCACCATCTTACTGAAAGCATCGAAGAGAAGACCACTGGAAAGAACCATAAAACTTGGGATACAAAGGGCAGTCTGAGGGACCACCATCATTAATTGAAGCACTAGAGATCATACAGTAGGTAGAAAATTCCACCGAAACACCTCAACTGATTAGCAACACATACTATGGGTGATCAAAGATTTGATGATCACGTTGAAGAGGAGCAGAGCTGCAAGAGTGAGCGACAGGAGGTGCCAAGAATGAAAGAACCACAAAAACCAATGAGTGTTCCTAAAAATAATGATTAGCAGAAAAACCAAGAACACCAATTATTGCATTTTCTTTTGTCTTTTTTTCTCACTTTTGTTCATTTTTTCTTTTTTCCTTTTTTTTTTTTTTTCAAATTTTGATAACGACAAGAGATCGCTGGCAAGCCAGTTTTCAATCACTCACCGCTTAATGGTGCTATAAAAATAGTTTTCACCACTAAGAATTTATTTTGCAATTAATATTCGCAAGGAACTGGTTTTCATATTTTAACTAGCCAACAATGCCCGAAGGTTTTCATTGTTGGATCTTTTATTGCTTTTTTCTTTTTTCAAATTTTTTCATTTTTTCATTTTCAATAATTGCATAGAATGACCAAAGAAATGAAATCCTGACATGAATGATGAAAAATTATACCATCCAAAGCTTGAGCTTTTGTCCATGACCATGCAAAAGGTACTATTGCAACTTTGAAATGATGACCAAAAATAATCACCACAAAATTGGAAATACTGAAAAACACTGCGAAAGCAACCTTGATCCATGTAACTCATGCCACTGAATTGGAAAGTTTCTTGGAGAACTTTAGAACACACTAGCACACTTGGATGAAAGAACTACTCACAAGGGTGATGATACTTATATGACATAGTGCTCTAATAATGACAAAACTGGATCACCTGGCATGAAGTTGTGCTACATATCCAATCCTTGTAAAGAAGGAGAGATATCCATTTCCTGAAATAAACACACCTTCATTATCAAGGACAAGGTCATAGAGAGAAATACCAATGATAGTCTCCAATGTGTCCATAGAACTTCAGAGAGGAGGAGACACAACTCAAGGAAGGAGTGTGATGATCGAAAATGTCTCCAAAGTTTTTCTGGATGTGTAGCTCAAAACTAATCATGAATCTCATAGACCATGTTGCATATTTTCCTCCATGTGATAAATCACCAAAGAAAGGAAATCTGATCGCAAGGTGGGGAACACCCTATGCAAAAATCTACATGTGATCTCTAATAGTAAAGCACAATTGATATAGATATGCACCAGATAGCTAGCAAGCCCACACAATGTTAACAAAGCCAACATAGTGTGTTATACAATTCTTGTGTAGAGAAGAATCATCAACTGGTATTGGTTCTTAGATCATCGCACCACAACAAGAGACCTGTAACCATATTCTCAAAACCAAGCATATCAAGTATAATAAAGCAATTTTTATCTAATTAATAACCCTATCACTAAGTGAGTAATACATTTTTACAAATGGTAGGTAGAGTTATTAATATGAATAAACATTTGATAGTTGGATCAATACAAACAAATTCTTGTGTTCATATAATAGCAATGTTAATTAACACTAGAACACATACTTGGAATTGTTGATATGTCACATGTCAAAGTTTGCTAAAAAGGACCAACGAAACAATTAATGAATCCTGATTGGAAATCATCCAAGAATCACAAATTTGGAGGGATTCCCCCCAACTTAACTTCATGTGACAAGGTCACGAGAACATTAAACCAAAGAAATAGGATAGCCAAAGATTTCAAAATTCAATGGATGTCCCCCTAGCTTAATTTCACATTACAAAAGCATGGAGTTATTAGGACAATCCAAGCAATCAAGAAATAGGTTGGCAATACAAAGAATCAATATTGACAAATATATACATATTAATACTTTGATTCATTTGGAAATGAATAACCATCCATTTGCAACATATTTTATTTGGCCATTAATGCATATAATCCCTTATAATTGTGCTTAATCAATTATTGGTCCCAAATCAACAAGTACGTGAGGAATATGTATTTTAACCATAGGCCTCCAAGGATCAATATGCATAAGTACAAAAGTAATAAAATATAGATCTTGGAGAATCCAACAATATGTTTGTGGAATGAGAAATACACATTGTTTAATATGTTTTAGTACATGATTAATATTAACACACATACTTATGAGTCCAATTAAAATTGATGCGATTTGAAGGAGGGGCTCATTTGTGGGTATTTGTGATTCACTAAGTATAAAAGAAGAACAAAGTTGATTATAATTCAATAAATTATATTGTTCTTCTAATCCAATTAAACCAAAATCACATCCCATATGTGTATCAATGCATTCCAATGTTGATTTACCAATTACAAGCACATCATCAAATGGTAAAGGGATCCTTGAGAGTTTAGTATTATATTCCATTTCAGCCACCTTATTATGAAGTGCGTTATGAGGCATTATAGTTGCCCTTGGTGGACATTGTGGAATGTAATGTGAATGGGATAATGGAAAGAATTGTTGAGGATATAAAGTGGATGTGATTAAGGATGATGGGCATAATAGAGATGGTAAGGATGGATATGGTGGAATATAAGAGGGATATATGGGTTGTTGTGAGCATGCATGATTACATTCATTGTGCATACTAGGTGGAGAAGTATGTTTAGAAGAAATATGTTGGATTTTTAATGAAACAAAGTGATAATATATGTAACCAACATAATGCATACCTTGATCTTCTTGATTTTGAGTTCAAAATTGTTTATCAGTTACAAGAGAAACTTGTCCATTTTCACCCTTATCATGGTGAGACTTACAAATAGCTTGTACCTCATTCACCATGTGTGCTTGGTTGTTTGGACATATGCATTGGTCATCTTTCCTGTAGCAATTAGAACAAGTGGTTAAAATTTCATCCTCAAAATCACATTGCTCTAAGAATTCATCAATGATTTGCTCATGTTCAAACATAGAGATAGAATTATTGCATACCTGTGATAATGGAAGATCAAGATCATTAAAGATGCATTCATTAGGTAGAGATGGTATTAAAATATCACCTTTGGTCAGCACATTTTCCCCACCAATTTCTTCTTTTGTTTTTAAATTTGAAGGCGGGGGTCTGGGGGCGGCAGCCACCAGTGGGGTCAAGGGGCAACACCCCTTGTGGGGTCCTGGGGCAGTGCCCAAGGTGCGCTCCCTATCATAGTACAAGGCGGGGTCGAGGGGTAGCGCCCCTGACACCAAGCACATTTTGCCTCTTGTGTTCCCTTCAAATTTTGCATTTTTCAAGCAATTTTCAACCAAAATTGATATACTTGAACAACCTTGAAAATGCATTATTTTTAACATTTTTCTTCAAAATATCCTTTTCTGTAACAATAACTCATAACAACTAGTGATATTGTAAAATGGAATCTAATTTTTAAAGCAACTTGTGAATCAAATGTCTAAGGCCTACTTGCAAACTCTAAAACAAAATTCTAAAGCAATGCATCTATATGATTTAAGCAACGCAAATTAAGATTAATTACTTAAGCAAGGCTAGAAATTGAAAAAGCTTTCATCCTAATGCATTGTTCCTAACTCAAACCATCAAGCTAACATGCCTTTGACACCTTTCCTCGGCAACGACGCCAAAATGATAGGCCAACACTGGGGCAAATATTATGAAAGAATTAACAATTTATGATGAAGTTCGGCTGGTCTATACGTGTCAATTTGAGAGCGTAAGCTTGTGAAAGGTGTCTGAGCAATATGCCATCAAGGGATGATAGTTGAGATTTGAGCGATTATGGATGCAGCTAAAACACATGGAAATGAACCTACTAAAATGATTTGGACAATAAAAACATCAGAAACGAAAACGTATTTCTACCAGCAATAACAATATAATTATTTCTATTTACTAAATCAAAACTATGATAAAACATTAGTAATTAAAATTATAAGGAAACAATAATCATATTATACCAATGCAAATCAGATTATAAACTACTACAGGAGCAACAAGCATATTATATTAATACAAATCAGATTACCAACTAATATAGAAACAACAATCAAATCAATTACCAATTCAAACGAAACTTGATATTAATGAAATACAAACATACCACACTGAAATAAAAACCAGAAAACACACCGGATGTCCCGAGAAGTGGGCCCCCTCCTCAGTCCATCAGGTGGTGAGATAGAAAACATTGAGCACGGGGTTGATTAGCACAATAAACAGTCTTTTATTTCTCAAAGGAATAGTACAAAATTAAGAAGATGTGATTCCTTTGATTATGAATTGTGCTATTTATATATACAACACTTACAACATAGAATAGAAATAACTTATAATAGACAAAATAATAGTTAACATACAGCCTTACTTACAGGCTGTAAGTGGTTGCAAATAAAATACAAATCATTTATACCAAACAAGTTTGTTTATCTTTTTGCTATAATGAGGAGAAAAGATAGGAGAATAAGGTTCCAAACAACCAATCACGTAAGCCATTTTAGAGTGCAGTCAACAAATGATATAGCATTGCATCTCCCACCACGACCTCCAAATAATACAATTTGAACAGAATGACTCTTATTTTAGCAACAACCTGGCTATTCAAAGCTTGTGGTTCAAACCTGCGTATATGCTTGTAAATCTGGCTAACCGATATGCTGTTCACGTGATTCATGAGCTGCAATATCTTTTATTCATTTCCTAACACCTATTTCCTCTAGAATACTTAGAAATGGTTAATCTTTGGTCCAACTTTATTCCCATCCTTTAGCACGTAACTCTCCTTCATGTCCTTTCCATATATTCATATCATATGTATGAAGTCTGCAACAAATATTGATGAAAACAAAATATGTCTCCATGCTAGCAAGAAATGATATGCAATACAAATTAAGGCTTGCGGTCTTCCCCTTTAATATTATAACCATTAATAAGAAGTATTTCCATCGAGGTAAGTATGTGTCATATATTTAAAAGTTGATGGAGCTTTAGATTGGTGAAAGAGCTACAAAAAGATGCATAGCGGGCGACAGGAAGAACCATAACATATTATCAACTTATTAGATAAATACAATTTCATTTATTTATTCACATATTATATCTAATAACTATATTAAATATTACTCATAAATATTAGATCATATGCAACATAGAAGGAGAAAATGGAATAGAAAATGGGGATTGAAATGAATGTGAGGGTTTAGACGAAGGTTAAAATATGGTATAATCTGGGACATAAATTGCTCTCATCAAGATGGGTCAAGTAAAGATTCATTCTTACCATTTAATACTTCACCTTTCTGACTGCCTTCAGTGCTGAATATGTCTCCTTGATCTGTGCTTTTAACAAACTTCACTTCATCTGAATTACTATAGCATCCTTTCTGACTATTGCTTGCATCTTCATTTCTTCTTACATAACTTCTAGGATTAGGATTGGTAGGAAAAACTCTATTGTTCATTCTGAAAAACCTTGCTGTGTGTCTAATCTTGTTACATATATGACAAACTATTCCATTGTTTCCATATCTTGGTCTAGGCTGATTGATCTATGATATGCAATTTCTAGAAATGTGTCCAACCTTGTTGCATCTATAACATACTACTCCATTTCTTCTGTTCATATCTTCAGTAGGTTTCTTATCTGCACGGTTAGTATTTCTAAACATTCTACTACTATTGTTATTCTCAACAAATTTAGGTTTTTTGCATTTAATAGCTCTATGTCCAAAACCATGACAATTATAACAATAACCATTAAGAGGTTTAAATTGCTTACCTATGCAATCTCTCTTCATATGACCAACAGTATTACAAGCAAAACATCTACCTTTGAATTCTCTTTGCATACCTTTAGGTGATTCCTCTTGCTTAGGTGGTTCTTCTTCTTCAGGTGTATCTTCAGATTTGTTAATCTCATCAGACTTCTCATCTATACTTTCAGATATCTTCAGATTCCTTGCTTTCTTCATTTTCTTTAAAAGTGTTGAATCCAAGACCAGTCTTATCATAGAATGGTTTTTGAGAAGATATTTTTTCATCAATCTTCTCACTAGTTGAATATAGTCTTTCAAGTTGCTGCTTAGATTGAGTCAGTTCTCCTTTCACAATTGTATTGTATTTCTCAAGTTCAACATACTACAAATTGACTTTCTCAAGTTCAGATGTTACTTTACCAAGTTTAGATTTTAACCCTTCATTTTCAAGCTTAAGATTTTCATTCTCAGATTTCAGATTTGCTTCATTCTTGCCATTTCCATCTTTCAGACTTAGCTTCAGATTTTCTATCTTCAGTTCATGTTTAAGGATCTCATTTTCTTTTTCTAAGTTGTCATCACAATCTTCAATGTGAATTTCAGATTCCTTTTCAGATTTTAGATCTTCCAATTTGTTTTTTAGTTTCTCAATGAGGTTCTTTGCATCATCATATTTTCCTTTCAGAGTATCTCTTTCTTTAGTAAGCATATCAATCTGTTCAAGAGCTTCTTCAAGATTCTTCTGTAGCTGATCCATATCCATAGAGATCTTACTCAAGTTGCTAGGCTTTCCTTGAATGATTCTCTTCTGAGTAACTATGCTCTGATACCAATTGTTAGAAATAGGGAATACTGAGAGGGGGGGGGGGGTGAATCAGTATTCTCCAAACTTTAACTTTTTCCCAATTATGGATATAACAGATTATCTTAACACATGTATAACATAAGAAGCTAAACAACATGCATAGCAATAAAACTAAAGAACTCATAACACATTATTTGCTCTCAAGGAAACCCTGGCCAAGGGAAAACCCCAGTGGGGATGGTACCTACAAAGATCCACTAATCAAAAATATCCTGTTAAGGATGTTGACCCCGTTAGGATTCTATTACATGCATATAGTGTCTCAGTCCTGATTAAGGGACTATAGGCCTTGTTAGAAGCCTTAACCTTGTTAGGAGTTGGCAGTACAAAATGTGATTACCAGATGAGCCCATTGCCCAAACAAGTAATATACAATATTTACTGATTACAAAAGTAGGTCAAGGTACATAACCTTATACTACTTGCATCAATGTCTCTTCACTTCTCTTCACTATCGCTATTACATACATTCGTTACTTCACCTTTACAATTACATCTTTACATATCTTTATACAAGTTATTAAGATTAATAACTTTCCAGTCGGCTATCATATTAAAAAATATCTTTATCCAAGGGTTAACATATAGGATGTCATCCCTTTATATTGTTAAGTCATTATTTTGATAAACAAAATAATCCCTTAACTCTTTATCAATTCTGTCTTCATATTCTGTCCTGTCGGCTCAACACTATCTTTAGTAAAACTGCCATAACTTCTTCCGTACATGCCGTACTAACTTGTGCTCTGAGGTGAGTCTTCAATAGTCACCATAGAGTCTATGTTCAAGTGTGCAAGCACTGAACTTACTCCAATCAACATCGCAAACCAAAAATGTCATCAGGTTCACTAGTAAAAACACACTATCTCATACTCAGACAATTTGCATTGTGCTCTGACATACTAGCTCTCTGACCTATGCAATCATCATGTGGATCATATGTTGCCATAATGACATCTATGTAACCAACTCAGCCAAATTGCCAACAAGTTTATCAATATCAAACACATGGTAAATATAATTGAATAAAATCAAAATGATGAAACCTTAGAGCATTGAAAGCATTTAAATGATAAGCAAATTTTGCACCTTCTTTCATTTACAAGCTATAAAACAACCTCTTTAAGTAGATTTAGTTTGTTAAATATTTTTTGATGTAAAGACTTCATTCTACTCCATAAGCCTAGTATTTTTTTTCTATGCAAAATTCAATCAAATTATGTAAAAATATCTTGTATCTAGATCCTCTTAGTCCTTGTCAGTTATCTTTGAAACCTTCTTTTGACTTGCCTACCAATGTCTTGTAATTCTTGTTGGCTTAACAAATCATATATCTTGAGCTTTTGTAGCTCAAATTTATTCTTCCCATTGAATTTTCCACCTTGAACCTCTCATTTGAAACCTTCTCCATTTGACCAACACTACAAAATAAACAACAAACCCTAATACAATCAATGTGCAAATTGTTAATCCAATACCACGTGTTGCAAAAACTATGAGCCCACAAAATTAAATTCTTGTTGGACAAGTTTTCTATGAAAAAACAATAGAAAATAAAATAGAATAACAAAATAACAAAGATCAAGACATAGATTTACATGATAAACCTTAATAATATGCCAAGAAACATTCATAAAACAAAATATTGATATTCTTATTAATCAAAAAATAATTAAATGGTCAATTGTGAACAACTTTTGCTATTACAAAGTTGACACGTCTCTAAAGACAAAGGTATGTATAATATCCCTTTGTCAAAAGAATTTATGAGTTTTCTTTTATGAAAAAAAAAAGATTTTGATAAAATGAGATTTTTCATCCACATAGCTGTCATAATCAAATAGTACATTAAAATTTTCCCCCAAGTATATTACATAAAATCTAAAAATATTTTCTTATGTGAGAGGTATCCCTTTGATCTAGGGTAGCTCCCAACAACATGTATCTTGGGTACCTATGTGAGCTAGTGTGAGACTAATCCACCATGGGTGAGATCCTCCACCAACAAGCCATCTCACATCTCTAAACTGGGAATAGATTTGAAACCGAGACCAATAGAAAGCAAATCCACGACCCAAGCCAACTCTACTACCTATATAGACTAATATTACTAATACAGACTAATATTACTATGGTTATGAATGATATATTTTTAACTAGAAAAAGGAGTACACCCAATCTCAAAGCTGTGATCATAGAAAAATCTGGTGTTTGTGTCCTTAGACCCAAATCTCAAAGCCGTGATCATACAGAACTTTGGTGTTGCTATGAAGACTCTAAGGAAGAAGAGAGAAGCGTTTATGAAGAAATTGTTGTAGGATCACCGAGAGAAGATAGGTGTGCATGCTTGAGACTTGATTGATGTTCTCATCTCTATAACAGACAACCATGAAATTCAATCTGACAATAACGATGATATGGTGAAAGCCAATGCTTTGGTAGGTGTTTTTATCACTTTTTTCACAAAATCCATTATTCTTGTATGTTCTATGTTCATGAAATCTTGTTCAATGTAGTTCTTATGAATTTAGGGATTAAAAATCATAGCATTGGGAGGGGATGTACTGTTACCAGATTTCCCTTGCCTCTCCAACATTCAATGTTACTTTAAAAGCATTGCTGCAACTTGGTCATAAATAGTCAATTGTTTAAATAAGAGATTCTGAATGCACTTTTAGGAAGAATACTTTTTGGGCACTGATTTTTTAAGTAGGAATCATTACACCAAAGGAGTTTCTTATATGAAATGCATCCTCCTGGGTTAATTACATCGGTGGTTGTTATTGATGGATAGGTGTGCAAGATGATTGAAGTCTTACGTGCCCTTGATATTTATTTTAAATCTTTTTCCATAATTATATATTTGGAGATTAAACATTTATTTATTTTTCTTTAACATTGTTTTGGTGATCAGATCCTCAAAAGTAACTGTAGGTAAGAATTTAACGAATCATTATTTGTGAAATGTTGGGTTCAAACCCCAGTTTACATTGTAATAAATGTGTTGAATATAACATTCCAAACATAGTGAGTGACCAAACCCAGTGTATGTACGCCGATTGATCTTCCACGTCGAACATTTGTGATTTAATTAGTGGAAATGGTCCCACTTGATAGAAATGCTGAGTTGTCCACTGCATCGATGGTTGTCACAAGATCACAATGCATACAACTTTTCTTTGCGGATGTGTGACAACCGTTGGATTGGAAGGAGAACAACAGGAAGGACTGCATCCTTTTCATTGAATCACTAGATGAGCATACTAACTGTAGTTACCTTTTGAGAATAGTCTTTGTGTGATCTTTGAATCCTTCAGTTAACTCACTGTTCTTTTAGATATTGAGAGAATGAATAGTCTTCGTGTAATTTGTCAATCATTTCATTAACCTTGGTTATATCATGTGTATGTACACTGATAGATCTTCCATGTCGAACGGTTGTGATTTAATTAGTGGAAACGGTCCCGCCGGACAGAAATGCTGAGTTGTCCACTACATCGACGGTTGTCGCAAGATTGTAATGCATACAACTTCACTTTGTGGATGTGCGACAACTGTTGGATCAAAAGGAGAAGAGTAGGAAACACTGCATCCGCTGAATCACTAGATGAGCATACTAATTGTAGTTACCTTCTGAGAATAGTCTTTGTATGATATCAGAATCCTTTAGTTAACTCACTATTCTTTTGGAGATTGAGAAAATGAATAGTCTTTGTGTAATCTGTGAATCATTTCATTAACCTTGGTTATATCATGAGATCTAGTGACTAAATGTTTATTTGCGTAATCTCTTAATGAAACTCTTAACTCAACTTTAATTGACTAAATGTTTATTCATGTAATCTCTTGATGAAACTCTTAACTCAACTTTAATTATGAGATTCAGCGAATGGATTGTTCTTGTGATCTCTGAATGGTTATTCTAACCCTGGTTATAATGGGAGACTTAGCGAACACATTTTATCTCACTCGCTGAACAAATTCATTAACCGTAGTTTTTTCTTGAGATCATACACTGATCGTTGATCTTTATCTTCATCAATGGCTAGCGTTCATTCAGTTGATTTTTTTATAACTTTACCATTTTGTCATGAGATCTACCAATATCCTTTATTCACTTATTCAATGAATGGAAGAACCACTATCTTGTCATGTTTTACCTTTTCTCTTAATAACTTATCGTCACTATCTCCTAGGCATTTGTAGATTAAGCAACTGAATACAAAATGACCTTTGATCGCTGAATCTCTTATTATTTTCTACTTAAACTTTGAGTTTAGGAGATTGAGATAAACTTCATCATTATATCTAGTGAACATGAGATAATCCATGGATCACCAAGTGTTTTGAGGAGACCGCTAGAAATCAAGAGAATTAGAGATTGCATTATCGCCGAATCACCAACTCATTTTATTAACCATCAGTTGCAAACTTGAGATTACGCGACTGAGGAGACATAACAATGAAAAAGGCCTTTGTCGCTGAATCGCCAAATGTTTGAGGACTTATGAAATTAGTTGTGAGATTTAGTGAACATTAAAGGATATAAAGATCACGTGCACATATGAGTCCTTAAGTGTTTCAAAAAGTAACTTGAAAATATAACAACTTAGGGCATGCTTAGGGTATTTTTGAAAATAGAAACTCTAATGAGGTCGATTTGACCTAAGCAAAGGTATAACGGTATTTTTCATCTGATGAAGTTGAATTTTATATTTTGACAGGGTAAATTTCTTGCAGATTTATGAATATTTTGACACATATACAGATTTTGGAGGCTCAATAAAGAAGAAATGAGACTTCTCAGAAAACCTTAAAATTACTCCAAGAGGAAGTATTTTTTTTTTTCTTATTCAATTAATCTATGTATTTATTTTTTAGTATATTTAATGGAATAATTATTTTTTTTTGTACATGGTTGATGAAATATAGCATTAGGATTTAACCGAAGCTTACATGCAAAAATTGTAATAATTTATTTTCTTGAAAAAAGTTAACAATTTCGGATTTAGTATTCATTAACAACTAAATCTGATAATCGAAAAGAATACATTGAATTACAATATTTTCAATCATAAAAAATAGTAATCACCAATTCATCAGTGAAGATCAAACGGTTGTCACAAGATAAGACCGTGATAAGACAACATTGTGCAACTACAAAATATTGTAAATATTGTTTCGGTGATAAGACCCTCCAAAGTAAATGATTTTGGATGAAGTAGATTATTAATTCTAGATCCTATAATTGCAAACATTTCATTCAATTATAACAATTGCAATCTTACAAAGTACAAAAACATTGAAAAAACCACAGGCGTCCCTTTTTGGATTTATTGTTATCTTACTTCAACACCCGAAAATTCAATATTATGATTTATATAATTGAATAGATAAATAAATAGTTCCATATCTATGAATAATTACTTTTAGACAGATGTATGCCAGTATTTGTTATGTTTAAATATGAATGTTTTTTGCATATCAACATAAGTTGCACTTCGATGATTCACAACGAATATTTATTGCATATCAATTAATAGTCATCCTTGCTATTTTTGCAATTTCTCCTTGTATACATGACAGTTGTTGAATATGCATTAAATTGCATTCAATGTTATATGTTTTAGTTGGTAACACTTAATTCTTTTTCTTTTCATCATGATTGCCTTACTTGACCGTCATCATAGCCTATATAAGAATTGTTCTACAAATAGTTTACTGAACCAACAACATATTTTACAGAAGCGTTTATATAGATTTCAATTTATACATTCCCGTGAGCATCAAGAAATTTCAAGCTCATCATTATGGAGGCATTGTTAAAACAAGTTCTTTTAATTACTTTTTTTAGACTTCTGCATTTTATATGATTCTTATATTTTGTCAATTTACATTTTTTTAGTCTGCATATATTTCCAAAAAAAATTCACATTTGATTACAGAGTAGATATTATTTTGCAAAATGACACTTTGAAAAGTGAATAGTAAATTAGTAATTTGTATGATTTCAACATTGGACAGCTTATTTGTCGCAAAAAAATAACTGTACATATTTCTTTGAAGATTGCGTAAATAATAAATACACTATTAATGTTTATGATATACTGTTGATTATTGACATCACACTATCTGCCATTCAATAGGTAACAAAAATGGCCTTACTAACAACAGGTGAAATTAGTCAGATAATGGATGGTATATCTATTAAGGAACCATGTTTTCAAATTCTATCAATACATTGTATTGAACAACAACATTGTGCAACTACAAAATATTGTATCGAACTTTCCGATGGTGTCCATACACAGTTTGCCCTCTTACCAAAACAATTTAACTCACTTGTAGTGGAAAAAGATTTAGGTAAAGGTTCTATTGTTTGTATCAAAGAATACTCTTGCAAGCAACTCCACAATTTCATGTACGCCAATTATCTTGCTATATTCTTTTGTACTTATGAAAATCCCATTATAAAACTTTACTAAATATGTATTTTATTTATACTTGCAGGGCTATCCTAATTGATAATTTGCATGTTGTGTCAAATAATGGAGACATTATTGGGTCTCCACTACCTATACTACAAGGTAGTAGACAGATAGCATCATCTACCACTCATACTATTTTAGATGCTTCTGCATCTAACATAATTCCCATTAAACTCCTGGCCCCATACCACAAGTTTTGGTCTATTAAAGGTCGAGCCTTACAAAAATCACCTATCCATTGTTTCAAAAAAGTGTCTAGAGAGAGTAAAGTATTCAGTTTTGACTTTATAGACAAACAAGGTTTTGGAATACATATAACTTGTTTCAATGAATTGGTTGATAATTTCTATGATGTTATTCAATCAAATAATCTTTATTTGATTTCTAATGGGTCTGTAAAAGTTGTGAACACCAAATTTAGAAGCTCTACCAATCCATATGAAATAGTTCTTCAGAGTTCTTCAAGAATCATACCTTCAACATTTGTCTAATCTATAGTTCTTGAACATGATTACCATATTAAAAGCATTGAATCCCTTGAATCTTTTCCTATTGATTCACTTGTAGATGTGATTAGAATTGTTGTTTCTATCAATCCTGCAAGTACCATTAAGAAAAAAAATGGCAGTGAAATAAAAAAATGTAATACACAAATCAAAGATATCTCTAGCTACTCTATTGATGTGACTCTGTGGGGTCATCATTGTGAAAATGAAGGAAAACAAATCCTTAATTTATTCAGTGAAAGGAAAAAAACTGTTCTTTTAATTAAATCTGGCTATTTGCTTTCATGGTCTGGTAAGTCCTTGGGTACTATTTTCTCAACAAGTGTTCTTATCAATCCAAATTTAACCGAGACTACTGCTCTATTGACACGGTCTACAAAAATAGGAGAAGATCAATCTTCTATTTCTCTAACTAAAGAGCCAAAAATAGTTCCTAGATTTACAAATCTAGAGACAATGACTTCCATTTGTAAAAAAGACTTTCATTCCATGATTCATGTTTGTGTAACAACAAAAATATCTAGACTAGATTTGGATAACTTTTATTATCTTTCATGTCCACAAACTGTGGATGCAAAAAAATGTAAAAATGAAGTTATTCAAAATCATATAGGGACATATGAATGTCCAAAATGTTGTGTTCATATCCCTCAATGTGATTTCACCTACATGCTTAATATGGATTTGCAAAATCCATTAGGGGAACTTCACAACGTTACTGCCTTTGAAGGCCCAACAAATGCTTTGTTGGGTGTTGATGCAGAAGATTTCCAGCTACTTCTTGCTGAACCCGGTGCAAATAAATAAATTTTGGATAATCTGTGTGATTCCCAATTTGTATTTGATCTAAGTATCAAAACATCTTCTTTTGGTGGTCAAGAGACTCAAAGCAAAGTTGTTTTGGTTTTGAAGCTTGCTTAAGACCATAATTTACTTGTAATATTCAAGATATGTATTCACATATTTTTGTATATATGTATTTTTGAGAATATAATGTGTCATATTCATACTATGCAATTCATAAATTTTTTCATATGTATTCAAACAATATAGTACATGTATACTGAATATCTTATAATATACATATTTTTTAGTTTAATATTAGTAGATGTTATCAATTTAATTTATGTTATATCTTTGGTAATAATTTGATATTTACTTTATGTCAATACATAATGCATAAAAAGTACAGGCAATCAATATTTCCAAATTTACCATGATTCTTTTTAGATTATGTAGACACCCAAAACTGGGCAGGTGTCTTAGAATCATTTAAATTTGCAAAATCTCAACAAAATGCTCTAATTTTCATCAAAATGGATCAAATCAATTTTAAATGGACATTTATTAATCAAAATCATTTAAATCAAAGGAAAAATCAAATAATGACATTAAATAATTAAATACAAGCTTAAAGGGATAAATCAGACTATATAATTGATTTTAATCAATTAATTGTATAGTTTTAAATCAAAAATCAAATTGAACCTATTCCCTTACATGGCTAATTTAATTAATCCTTATATCTTGCAACATAAATTTGAGCAACCAATAAGAATTGAGAACACAATGCACATGGATCACTCCAAATAGTTAAATCTCAATCACACATTTTCAACTTTGAATCTCAACCACTCAAATTTGTCTACTTGTCCAAACCTTTGAGACAATCATTTAAATTGTCCCCCCATTAAAAAAAATTTCAAATTTTTTGACTCAACCAAGGCTAAATCATGATTAAATAACTCTACCCCCTACCCTTGGGATTTTACTATAAATAGAAGTCATTTTGAGAGCATAAGATATCTTAGAAATTCATTTGCAAAGCATCATCACTATAGGCAATTTCATAGAAATTGAGCAATATTTTGAGCATTTGAGAGAAAACAGTGAGAGTTGAAAGCATTATCATGAGCATTTGAGTTTATCTTTGTATCAATTTGGAGAATTGAGAGCTAGATTAGGCATTTATCATATTTTCTCATTCTAGGATTGTCACTAGTAGAGAATAAGGCTGAGAGCTCTACTTACCAAGCTTAGATAGAGAACCATGAGATGTTATGGATGTTAATTTCAATTCTTTAGCTTAAATTTGCATTTTATTTTCATTGAATTGTAGTTAATTGTCCTAATTTCATGAATGTATAAAACATTTACACACAAATGGTGCCCACCGTGGGGCTTTGAGCCTCATTTCTATTATTTTTATCAAGTTTTATGTGTTTTTGGCTTCACTTTTACATAAATTTTGTAGAAAACAGGAGAAGTGCCTCCTATGAAGGATTTAATGATGCTCCTGAGCATTCTGTTAGCACCTGGTAGTAGTTAATTGACGCTTGAGAGATTCTTTCTCTTTTGTCATTTTCTTCTTCTGACACCTGTGTGATAAAGTATTATGCTTGAGAGCGAAAGCGACACCTAAGATCATAGAATTGATGCCTATTAGCTATCCTTTGTCGCCTGTGATGCTTTATCTTACACAATTTACTGTCATTTGTCGCGCTTACTAGTTTTTAACTGACGCTTACTAGTTGTACTTTTCTGCTTTGCATATTTTATCTTACGCAATTTACACTATCTTTAACACTTAGTAATTTTTAAAAGTCACTTGAGTAATTGGAAAGTGACGCCTATGATTTTTAAAATAATGCTTGCTAGCTTTGATCTGACGCTTATTAGTTGATAAATGACGCTTAGCATTTTTTGTTTAAATTTGTTGTCAGATCATTGAATTTAGTTTTCTTACTCTCTGTCTGTGTTTTTCTTGCAGATGAGCAGACACAAAAAAGTCAGGAAACCAAAGAGCACTAGAGTTACTCAAGAGAACAAAGAGGTAAGAATCCAAAACAAATGTCAAAAGGAAATTCATAATACTTCAATTCTAGAAAGTTTGGGATTAGAAGAAAAGCTCTATGCTCATTACATTAAGGTGTTAGATGCTTACAAAAAGAAATTTCCTACTTTGGATTAAAATTGTTTTGCATTAAGTTGTCAAAAGTTTTCTTTGCAAAATCTTGTCAAGAACACTTAATTGCACTTCTATTGTTCCTTCACTTTGTATGGCTGTGTTGACTAATTTGTTGGAGGAGCCAGAGTGGGAACGATAGCCACTAGGTGAGTAAGCAAACAAATATAAAAAAAACTTAAAAAAGCACCTAGCCTTTGCTAGCTACAAAAGAGGTATTTTTCACATCAAGCTTGCTTTGCTTAAATTGTGGCTTTTCATTGAATCTAGCTTAATAGGAAAAAACTTACTATCATCCAAATTGAACAAACATTAGGCATATGCTCTCCATTTTTTGAAGTGGATCAAAAAGCCAAAAGTGTGAGTTCAACTTGGTAGAAAGAAAGGAATGAGGAATTAACCAAACATTTCATTTTATAAGAATCTCCTTGTCAAGAGATTGAAAAAGAACAAAATTTTCTGGAAGTGTTTGGAACAAGGGACAACAATAGGGATATTCTCTTCACATTTTAAGTGAACCAAATTCCCAAACTTGGTGAACTAAGTTTGATTTCTTATTTTTCTATACATGCTAGATAAATTAGAGCATTAGAGGGCCTGCCTCCTGAGAATTTTCTTACGAGGATGGTGAGAGGGAGTGACCCAAGTGGGAGACAGTCACTTTAGCCATGATACTATCCAACCCACTATAAATAAATACATTCTTCCTTAATAGGAGAGTGACTAGGTTGTGTGCAAGTGTTCTTCACTTCCTCTAGTAGTCCTTTTGGATTGTGCCAAATCGTGCTTTTGTGTGTGTGGGAAGCCCACAAGTGGGTAAAAGAACTTGACATGATCTAGAATGGAGGTGTTCATTAAAATATTGCTAAGTAGTAATCTGCCTTTTTAGAGCCAAACATGTTTAAAACCCAAATCTGACTCTAGGTAGATTTCTTGGAAGATATTTTTGTTTATACTTGTAAAAAATGACTGAGAACATACACTTTTAGTGTGGTTTTAGGGATATGGTACAAATTTGATGTGTGTGTTGTGTTTGTAATTCATTTTCAAGAAAGAATATTTTGTAGACCTGATCTTACAACTTTTAAAATTTGAAATTTACAACCTGGTTTGCAAAGTGCCACCTGCACATAGAAAAAAATGCTTATACACAGTGAAGTCATGCCTGTGACTATTCAAAAAATGCCTGTCAATAAGGAAGTCACACTTGTGACATTTCAAGAAACATCTGGAAAAAGTTAAGAAATGCCTATCAATAGGAAAAAGCCGCTTGTCGACCTTCAGAGTGCCACCTAGGAGTATTCCAGTAACCACGTACTAATTGTTAAGTCACGCCTACACACTGGCAAGTGATGCCCAGAAACAAAGAAGGGAAAATAGTGAGCATTTCTTGGGGGTTTCAAAAAATTTTGATTTCATATTTGAGTACCCTTTTGGATGTTTTATCTGTTCCAATATCCAGCCTAGTCAGAAATCTTGGTTTTGAACATTTTTGAAAATTTTATAAGGATTTGGCCACAAGCAAGTGAGATAAGGCCTATTATCAAGAGATTTATGCTCATGCTGGCTTTCACTCAATCTTATTACATAAAGAAAACCTTGCAAGCAGATGGAACCTATCTAAGGCAAGAACTTCCTTTTCTGAGTGATACTTTTACATCCTCAAAAATACCACAAGAACTCGTCCAAGAAGTAGAAAACAACATGATTTTTTTAGGCAACTTGGGTTCAGATTAGACCAACAATGGAGGTATTGACCCAAATAATCCAAGGTCAAATAAAAACAATGGAGGAGGAACAAACCCTAATAATCAAGGGTTATACAACACTAACAATGGTGGCAATGGTGAACCAACTGCTGAAGATGCAACCAATGAAAAGGTTAATGAAACCATACAAAGCCCATACTTTATGAAGCTCATGGAAAAAGCGTTAGCAAAAGATAAGGAGAAGTATTTTCTAGACTTAGCCCGGGCATGTCTTAAACTCCCTCATGACTATGATGTCAATCAACTTAAGGGAAAGGAAGTTGAAGATAGTCCAATTGATATCATGAACAAGAAATTTAAGTTATTCCAAACACAATTGGACACAATAAAGCAAAGTGGGGCTCCTAAACCCTTTTCAATAGAGGCATTGTGTCCATTCCCTTTCGACAAGAGTTTAATCATGATACCATTCCCTAGTAATGTGGTCTTTCCTAAGTATGACAAATACGAAGGAGCATCTGATCCCCAAGATCATTTAAGGGAATTTTGTGCATTGAGCTTGGAGTTCATGCATGACACTACTTATTTAATGAGGTTATTTCCTAGAAGTTTGGGAGGCATGGCCATGGAATGGTTTTAAAAATTACCTTCGGGCATCCGAACTTTTGAAGAGTTAGCTGCTAAGTTTGTAACACATTATTCATATAATATCAAACATGAAGTTACAATGATTACCTTATGCAACACCGGGAAAAAAGAGGGAGAAGGATTCTTACTTTTCTTACAAAGATGGAGAACAATATTTTCTAGATACCCTTGAAGTGTACCAGAAAAGGAAAAGATGGACATCTTTATAAATAGCTTGAGTAATGAAATGAATTATCGATTAAAGCTACAATGTCCTAGGTATTTTCAAGATCTTATTGAAAATGGAGTGACTACAAAGGAGATATTGGTTAAAAGTGGAGAAATAAATCTTTACAAGGATAATATGAATTACAACAATAACAATACCTCCAACAATAATAACAATCAGAATAAGAATCCTCCTAACAAATACAACCTATTTGGTTTGAGGAATAAAAACAAAGGTGTGGTCAATGATGGGGTTGTTGATGCTAACAATTTGAAACCCACTCCTTTTACTCTCACGAGAACACCTACTCAAGTGAATAATACAGATCAAGCCCCCAAAGTGCCTTTCAACAAAAATACCAATAATAACAACTTTAGGAACAATCAAGGGGCTAACAAGCCTAATCCATTCCTTACACCATTTCCCAAGAGGAAATTCACACCTTTGGGTGAACCTCTTGAGAATGCATTGAGAACTCTCATTGCTAATAAGATTATTGATTTACCTAGAGCTCAACCGTATGAACCACACAATAAGCCCAATTGGTGGAAGGAGTCTAGTCATTGTGAATACCATAGAAATAGAGGACATACAACAATTGATTGCTTGCAACTGAAAAATGTGGTACAAGATTTGATTGACAATGGTGTGATCCAAATAGAAGGGCCTCAAAATAATGAGGATCACATGACATTTAAGCAACCTTTTTATAACCATGATAAGGGTGAATCTTCTAATTTGAATAAGCAAGACAACAAGAATGTCAATTTTTCTCATCATTATGATACCATTGTCAACACATTATCTGGACAGGAGCATGTTGTTAATGTTGAAGAACAACCCAAAAAGGAAACATCTTATGCTATCACTCAGGGGAAAACTTCAAGGATTACCCTAAAAGGGGTTGATCCCAAACCTATTGGTCCTACACCATCAAGTATTTTGGCTAAACAACCATCTACAACAACAAAGCCATATAATTGGGTGGACCAATTGCAAAAGACTCCGACTCAGATTTCTATCTTAGAGTTGTTAAAATTATCTCCAAATCACAAGGAGATCTTGCAAAAAGCCTTAATGGAAACTAATGTTCCTATTAACTTGGAGGAAGAAAAATTTCAAAACATGGTGGGACACCTCATTGCACCACATTGTCTTTCATTTTTATAATAGGATGATGTGTCCATCACTCATCCTCAAAATTTGCCACTACATATAGAATTCCTCATTCAAAGATAGAGGGTTAACAAAGTTCTCATAGATGGTGGAGCTGGTCTTAATATTTTCATTTTAAATCTTGTCAAGTCCTTAGGTTTATCCGAATATGCTATTGATCCTAAGAAGCAAATTACCATTAAAGCTTATGATGAGGAGGAGAGATCTTCAAAAGGCATGATTGTCTTACCTATTCAAGTTGGGCCTATAAAAAAGGACACCATATGCCAAGTCCTAGACATGAAGTTAAATTATAACATCTTATTGGGGAGGCCATGGATACATGTGATGCAAGTGGTCCTGTCTACATACCACCAATGTATCAAATTTCCATACATGGGAGAATAAATCACAATTGGAGGGGATTCAAATCCTTTTCAATATTGTAACACATTGAAGCCTCTTCATGAATTACTTATCCTCATAGTAGAGAAGGGATTGTTCCAAATACTACCATTGAAGAGCCTAAAGGTGATGATCCTAAGTTAACATCAAGTGTTACCTCTACCTCACACCCTATTCAAACTAACTCAACTAGGTCAACTAAGGGAAAAGAAAAAGTGAGTTATGAGGGTCCAAGTTCAAATGAGAATTTAGGAAAAACATCCACGCTAGAGGTGGAGCTTTCTAAACCTTCCAAAGAGGAGAAAGGAAAAGAAAGAAGATCACTATAACCAAATGAGTGAGATGATGCACAAGCTCAAAAAAGAATGTAGAATTGGTTCTAAAGGAGTAGGGGAATATTTTGTTTCCCTATTTGATTTACCTACTTCCCCAAAAAAACACGGAAAACCTTCCAAGGTGCATCCTCCTCACAAATACAACTCTCATTTTGTAAGAGAGAGTGACAAGTTAGCACTTGAGAAAGAAGATGACGAGGTTCTAAAATGGCTTTACAAAGATGAAAGTGATACTTCAAACAACCCCATGGAAAGAATTCAGCACATTAATATTCAAACTGACCAATATGGAAAGGGGTTTTAAATTATGCAAAAAATGGGGTATAAGGGAAGAGGACCCTTAGGTATAAGAAATAAAGGTTTTCTTGAACCTATTGAACCTTCTTGGAGATCAAAGGAAGAAAAATCAGGAATAGGTTATCAACACAAAGGAGAAACTTCTAGCCCTATGCTTGATTTTTATGAAAAAGTGAACATGGTAGAGTCTGATGTTGATAGTGATGATTCTAGAGAATATGAGTGGGATTCATTATCCAAAGACTCTTTCCATGACAAATAGATTGTCATGATGAATTCTTATACTAATGTTCCTAAAGAAAAAACTCGAGATAGTGAAGATCCAGAGATAATTACTACATAGATGCAACCTGATCCACATGAATCTACCATAGGGAAAGAACACAATTATCCATGGGTAGGTGAACCTTGGGTACCTTCATGGTTGGATGATTTGAATGGTAGGTTTAACCTGCATGTCTTCTTTCCCATAGAAGTCTTAGAGGACTCAAGTGAAGAGGACTTCGATCCTTCTTCCATGGAGCATCTTGAGCAAGCTCATGTTATTGACCTTAATGATACAATGTATGAGCCATCTAATGAGATCATGTCCTTAACCCTAGCCAATGACAACTTTCCAATTGAATCTTTATCTTTAATGCATCCTGAACTTATTGATTGGGACTTAACCGAACCAAATGAGTTACTATACTTTCCCAATGACCAAGCAATGACACAATACCTAAATGTAGTTGAGCCCTCTTCCATCGATGAGTTTAATCCCAACATGATGAGAAAGGCAGGGGTCCAAACTCTTAACCCAAAATAAAAAATGAAAAAAAGTAAAAAATTGAAGAGTTCTAGTGGTGAAAACCACCATGTGGCATTACTAGAACCAAGAAAAGTAAAAATAAAGGATGTTTCCGATGGTGAAAACCCAATTGTGGCACCTAAGAAAGATGATACCTTATCAGCACATGAGGAAGAAAGATCACCAATTCTTATAGAGCCAACATTCGAACTGAATTAGAGCCCAAATTCATACATTTAGTAGCTTCACTTACACCTTTAGAGAGAAAGGATTTCATCAAATTTTTCCAAGAAAAGCAAGTGAATTTTGCATGGTCCTATGTTGACATGCTAGGATTAGATCCAAACTTCATCATGCATCACTTGAACATCAAACCAGGGGTTAAACCCATCAAGCAGAAATTGAGGAAAATGCATCCACACATAGCTCTTCTAGTTAAAGCAGAATTGGAGAAATTGTTGAAGGTGGGGTTCATAAGAGCAATTGCTTATGTAGAATGGATATCAAATATTGTATTGGTTACCAAGCATGAAAAATCCATTCGCATATGTATGGACTTTAGAGATTTGAATCTTGCATGTCCCAAAGATGACTTCCCACTTCCAAGCATAGATGCAATAGTGGACTTAACAACTGGTCACTCCATATTTTCATTGATGGATGTTTTTAGTGGATATAAAAAAATTAAGATTGCACCTGAAGATTAGGAAAAGACAACATTTACATGCCCTTGGGGAACTTTTTGTTGGAATGTAATGTCTTTCGGCCTAAAAAATGCTAGAGGTACTTACCAAAGGGTAATGACTACCATTTTTCATGATATGATGCACACCTTCTTAGAAGACTATGTGGAAGATATATTGGCTAAGTCACATCAAAAAGAGGATCATTTGCAAATTCTGGAAAAGATATTTACATGCTTGGAGCAATTCAAAGTAAGGCTTAATCCAAAAAAGTGTGCCTTCGGTGTTCAATCCAAGAAATGATTAGGATACATAGTTTCGACAAAAGGCATTGAAGTGGATCCTGAAAAGGTTCAAGCAATCATGGACATGGAAATTCATAGAAACATTAGCCAAATGAGGTCTCTTCAAGGAAATCTTCAATCAATAAGGAGATTCATTTCTCAACTAGTTGAAAAGTATCACTCGTTCACTAGATTGCTACACAAGGACACCATTTTTATATGGGATGAAGAATGTGACAAGGCCTTTACCTTATTGAAGACTTAATTAATCAATCCACCAATTCTAATGCCACCTATTGAAGGAAAACCATTTCTTTTATACATATCATCAACTGAGCAGTCCTTAGGAGTTCTTTTGGCGTAGGAGGATGATCAAGGAAAAGAGAGAGCTATCTATTATTTGAGCCAAACATTGATTAAGTATGAATTAAACTACACCTTCATGGAAAGAGCATGCCTAGCTGTTGTCTTTGCTTCTCAAAAATTGAGACACTACATGTTGATGCACAAAGTGAAGCTCATTGCAAAAATTGACCCTTTGAAATACTTGCTTAGCAAAATTGCCTTAACGGGAAGAATAGCAAAGTGGGTCATGGTATTAAGTGAGTTCAATATTGAATATGTGGATAGAAAGGCCATAAAAGGACAAGTGATACCAAATCACTTATTTGAAAACCCATTGGTTTCTACACATCCTATTCAAGTGGAGTACCTTGATGCAACAATTGTCAATATAGAAGCTAAGACATGGAAATTGTACTTTGACGAATCATACACACAAGGAGGTTTCAAAACTAGCATATTGTTGATTACCCCTCAAGGGTATACTATTCCTAAATCATACAAGCTCTTATTCCCATGTACCAACAAAATATCTGAGTATGAAGCTTTAGTCATTGGTATCAAGATGGCTTTAGAATGGAATATTATTAAGCTACAAGTGTATGGTGATTCTCAGTTAGTGATCAATCAAGTCAATAATGAGTAAAACAAAAAAGATGAAAAGTTAATGCCTTACAAGATAATGATTGATGCTTGGAAAAAATACTTTGTGTTGATAACTTTTGAGAAAATTCCAAGAGATAAGAATAGAGTGGTGGATGCAATGGCTACCTTGGCTTCATTACTCCAAAAAATTGATCAAAATGAAAGGTAAAAATTCTTGGTGGAGGAGTTGGCAAAACTGGCATTTGACCTTCCTGATACCCAAATTATTTCTTTACTTGATGGACATGACTCCCCTTGGTACGGTTCTATTTACACATACCTTAAAGACCAAGTGTTACCCTTGAACCAATCCCAAGCCCAAAAATGACACTTCATTAGACAATCGGCTCGTTATATTATCCTTTCTGACACATTGTATCCTAAGGGTCTTAATGGAACTTAGATGTCTAGAGGAAGAAGAGTTTAAGGTAGCTTTACATGAGGTCCATGAGGGCATTTGCGGGTCACATTCAAGCAGTTTAAATTTAGCTAAGAAGATCCTTCACATGGGGTATTTTTGGAAAACCTTAGAAAAAGATGCTTGTCACTTTGTTAAGATATGCACAAAATGTCCATATCATGGTGATATGATACATGTACCGGCTCAAGAATTACATCCTTTTGTTACACCTTGGCCATTTTATCAATGGGGATTTGACTTGATTGGCATGATTTATCCATCTTCATCCAATGGGCACAAATACATTATCATGGCTACAGAATACTTCACTAAATGGGTAGAGGCCATTCCTTTCATCATCGCTACAGGAAAACAAATCTCTAGGTTCATCCTTAATCACATCATTTGTAGATATGGTATTCCTTATGCCATAATTACCGGTAATGGAAAACAATTTAAGAACAAAGATGTGGATGAGCTTTGTGATACTTTTTATATTACTCATCACTCTTCTTCCATTTACTATCCACAAGGAAATGGACAAGCCGAGGCTACTAATAAGAATATCCTTAAAATATTGAAGAGATCGGCAAAAAAATTAGGAAGAGATTGGCATGTACAAATCAACCTGGCTTTGTGGGCCTATAGAACTAGTATCCGGACACCTACAAGAGCTACACTATATTCATTGGTTTATGGAGCCAAAGCTGTTCTACCTTTGGATGTTGAAATCCCATCCCTAAGAGTATCATTGTAAGGATTAGTAATGGATGAGGATTATAGGGTTGCTCAACTTCAACAATTGGAATTGTTAGAAGAACATCAAGCTCAAGCCTATGAACATTTGAAAGTGTACCAAAATAGGATTTCAAGAAACTACAACAAGCACATTAAACCAAGAGTTTTTCAAGTGGGTGATTTAGTGCTAAGGGAGAACCCTAAAAATCAGGCAGAAAGGGAAAAGAAGGGTAAATGGGAAGCAAATTGGCTTGGTCCTTTCATCATTGTTTCTTATTTTGGAATGGGGACTTACAAATTAGCCAATTGTGATGGGGAAGAATTACAAGAGCCCATTGATAGCATCCATTTAAAGAGGTTTCATACCTAATCAGATGAGAGAGTATCAAAAGAAAGAGTATCAGATGAGTGTGTATCCATGACTCAAGCATCACTTTTGTACATGAGAAAATAAAAAAGATAAAAAACATTGGAGAAAGTTCAAAATCCAAAAAAAATTTAAAAAAAAGAAAAAAGAATTTTTTTTTGAAAAAATTAAAAAAAAATGAAAAAGAAAAAAAGTGCCTTGGTGAAAAACTAGCAATAGGCGCCTTGGTAGCAAAAAAAAAAAGAAAAAAGAGAAAAAGAGAAATAAATGCAAAAGGTGAAAACTTGGCAATCAAGCGCCTTTTGTTCCTTTAAGTCTTTCCTAGTTGCATGTGTACATATTGCATTTCCATCATCTCACTTGTAAATCTTCATTGCATCCGTAATTTGTGCATAGTCATAATAAAACCTTTCAGCTACATTGTTGCATTTTAGAATTCCTATTGCCCTAAGTTTGTCACATGATCACATTTATCACTTGGGTGTAGGAAAGGATTGGATTTTTGGTACAAACAGATTTAATAGTGCTACTTTCGGTCACATATCAGGGAGACTTATCAGAGCTTTAGAAGAGAGATTTTATTGAACCTTTGATGGATATCATTGTTCACAACCAAGTAGTTTGATCCTACAACTTGATCCTTGAGCCTTCATTGACTTTATTATTCAGGATTAAAAATTGACATCACTTAAATGATTAGAATGTTTGGAAATTCTTTTTGGAAAATCTTGATACATCGCAAAACACTTGAAGCTTTTAGATGATCGGTATTGAGTTGACTTTTTATCATATCTTTTTAGCTAATCGATGATGTTTCGACTAGATTGGCGATGATGGAGACATGATATTTTTATTGCCTTTTGAGTGACTGTCTTGAGGGAGATCCAACAACTTATGTGAATTCTTCTAATGACATGGTCATCAAAGAACCATCGAGGACTTTCATATAGGATGGAGGGTTGACCTTTGCTTGTTTACACAAACAGATACCTTGGCTATTTAGATCTTCCATATCTTAATACCAAAATCCACTTGCAACATTGAATCCATTGAAAACGGTATTCATACTCCCATAGTTGGTTATTCAACTAGTGAGGGTTGTACTAGTTTCCTAAAGGGTTACCAAAAGCGATATAAAGTAGTATTCATATCAATTTCATCATATTTTTCTATCCGACAATCAATCTATTTTCATTTCTGAGGGGGAATCATTAGAGTATCAAATTGGCATCAACATCAAATCGCATCAATATTGAATCTGGGGCATTAAAATTTCAAACTATTATCAGTGGGGCATGTTGTATCATATTTTCAAATCAGGTTTTATCAATCAAATCAGATTTCAAATCAATTTTGTATCAATCAATCAAGTATCGAATTAGTGACTAGGACATGAAATTTTCTTTGAATCAATGTGCTACACACATTAATCCAAAGAGGGGCATTTGTAGACACCCAAAACTAGGCATGTGTCTTAGAATCATTTAAATTTGCAAAATCTCAACAAAATGCTCTAATTTTCATCAAAATGGATCAAATCAATTTTAAATGGACATTTATTAATCAAAATTGGACAAAATCATTTAAATCAAATGAAAAATCAAATAATGACATTAAATAATTAAATACAAGCTTAAAGGGATAAATCACACCATATAATTAATTTTAATCAATTGATTGTATAGTTTTAAATCAAAAATCAAATTGAACCTATTCCCCTACATGGCTAATTTAATTAATTGATGGAATTTAATTAATCCTAATATCTTTCAACATAAATTTGAGCAACCAATAAGAATTGAGAACACAATGCACATGGATCACTCCAAATAGTTGAATGTCAATCACACATTTTCAACTTTGAATCTCAACCACTCAAATTTGTCTACTTGTCCAAACCTTTGAGACAATCATTTAAATTGTCCCCCTATTTAAAAAAATTTCAAATTTTTTGACTCAACCAAGGCTAAATCATGATTAAATAACTCTACCCCCATACCCTTGGAATTTACTATAAATAGAAGTCATTTTGAGAGCATAAGATATCTTAGAAATTCATTTGCAAAGCATCATCACTATAGGAAATTTCATAGCAATTGAGCAATATTTTGAGCATTTGAGAGAAAACAGTGAGAGTTGAAAGCATTATCATGAGCATTTGAGTTTATCTTTGTATCAATTTGGAGAATTGAGAGCTAGATTATGCATTTATAATATTTTCTCATTCTAGGATTGTCACTAGTAGAGAATAAGGCTGAGAGCTCTACTTACCAAGCTTAGATAGAGAACCATGAGATGTTATGGATGTTAATTTCAATTCTTTAGCTTAAATTTGCATTGTATTTTCATTGAATTGTAGTTAATTGTCCTAATTTCATGAAGGTGTAAAACATTCACACACATATTACATTTCCATATATCGATAATTTTTTTAACTTTACGATTTTAAATTTTTTTAGATATATATAGACAATTACGTATGCAGTCATGGATAATATAAATAATCAAAGAGAAGCTAAGCGCAATCACATAAATGATATCCAGAGAGCAAGATATCATGCCAAAAAAATAATTATTAACAAAAAAAGATGAGAAGGCTGTCAAAATATTGAACTTGCATTATCTACATTCAATGTAATTTGTTCCAGCACATCACCTCAATTAGAAACCGTTCAACTTCCCAATTCATATCCCCTAAAAAATTCTATTATTCAAAATCCTTCCTTACTACAGATTGAATTACCTGATTGCAATGAAGAACATACAAGATCCATGAATACAATTGACCATATTGTTAGTTTAACTTTCTCTCAAAACTACTACAATGCCAGAAAATAATTCCATACAAAGATAGATGCTATTTCAAATTGTAGAAAGTGTTCTATTTGTATGGAAAGATATCCTGGAATTAAAATACGAATGTTAGATGAAAACTTAATATGCTACAGATGCAATTCTGAAAAAGATGGGCATCGGTTCTCAAAATGGAACATATGGATCCTAGTGAACAACCATTGTGCTTGAAAATATTAACAAAAATTGAATAGATGCTGATAGCCAAAATAAGTCATATCTTGCAAGTTACGTATGCAAAAGGTGGTCAACTAAAATATAGCAGTCATACTATTTGTTTTACTCAAGATATTTTAGCTATAACAACATTGTTGCCAAGATGAATAGATGCATTAGATATAATCATTGTTAACAAAGAGAGTATAGGAAATAAAAAATATAGTTTTTATGTCAGTAGATGTCATGTTTATGAAGCATTGAAATATAAAACATTGGATGACCCATACTATAGGGATGTACAATTAGATGAAAATGTTCTAGCATCATTTCCCTTGTAATCCACTGATATTTCAGACCTTATTTTTAATGCAGTGGAAAATAATCATCCAATTGACGACCCTTCATCCATGTTAGATGAGATAGAACAAAATGCATTTGATGAGAATGTAGAATTTGACAGCTCATTTGTTTGCAATCTTCTTGCACTACGTAGAGAAATAGAAGAAATACGTTCTTTATTGCATTTAGGTGAAGGTCAAGCAACATAATCTATTACATGGCCTCCCATGTCACCTTCTCCTATAAATGGATACACAACTGAAGGTTTATTTGTACTGGCATTCCCAACTTTATTTCCTAAAGGAATGACTGCATTCAAACAACCACGTATCAAATAAGTCAAACTCCATGATTATGCTCTTCACCTTCTACGGTACTATGATAATAGATTTGGGCAGCATTCAAGATTCTGGTACTTTATATTGAATATTATCATGCGTCATCGAAGCTAGGCCACACCATCTATTTTTGTTCACAAACAATTGGATGGATCTTTACCTGTAACAATTGCATATCTTCGTCAAAGGTTACGAGATGTACATGATGATAAATTGGCAGATTAGCTGATGAGATTTGGGTCTTATGTACATGGAACTAGATCTTTTTAGAATCAATGAAGATCAGAACTAATAGACATGGTTATTCAAATTGGTTGTCCTACACTTTTTTTTACCCTAAGTGTTGCAGATACCAAATGGACTAATTTACACAATGTCATGCCATCCAATACACCAACAAATCCAACTATGGCTACAAGATGGAAAATACAAAATATTATTAAAAATCCTCATCTGACAGCTGTGTATATGCATCATAGATTCACTGCATTTTGAGAGGAAGTCTTGCAAAAACTGCTCAGTGCATCTGACTATTGGTACAGGTAAACAATCTACTTAAAATGTTATTAATTTCTATGTAATTTCACGTTATATTTACTGACTTGAATATATATTAGTTCTGAATGGAAAAATAGAGGTTCTCCACATATTCATGGGTTCATCTGGCTACCACATGCACCAGATATTAAAAATTTAGAATGGGATAATGATCTATCAGTGCAGAATGCATTAGATTACATAGACCAATATGTATCTGCATGTAATCCACAAAGCATAGAACAAAGAAATCAAGGCATCTATTGCAATTCTCTTCAAGATCCTTTCTTGAGGACTACATAAATGATATATGCAACAAATGTGGCTTTTGATTACTATGATTTGGTAAATCATGTTCAACGTCACACAAAATGCTCTCTGCAGACATGTTTAAGAAGGAAAGGTGATGCTGTTGCATGCCGTTATAAAGCTCCATGGACCATAGAAGAAACATCACAATTAATATGTATAGATAAGGGGGAACCTAAACATACATCATCTCGTAATGATGATCGACTAAACTTACATAACATCCAAATGCTTTCCATTTGGAGAGGTAATATAGATTGTCAACCTGTTCTTTCAATTGATACAATTATCAAGTACATAACAAAATATGTAGCCAAAGTAGAGAAAAAATCAGAAACATATCGTGCAATATTATGTAGAATATCATCAACTTTCAATGGTACAATGCTTGCACCAGCTACACTTCAAAGAATGCTTCTTGAAAATCTTGTTGACCATGATATAGGTGCCCAAGAAACTTGCCATCTACTACAAAAGCTTCCCTTATCCTTGTGTAGTAGATAATTTGTATCTTTGAATGTGAACCAAAAAAATCTTCAACGTCTACCTATATTAGACATGCCAACAAGTGTATGCCATAACCAAATTGAATGTTATATGGCACGTCCACCAAATTTAGAAATGTTTTCTCTTATTTGACATAACTAAAAGATGGACATTTAGGCCTAATCGAATACATGACAAATGGAAAGAAAGATATTCACCTTGTATAGTCAGAGTCTCACCTAGATTCATCAGTATCCCTTCCAGAGAGGACATTTCTTATCCAATATTTTGCTCGAGTGAACTTTTATTATACAAACCATTTCGCAATATTGAAGTCAATTTTGTAGCATCAGATGAAGGAATAATAGAACAATGGGAATCTTTTTCAAGATCATATGAGCCATGGCATATACAAAGAACACATTTAGAGGCAGAAGAAGCAAATGATCCTACAAGCCCTTCAGAAAATCTAGATACAATGCAAGATAGCATACCAGATGAATGGAAAGTTTTAGCTCAATTATATCCAGGCAAACCTATACATTTAAATGATTTAGATATGCCTGGATATCGAGAATTTTATTTAGAAAATAATTGGTTGGAAAATAATATCACTCCTTCACAAAAGCCACATCTACAAATTTCATTCAATCAAGTCAAAACATCTTTTAACAGAATCTAGTTATGCATGAGTGATCTCATTATAAATTGTCTGTCCAACAATAAAAAGCATATGATATAATTATATCACACAGATATACAAGTACTATACAACAACCATTACAACTGATTGTACAAGGCATTGCTGAAACTGGAAAATCTCATCTGATCGCTCAAATCAAAGCTACTCTCACTCAATCAACAACCAATTGACAGTCACTTGTTCTACTTCTTTCATCGACAAGAGTTGAAACATTAAACATCAAGGCATCTGCAATTCATTCTACTCTACGCATTCCAGTCAAAGAGATGGTTCAATTACAAGGTCAATTACTAGAAATTTATTGGTCCTAAATTATTTGAGAGAATTGATATGAGATTGAGAGAAGGATTCCCAAATAGCAACCATATTCATTTTGGTGGTTGTTCAATCATTCTTTTTGGCGATTTAGGTAAGCTTCCTCTAGTTAAAGACATTCCAATGTATGCTTCAAATTATTATGGCGGGCAATTATGGAAATCATTCATAAAAGTAATCACTTTAGATGCTAACTTTTGTCAAATTGGTAACACAAATATTTAGATACAATTCCGTTCTCTTCTTTCAAATCTAATAAATGTAGAACTAATAATTGCAGATTGGAATTTGCTCATGACACAGACAAATATTGCTCTAAGTAAAGAGGAACAAGAAGTTTTTCATTCTAAAGTACACCTTTTTGCAACTAATGAAATGGTAGCCCTGCATAATAAGCGCATGTTATTGTCTCTATATCAACCTGTGGCTCTTTCAATAGTAGAACAACAAAAAGATTTGGAGAGCTCGAATGCAGATGAAGAATAACTGCAATCTCACATTCTTTTATGTATAGGCCAACAAGTTATGCTATGTACTAATCTATGGGTCTAGACAGAGCTTGTTAATGGTGTTATAGGAGAAGTCAAAGCAATTGTATATAATGATGCTGAAAAGCCTCCGCAACTGCCATTGATAGTTGTGGTTCAATTTATTAATTACATTGGTCCAGCTTGGGATGACACTAATCCAAAGAATATTCCTATCACACCAATTAATAGGGATTGCCGCCGTCAAATACCTCTATGAATGTCATGGGCATTAACAATACACAAATCACAAGGTATGTCACTTGTAAAGGCAAAAATTGACATTGGAAGCACATAATGACAAGGATGAACCTTTACAACTCTTTCAAGAGTTCATGAACTCTTTGGACTTCGCATTCATCCAACTTTCAATTTTGAAAGATATGCACACACACAAATAAGCCCATATGTTACAAGACAAAAAGAAGAAGAATCACGCTTAAATGCGTTAACAAAATGGTAACTCATTTTAATATGATTGTTTTTGATTAAGATAGCATAGCAAATGAATGGCAAGTTTTATGTGGATTATATCCAGGCATAACTATAGAAAATAAATGAATTAGATATGGTTGGATATGATCATTTGCTGAGACAAATAACTTGTCCAATGTGGAAATCATATAGAACACTTTGTACAGTTCAAAATGGCATCTATCTTTGTACTAAATTGTAATAATTTTAACAAAAAAGTGAAGTAACAATATGGTCAACTGTATTCATGGATGTTGTATGTTCTTCATTGAAATCAGGCATTCCAATCTGTAATAAGTAAGATTTTGAAGAATAGAATTTGTTAGGAGATATGAAATTAGAAATTGACCTATTTGTAATTGAGATGATATGTACCTCTCTGGATCTCATTTTTGTGATTCCGCTTACTTTCTCTTTGACTATTTACATCATCTATTACTACATATGTAATCTTCTATATATATTTGAAATATTTCAATCTCATAAAGTAAAAAACAATATTGAGATATGCAAATTTAAAGTAAAATCTGTCATATTAAATTTTGAAAAATTGATTGCTTATAGTTTGTATACATTATGTGAAGTGGATGTTTATCGTATGTTACAGTTCAATGTATATTTGTAAAAAAAACCTGAAACATGTCCATCTTGGATTTTATCTGGTTTGTTTTACCCTTTAAGAAAATCCATGTTTCACGATTCTTACAAATTTGATGTATTCACCAAAAGAATTTTATTTTAAATAACTGGCTACATTAAAAATATTCCAAATTCATTTGCAAAATTACCAGAATCTTCATTGAAGTCCAGAATGACCTAGTTTCAAATCATGTTTAGAAAACCCTTAGTGTTTCTTTCATTTTAGGAAAAAACCCTAGTCGACTTTTTTTGTTTCTATTTGATCGTTAGTTTTTGCAGATCACTTAAAGACCTTATAAAGCATGTGCTTTACTAAATAATTAGGTGAGGCTATAATCCTTAGAGTTCCTTTTTACCTAAGCCGATACTTTATATTTTTCCTAAGTCTAAAGCCTGATGATTTTTGTTTATTTCCCTAACTCCTAACCCTTCGACCTGGAACATCTATCGGCATACATACAGTGGCCCCGGTCACTGAGCATATGTAAGAAACTTACAGCTTGCCTTTAATCTGACGGTTGTCATGCATTCACAAAAAAAACATTTACTCATTGCAATCTTGCGACAGCCATCGATCTCTCTTTGAGTTATATGTTATGACTGTGGGTCCAGTCGAAAGGAAAAACAACATCGACCATTGGATTTTGGATCTAACAGTAGCGATATATCTAATTATATTAATGATGAAAAATATTCAATTTTAACTTTTATTTACTATATATTTATATCAAAATATAGAAGCTCAAGTACATTAAGTATTATTTCTATCATTCATTCTCAATATAACAAAAACATAGAAAAATTTGCAATTAAAAAGAAGAAAAAATATTCAAATCAATATTTCTCTATTCTTGTAAATGCTAAAATCATTAACCTTTTCATAAAATTGATAATCAATGATATAATTATTTTCACTCGCAATATATCTTATATGTAAATCTCATGTTCTTTTATGAAATTCTTCAAATTATTTATATAACAACAAATAATTAAATTATTAAAAAAATTTTATAATTACTATTATGCAAAATTTAACAAAAATAATAATAATTAAATCAATAACAAAAACATAATAAAATAAAAAAAATCTATATAATAAAAATTCATTCATATTCTATTATTTTTTAGCAAATTAAACTATCACTAATTTAAATCACACACACAAAAAATATTAACCACATTTCAAACAATGTTTATGAAATTTAAATAAAGGTTAAATCCTAATTATTACTTTAATTAATACTCTTCAAAATATTATTCAGAATCTTTAACACATTAAATACCCGATAGATCCTAAAACAATTACAATCAAGGTGAACACATAAACTAAACGATTTCGGATATAATAGTTTGGTACACCTAAATCTGATTTTTCAAAACATTTAATTCAATTACAATACTTGCAATCGTATACAATACAAATCTGATTCAATATTTCAATATTTAATTTCAACCTATATTGAAATTTTATAATTATGTTACTAAATTCTTAATTGTACCTTATATAACATCAATTTGTACGCCGAATATATGTGAACTTATACAATCATAAATGCAAACCCTAAATAAAACTTCATCAAAACCCTAACAATGAACTCTAATCAGAATCATTTAAGTAAAATAATAACTCATTGAATATCATCTACATTAATAAATTTATATAAATTTGTATTAAAATAAATATATTTAAATTAAATCATTAGTATTTTCTCAGCAAGCAAACGATTGTGTACTCTCCTGTTCTCATGATCGTAGCCGGTTTTCTGTAAACATTAAGCGACTAACCAAATGCAACGGTTTTGTTCTTTATAAGATTGCAAATATTATAATTGAGTGAAATGTTTTTGATTATTGGATTTTAGATTTTATCAACTACTTTCTCCGAAATCAATTACTTATTCTATTATCCTTGATTGTATTTTTTTTAATTTATAAATTTACAACATTGAAAAGGGTCTCCTATGATTGTTGCATCATTGTTGAACTTTATATGATTGCAAATATTGTAATTCAATATATTATTTTGGATTATCGGATTTAGTTGTTACTGAGTACTAAATCTGAAATTGTTATCTTTTCCCTTCTCTGCAGCATTTTTGTTCTTGAAAATGTCTTCACTATGTCCTAGATCTTTATCTTTCCGTATTACATTATGACCCACCTAAGTTTTCATGTTTGCAGTTGGTGTTTTATTAATCATCCTTACAAACCATTTATGAGAATTCTATTTACCAATCATATTGATCATCCTTACAAACCATTTATTAAACCCATCACTGATTCAATTCAAGACGACATAGTAGATAGATAAGTATTGTAAGCCTGGCTCTGCACAAGTCCATCACATCACATTTATTACATTCCTCTAAATATTGTCTCCTGCAATTATTGTTATGAGTGCAATGCACTCTACAACACCGCCCTTTTGTTTTATAAATAGTCAATAATAGTGAGGATTCAAATACTTGCATATGAATACTTGAAGGAAATTCACAACAACACACAATAGCTGGAAACTTGAAGGGAAGCACAGAGTAGCAGGGAGCTTGAAGAGAAGTCACACCAACATCTGGGATTTAAAAAAACTTATGGTACTTTGATTCATTCTCGATGATTCTTCCCTTCTCGATTTCCTGCAAATTTTGTTTATTTGGATACCAAAAAGTATTTAGTAATATTCATTGGGAAAAATAATTAGAATAATACAGGTACCCACCAATATGATGAACCTGATTTGAACCAATATAATTTGAAGAAAATATCTTGCAACCTTAAAATATATTGATTTCATAAATATTGCAATCTCAGAATTGTATAATTGAATAAAAAATAGAACGACTTCATAACTTATATTCAAAACTGACATAAAACTTTTAGACATAATATTTGTCTCTCATTTTAAATTAGATATTACTTTTACAAAATTTTCTTCTTTCTAAGGTACCACACTATAACTTACATTAAATTGGTTTTCATTTGGTTATTAATAAATTTTGAACTACTTTGCATAAATGATGCAACAAAGAACACTTATAATTAATGACTTCTTTCAACACATGGACATTCAAAGAATACATGAAGAAGAAAGAACTTTAGGATTGTTTGCACAGAGCTTACTACAAGCAAGAGGACTAATAACATATCGTCCAGCATCAAAAATAAATTTTTCCCAATTTTAGAGGGATCCACATATATCAGAATTAGAGTCTTATGACACCTGCAATCAAACAGAGGTTCATCATATCCCAAGTGAGATATGGTTTCAACCAGCATCAATCGCATCTGAAACTGAATACTAGTCTTTGATACATGGCACTAGATAATTATGGTTAGAGAAATTGCTTCGAACTCCACAAACCAATACAACATCTTTACAAAACCTTTGCTATCATGGTCAAATATACCACTTGCATTTTGCATCAAGGTCAAACACAGTGTGGAACCAATAGGTCATACAAAGATGGGGACCACAAGGACATTACTTATCTATGCCCATATGTGAATGTATAAAAAATATTGTAAGGGAACAAATACCTACATGGACCCAAACCACTTGTAAACTCTACCCAACTATTATTCTTCCTACATGCAATTGGGGTGTACTTTGTCAAACATTGGAACACCTTTACTGGTTCAATGATTTGAACCCCATAACAGATCAACCCATTGGCCCTAATGCTATCCTTTAAGGCTGTAAGTTTACTCAGTTTGCAGTAAACTAGATCTATACTACTTGTTTATAGAATACTTATGATATATAATTTTTTTAAAAAAAATCCTCTTTGCAAGAAAATAAATTATTAGAATTATTGCATTTAAGCTTCAGTTAAATCCTAATGCTATATTTGATCAACCATGTACAAAAAAAATAATTATTCCATTAAGTGTACTAAAAAATAAATACATAGATTAATTGAATAAGCAAAAAAATAATACTTCCTCTTGGAGTAATTTTAAGGTTTTCTGAGAAGTCTCATTTCTTGTTTATTTAGTCTCCAAAATTTGTATATGTGTTAAAATGTTCATAAATTTGCAAGAAATTTACGCTATCAAAATATAAAATTTGACTTCATTTGATGAAAAATACTGTTATACCTTTGCTTAGGTCAAATTGGCATCATTAGAGTTTCTATTTTCAAAAATACCCTAAGTGTGGCCTAAGTTGTTATATTTTCAAGTTACTTTTTGAAACATTGAAGGAATCATATGTGCACGTGGTCTTTATATCCTTTAACATTCGCTAAATCTCGTAGCTAATTTCATAAGTCCTCAAGCATCCGGTGATTCAGTGAGAAAGGCCTTTTTTGTTGTTATGTCTCCTCAGTCGCGTAATCTCAAGTTTGTAACTGACGGTTAATAAAATGATCTGGCGATTCAGCGACAATGAAATCTCTAATTCTCTTGATTTCTGGCAGTCTCCTCAAAACATTTGGCAATCTAGCGTAGTGGTTATCTCATGTTCACTAGATATAATGGTGAAGTTTATCTCAATCTCCAAAACTTAGAGTTTAAGTAGAAAATATTAAGAGATTCAACGATCAAAGGTCTTTTTGTATTCAGTCGCTTAATCTAAAAATTCCTAGGAGATAGTAACGATAAGTTATTCGGTGATTCAGAGAACATAGTGTTAGCTTACACTCACAAAGATATAGCTTAAGGTCTTTTTATCTAGAGATCTACCGACAAAGGAAAATCTCATGACATAATGGTAAAGTTATAAAATATCCAGTGAATGAACGATAGCCATTGATGAAGATAAAGATCAATGATCAACATATGATCTCAAGAAAAAAATAAAGTTAAGGAATTTGTTCAGCAACTCAGAGATAAAACGTGATCCCTATGTGTCCCATTATAACCAGGGTTAGCATAGCCATTCAAAGATCATGAGAAAAATCCATTCGCTGGATCTCATGATTAAAGTTGAGTTAAGAGTTTCATTAAGAGATTACATGAATAAACTTTCAGTCACTAGATCTCATGATATAACCAAGGTTAATGAAATGATTTATAGATTACACAAAGACTATTCATTCTCTCAATCTCTAAAAGAATAGTGAGTTAACTGAAGGATTCAGAGATCACATGAAGACTATTCTCAGAAGGTAACTACAGTTAGTATGGTCATCTAGTGATTTAGAGAAAAGGATGTAGTCTCCAGATCTTGTAATCAAACTAAAGTTAAGAAAATATTAAGAGATCACAAGAATGTACTTAGTCGCTGAAACTCCGAGACAAGGCAAAGTTAAGTGAAAGATTTAGAGATTCAGAGAGAGTTCTTGCTCGCTGGATCGCTGAATCTCTAAGAAGCCTTTCAATCGCTCGATCTCTAAAAGACCTGAGTTGAGTTTTCATTAATGAAAAATGAAAAAGGCTGTCGATTACATTGAAAAATACTTTGTCAGGATGGATAAAGTGTACAAGATAGCCAATCAAATAATACTCAAGGGTTTTTGTTAGTACTCGGGAATTTTTGATCATGACACCATAATGATTTTCCTCTTTCTCTGCAAAATTTAAAAGCCTATCAACATCTTACATAACTACTAGCCGTTTTCAAAAATTGGTGTCAAGTAGAGTTGAATGCTGAGGCGATTGAAGGAAGATTTCGGTAATCTTGATAAAACCCATGCATTAAATGATAAGGTTAAATTAACAAGACATTCTTGAAGTTACACTCAATCATTTTTTGAAAAGCATTTGAGTTTTCTAAAGAGTACTACAGCGAGAAATTCCAGAGCCAAGTGTTGTAGAAGGTGAATTGCACACAAAAAATTATAGAACCGAGTGTTCAGAACAAAATTGTAAAACTGAGTTAGTTAGAATTAAGCTTAGTTTCGTCCAGTGATGGAACTATAAAATATGCAGGTGAAGAAAAGGGAAAGCCTAATTTCTCATAAGAATTCATCAAATTGCTTCCTGGTTCAAACCAGAACAAAAAGGTTAGTGATAAAGTTTTTGTTGATGTCATGGAAAATTGTAGGGATCCTCATACTCCATTATGTTCTAGTTTTATGTTATTCAACTTTTTTTACAACAATAGAAATAGAGCCATTCCCATTTGTAATGCCTAGAATCTAGGTATGGCCAAGTTAATTGTCCCAGATATCTTCCTAGATGTGGATTTTTTGCATGAATTGGCCAGATTATATGACCCTCTCTACAAAACTATTAGAAAGAAAGATGGGTTAGTCCTAGTAAACCTAGATAGGGGATCCTTCATGAAATCTTTCAATACATTTTCATTTTCTTCCACATAGATAGACTTGAAGAAGGAAAAATAGAAATATGTCAGCCACTTAGGCTCTGCCAGAAACCAAATTGCCAGACATGTTCCCAAAACTGGCAAATACACAACCCCTCTTCCACCAAACATGCAAGCACCCTATGAATATAAGGCCCTAAATAGTTATATGAAGTATTTGGCTTATGGACTGTGTAGAGTTTTGGGAATAGATGGGGATCCAGACAGAATGCCAGCTGATATAATGATGATGGTGCTTGACATTCAAAACTCACATGTTAACAAAGATTATGATTACATCCAGTATGTAATTGACATAATGCATGAGGGTTTGGTAATGATAAAAGAAGATAAGAGGCCAATAAAGTTCATGCATTATTCTCTTTTATTACATTTGATTTTATATTTCAATGTTGACAATTTGGAGGTCCAGATGATGAGGCCAAGAAAAATGTTTAATGGACAACACAACCCAGTGCAGTATTGGTTAAGGGTATGGAATTACACATCCAATGCAAATGATTTCTATGCTTTTGAGAATTGGATTGTCTTGCCAATTCTAAACATGTTAGGAATAAATTTCACTAGATTTCCAGTTAGAATGTTGAAGCTTCTTAGGCCTAAACAATTCATTGATAACTAGCCAATAGAACATAATTGGGGTGAATTCTATTTGGGTGAGAACTGCACAATAATAAGAGTATACGGATGCCCACAACCCCCATACATACTCCCCAAATATGTTCCACCAAGAATTTCCCTTTTAGAATTCATATGGCAATTAATTTTGACTGACAAGGAACACTTGGAACCTCACAGGAAAGGGACATTCACTCCTTGGCAATTTAGAATCTCAAGTTTCCTGATTGGTAAAAGAGCACTGCCGAAGCTTAATGCATGGCTCAATCATTTCAAAATGGCCTCTGGTATATATAGGTATGTTGATTTAGAGGAATTCATCAAGTATGCAAGGAAAACACCCATCCCCAATAATGGCATTATCAAAGTGCATGAAGGGTGTGATGAGGAAGATGTGATAAGAAATATGCTCGATGAAGATGATATAAAAAGAAAGGTCAACAAGTTTTGTGATTTTTTGGACCTATAAGCTCAAGTAAAAAAGGTTGAACTTCCTTTCAATAGGTTCTTTCATGACCTCCCCTACTTGAAGAGGATTGAGAAAATGGTGGAGATGTATGACACTCTTTCCAACCAATTGGAATCCATGCTTGAAGGAAAGCAAGAAAAGAAAAAGGATTACTCTTCCTCTGATTATGAAGAGCATACAAATGATTCCCAGGAGGGAAATAGCCCACCTCAAGTAGGAGATCCTCCTATTGTTGATTTTCCTCAAATAGAGGATGTAATTGAGCCTCTTCGAAAGAAACAAAGAGTAGAGGCAGGTGAGTCATCAACATTGAAGAAGAATAAGAAAGAAATTGATAGAGTTGCAACTTTGGTACCTGGTAATAGGACCTATTATCACCAAATGAGAAAAAACATTAGGGAAGAAAAGAAAGTAGCCACTTAGGAAGAAGTGAAGTTACCCCTAATGCTTGGACAGGATGAAAGGGATATATACCAAGAGGAGTTACTTAATGATGATGATTTCATCAAAAGTAATGAGTTCAAAAACTTCCTAATCTGGATGAAACAACAAGAAATTGCAAAAACCATACCTAAAGGTTCAGATCCAAATGATGAGGTACTAAGGGCGTTGGCTACCTATGACCCTAAATTAGAAACCATATCAGTGGAAGATGCTAGGAAATTGGTCAAGTCCAGTGGGATGCTATTAGTACCAGGGTGGGACCTAACATCTTCTTTCATCATTGATCAAATCAGCAAGCAACCTGATGGTAATCTTTCATAGGAAACTCAAATTGGTGATATCATCAAAGGATCAGGATATGATCCCAAATCCCAAGCTTTGGTAATGTGGTCATTGGAACTAAGAACTCAGAAGCCTTCCCTAGTAATCATAGAAGAAAAGATGGAAGGGTAGGAGATCATCTGGATTATCCAGAACACCAGTGATCTGGAAGTATCAAAGGTTGTGACACACTTTGCATATCTCAATGAGGCCAAAATTGCCCAATTGTCAGATATATATGGAAGATTGTTCCAAGATACTATTGGCATATCAAGGGATATAGACCAGAAAATAATACAAATAAGGGCATTAGAGAGTGAGCTAGCAAAAGAAAAAACTAAGCTTGAACAAATGTCCAAGGCAACTCCTACTCTTGCCCTACAAATTGAGGTTGCAAGACAATAAGTAGAGGAAGTCCCTGTTGATCTTAAAGGAGAATTAGAAAAGAAAAGCTTGGATGTGGCCCTCAATGCACTTTCTAATATTTTACAACATATATGTGAAGTAATAACAGGGAAGATGGATTCAATCCATAATTCTTACACTATGCTACAAGGAACCAATGATAGCATAAAAGATTCAATGGCTACTCTAGAACCACTTTTCAACACTTGGTCTAGCAGAACAACATTGTTTGAAAATCTTGTAGCACTGCAACCTCACAGATCAGATATCCCAGAATCAGTTATTGAAGTGGGAGAAAAGATTGAGTTGATTGGTGCCACCTGGGGGTTCTTCAAAGGAAAAGCAAATCAGGTGAAATAAATTGAATATATTTGGGCCCAATTTCATTAAGTTCATCCCTCCAATCTGCACAACTGATGGAAATATCATAGCAATTGAGGAATGGAAGTCAAACATGAGCCAAATAATAATTAAGTAGGATGCATTCTTGAATAGTGATGAGTCCTTGGGTGTTGACAGGTTCAACAACATTTTGGATGACATATTCAAAACAAAAAATAAATGTACCAAATTTGTTGTTGACACCAAAGCCATCACTGATTCAAGATGGGACAAACATGTCAAGTAGTTACAGAGCTTCAAAGTATACACCTAGCCATCAAAAGAAGAAGTTCTTACATGGGATAACAATACCAAGCCAAAGAAGAAGAAGACTGTAGCAATAGATGTAGAAGAAATAGAAGAAGAGTGACTTCCAGCATTGCACCTGATCTATGAGCACACAAAGAGAAATTATCATAAAGAGGATAATGTAGGTTAGCCACATGGTAGTCATCATTTGCATAACAACTTTAGTAGTTTCTCTGAAAACCAATAGACAAAGGTGCAACTAAAAGGGAAATCCCCATGAGAAGAAATAACTTTTGGTGCAAGTCACTGCCAAAACCATCCGAAGCTTCTTGCATCCTTTTCTCAAGGATTCCAAGATGGTTTTCTTTACATATAGCAAGTTCTACGTAAAACCAAAAGGTGGTGAAAATTTGAGTGTAATAGCAGTTTATACATTTAGTGATTTGATTCTCAAGAATCCTAGGTTTTTTGAATGTACTGATACAAGAAGTTTATCAATAAAAATATACTAAATTTCCATGTATATCTTTTGTTGTCTTCATATATGAATGTCATTTCTTTGTGTATTTAATCTGCAAGGCATTTTAGATACATCTTTGTACAAGGTAAATAGTAATATCAATAACATTCATTTTAATTATAATATTTGCAATGATAAAAAGTTTAAAAATGATGCAATAACCATAACAAAAACTTATTGGATTTAGTGCCATGTAACATCAACACCAGCAAATTGTAAATTATATTTGATATAATTGAATAGATTAACTAAAATTCGTAATAATATTCTAAAAAAAAATTGAATACAATAGTAATAATAACTAATATTATTCTAAATTTATAAAAATAATACAATCAAGGACATTACAAAAGTATTATCTATCTTTAAAAATTATAGATATTTCAAAATTGAATTAGTCAAAAAAATTACAGTATAACACAATACAACATAAAAAATCACATCACATTAGGAACAAATACAAAAATTTATAAAACAAATACAATGAAGGAAAATAGAAAAAGAAACCGATTTCGGATTAAGTAGTTGATAAAATCTAAATATGATAATTGCAAACATTCCATACAATTATGATATTTGCAATCTTAAAAAAAAACAAAACCACTGCATTTGCTCACTCGCCTAATGTTTACAGAAAACTGGCTACGATAATGAGAACATGAGAATACATAGTACAAAGATTGGAATGCCTGATTTCAATGAAGAACATACAACTATCCATGAATACAATTGACCATATTGTTACTTCACTTTTTTATTAAAATTATTACAATTTAGTATAAAGATAGATGCCATTTTGAACTGTACAAAGTGTTCTATATGATTTCCACTTTGGACAGGTTATTTGTCTTAGAAAATGATCATATCCAACCATATCTAATTCATTTAAATGTATAGTTATGCCTGGATATAATCCACATAAAACTTTCCATTCATTTTCTATGGTATCTTAATAAAAAACAATCATATTAAAATGAGTTACCATTCTATTAACGCATTTAAGTGTGATTCTTCTTCTTTTTGTCTTGTAACATGTGGGTGTGTGTGAGTGATTTACACCTTCATGAAATAACAAGATTTAAAGAGAATTTACACTATTCAAAGAAAACTAATCTAAATAATGCACAAATTAATCTAAATATCTCATGGTTCTCTAAATTGAAGTAGTAAGTGAGGCTCTCAGCTGCAAATCCTCACTAGTGACACTCTAATTATGAGAATTGAACTAAGAATGATATGCAAACTAGATCTAATTATCAAATTCTAGCTCTATTTGATAAGAAATCTACAAAATGATTAACAATTGAAGCTAATTATCAATGAAAAATGCTAAGTGAGTGATGTGGATGCAAATTGCAAGAGCTTTGCTGCAATTCAAAGATATGGAGTGGATGATTAATGCCTCAAAATGCCTTCTATTTATAAGATTTTCCCAAGGGTAGGGGGTAGAGTGAGATAACCATGGTTATGCTTGGGTAAGGTCAATTGGCTTTGCTTTGTCCCTAAATTGGGGGACAAACATTTAAATGGTTTCAAAAGGATGGACCATTTCAACAAAAGTGAGTGATTTGTGTCCATTTTGTCTCCTTTTTTGCTTTGTTGAGGGAAATTCATATTTATTAATTAATTAAAGTAATTAAATTTAGACATGAAAGGTAAGAGGTTCATTTTGATTTTTCATTTCAAAAACTATGTCATTAATTGAATTTAATCAATTTCTTAGTGTTTTTCCCCTTTTCAAGCTTTATTTAATCATTTAATCATTTAATTGAATTTTCCTTTGATTTGAATTGCCTTTGTTCCATTTATTGATTTTTCATATTATTTTGATGATTTGATGCCTTTGGCCAATTTTCCGTGTCTACAAATGCCCCTCTTTGAGTTGATGTGCGAAGAACACCGATTCAAAGATTCCCTTAGTATGATGGTCTGATTCAGGTCCTGGTTCTGATATGCCTCTGATCGTTCTGATTGATGTACTTCCTGATGATGATGATGTGCCTCTAATATGATTCTGATGTCTCTGATATGATTCTGATATGATATGGGTCCTGATTTGATGATAGGTCCTGGGTTCACTGATAAAGGTCCTGAGTTCACTGATAAAGGTCCTGGGTTTATCGATTGCTGATATGTTGATAAGTTTGATATGATAGCAGATTTGATATTGATTTTTCTCCTGATATGAAATTGATTTGACTCTTGATATGAAATTGATATGATATGATACTGATACTGATATGATAACCTGATATGATATGCCCCACTGATAAATGTTTTTGATGTGATGCCAATTTGATACTCTGATGCCCCCTCAGAAATAAAACATATTGAGTCCTTGATTTGAAAGATTTTGATTGATTGGTCCAATATGTTTTCATTTCTGAAAAATATTGATGATATGCCATGACTCACAATTTGCATATCCAAGATAGATAGGTCTGTTGTAGTTAAGCAAAACAAGTGATTATAATAACAGGATAATGGTACCAATGAATGTGATTTGTCAATCTGATAGGATAGTAAAACTGATATGGGATAAATCAATCAGTGTGAAAACCGATATGATTTGATACTGCTGCTTCGTTCTCAAGACATAAAGACATGAATGATGGTACTGGGTGTGATTGCTTGATACTTTGATAGGATTGATTGACGTAAAATGACTCACTGATATAGAATACTGATATGATTCCCTTGATTTGTGAAACAGGCACATTTCCATAAATGATATATATATACGGACCTTAGCTTCTTGGATATTTAGACTTAAGTCATGAATTGACCCAGGTAGAGTATAGGTTATTGAGATGATTGATTATGGAGCTCTTTCAGTTTGTTGATATTGTATCATGATATTTCAGTTATTGATTAGGACTTTGATGTATCACTTTGATGACATTGTATCTTTGATTAGACAAAGTTCATAGATCTTTGATATTATGGACATTTATGATTTATGGACTTTCCTTGATTCTTGATTGAATGACCCATTTTATGATTGATCAAGATTTCAATTGAATGACCCCCTTTTTCCCTTGGAAAAATACTACAAACAAATGCACATGCAATTAATCTAACATGATAATGCAATTAACCTTCCATGATAATGCAATGCAATGCAGCTAAGTGTCACTAGCTTTTAGCAAATAAATGCCTTGAGGATAAATTTTCATCATTGAGCACTTGGGACCGGAAAGTCAATACAATCACCACTACCCACTGACATGATGATATGAATATCACTTTTTATTGCTCATATGGTAACCTCCGTTTTGAACTAGTACAACCCACACTAGTCGAATAAACCAACTATGAGAGTATGAATACCAATTTCAATGAATTCAATGTTGCATAAACAAACAAAGGTCAACCTTCCACCCTATATGAAAGTCCTCGATGGTTCTTTGATGACCATGTCGTTAGACGAATGCACATAAGTTGTTGGATATCCCTCAAGATAGTCACTCAAAGACAAGAAAAATATCATGTCTCCATCATCACCAATCTAGTCGAAACATCATCGATTAGCTAAAAAGATGTGATAAAAATCAATGTAAGTAAAGATCATCAAAATAAAGCTTCAAGTGTTTTGCAATGTTTCATGATTTTCAAAACGTATTTCCAAGTATTCTGATCTTTTTAAAGTGTTTTGTAAATTTTTAATCCCGAATAATAAAGTCAATGAAGGCTCATGGATCAAGTTGTGGTAATTGAATTCTTGGTTAGTGAACAATGATATCCATCAAAGGTTCATGAAAATATTCTTCTCTCTTCTGAAACTCTGATAATTCCCTCTCTGATGTGACTGAATATTGCACTATTGAATCCGCTGATTCAGATCAAATGCCCCTGATTGGATAGGAAAAATGTTGGACTTGAGCAAAACTTTCAAAATATTACCGAAGCTCGGTTTATGCAAGATGCAGCTCAAAGCCCTTTATGCTTTCCTTTTTTTACCAACTCTCAAACAAGATCACATTGGTTTGCCCCCAATGTCTAGCAAGATATAGGACATGAAAGATGGATTTGCAAGCTGATGGATTAGAGATGGAAAGACTATGATGGAAGAAGTATGCGAATGTGACCCATACGACTATCTCCTCAAGAGTACCCAAGCTAAGGAAAAAATGATATAGCAATGTGAAGCATGTTTTTGGATAAGCCATGAAAGCCAATGATACAGTGTTAGATAGCCTATAGGATAATGATTTGCTGCCATGAAAAGGAGTGATCCAAAAGAGTGGACATGTCAAGAAGTTCTTTGATAACAATTTTTTTTTTAAAGTTCATCTTGATCAAGACCAAGGGTCATTTTGGGTAAGATGTGGATAAGATAACACAATCATGATAAATGAGTGATGGAGGCTATGAAGGGATGTTTTGGGATTATGAAAAAGCTATCAAGGAATAATGAAGGTGAATTTGGGAAAAGCAAGATCATGATAGGGTAACATGGATGCAACAAGTACATAAGTTGATGGAAAGGATAACGGATGTTAAGATACTCAATGCTCATGGATGTGTTCAACCTTGTCAAGATGAAAGGTGAGAGAGGAAATATGGATGAAACTTGCCCCCAAGTGTAGAGTGCAAGAAGGAAGAATTACGCATGACGCCTGTTTGCCAAGTTTTCATCATGGTATTTGTCTAAGGTGCCACAAGAAGTGGTTTTCACCTTAGATTTATTTCTTTTTATTTTTGCTACCAAGGTGCCTATTGCTAGGTTTTCACCAAGGCACTTTTTCCTTTTTTTTCATTTTTTTCTTTTTTTCTTTATTTTTTTCTTTTTTTGTATTTTTCAATATTTTCCCAACATTAGAATATTTGGACAATGCTCCTTTGAAAGATATGCTATAATAAACCATGGGTATGACTATGATGCTCAAAGATATTGATAAGAGGGATGGAAGTACAGAAAGTATGCATTGGAAAATGAATGTGAGGATAAGAAGAAGGTATGTTGAAGATGGAAATGTTGGCAAGATCAACTTTGACACACACTTTGAAGAGTGGTGGAATGATGGAGGAATGATAGATGACGGAGATAAGGATCTTTTTGAGGTAGTGGATTTTGGGATGTAAGAAGATGAAGGATGTTTGGAAGGAGATGGAATGGAAGCCTTTGGAAGCTTGAATGTCAATTTTGATTCTTCTTTTGTGTGCAAGTCTTTCAACAATGACTTGGGAATCCACATATTCTTTGATTTTTCTTTCTTTTTGGAATGCTTTTGAATGCATTTCTTCAATGAGGGATTTAGGAATCCACATTTTATTTTTTTCTTTTTGCTTGATGGACCTTTGCGGCCTTTTGGATATTTCATTTTTCTTTTCATTCACATGTCGATTAGATGGGACATTGTGATTTTTATACACATATGGATTCTTGGATTTATGATTTTTATGTTGTACATCAACATTGCTTCCAAAAGACTTAGGAATTGTGGATGAATAGGAATAATATGGATGGTTCATATGGATTGGTGTTTGGACATTCTTCAAGTATGTGTGCCTTCGTTGATCTTGATACATGGTAGGGTAAGTGAATGGATAGCTAGGAATGATAGGAATGGTTGATGGAGGAATATATGGACCTAATATGGATGGAAGGAATGAAGACTTTTGTTTTGGGACATAGGAAGCCAAAATGGATTTAGAGGATAGTGGAGGAATATGGTTGCATTTGAATGGAGGAATATAAGGTGTGAAAGGGATATCAATATCTTTGGAAGGAGCTCCATCGTCAACGTTCTCATCTTTAAGATTTATCTGTATACTAATAGGCTCATGAGTAGCTTTGATAGGAACACATTTGATAGGATCAACTGAAGCTTGAAGGGATTTATTATCTTGCAAGGGATTTGGAAGAATGATGTTTTCTTGAGGTGAACATGGAGGAATATGACAAGGAAATGATGGGATACTTTGATCTTGACAAGGATCTTCGAATTGTGTAGCTAAGGTATTTTGCTCTTGATTTTCAATATGCTCATTGGAAGTTATGGAAGGGATATCTTGATCTTGCTCGGGAAGTGGAGAAAATATGGAACTTGGAAGGGTACTTTGTTCTTGGAACGGAAGGATATCATCTTGAAAGACATGAAAGGATGCAAGGGGATCATCACAAGGTTCAAGGGATATGGGACCTTCATCAAATATGGGAGGGGTTTGTATATAATCTTGATCTTGATCTTTATCACTATTTGTCTCTTTTCTTTTTAGATTATCCTCTTGACATGGAGCCACTTCTAAGGACAAGGTAGATGTTTGGATATGTGTGGGGAATGTTTGGAAGAATGGTGTAGGATCCTTTTGAATGGGTATAATAGGCATTGAAGCACATGAAGCCTTGGGTTCTAAGATCTTTGAAGCATGGAAAAGGTCTGCAACAAGATGTAAGTTAGCTTGGGTTTCTTTTAGAGGTAGCCCTTGAGGGTAGACATAGTTAATGGGAAAAGTTTCATCATTAGGCTCATTCTTTGATGGAGGAATTTTGGATAATTGTGGAGCTTTGGGAGATGAAGAAAAGATGAAAGGAATGCTAGCTATGGGAGGGTCTTTGCTAGATAGAGGTTCGGGAGATGGATGAAGGATGAAAGGTGTACAAGTCATCCAGGGAGAAACCTTGTTAGGAGATGGACAAAGGATGAATGGATTACTCTTGCTATATGGAGGTTTATTATCTTTCTTGAGAGTGGTATTTTTCACTCCATACTCTTTATTATCTTGATCACACATAGGTTGATTATGCAATTTCCTTTGATCTGAGATAACTTTGTTTCTCTGAAATGCTTCTTTTTGTGAGAAGGATGAAGATACGGATGACCCATCATCATAAAGGAATGGCCAAATTGATCTTAATGATGGCTCTTTAGATAAAGTATCTTTTTGTTTTTCCTCATCCTTTCTCAAGGTTGATATGTCAAAATTACGAGGAAGCTTAGCTCCTGCTTGAACTAACTCCATGAAATATGCTTCTTTATCCTTCTCCAAGACTAATTTCATTATTTCCATAAACCTGGGATCTTGAATTGCTTCTGAAACTTCTTCTTCTGACACCTCATCATTTTGATTCCAATGGACATTCTGATATGAGGACAATGAAGATATGGATGGCCTATCATTATAAAGAAAAGGACACATTGATCTTAATGATCGCCTTTTAGATAAAGTATCTTTTTGTTTTTCCTCATCCTTTCTTAAAGTTGACGTGTCATCATTATGAGGAAGTTTAGCTTTTGATTTAGCTAAATAAAGGGAATATGCTTCATTACATCTTTTCAAAGTTAATTCCATTGCTTTGATCAATTCGGTATTTTTGGATGCTTCTAAAATTTGATCGTCGGACATTCCCTCAAATAGGCTCATCATTATGGATCAATCCTTCCTTCTTTAATTTCAATCCAGTTGGGTTGGTTTGGAATGTGTCACAAGTCTTGATCAATTTATAAGATTTAAAAATTTAATTGTATTTTGATCAAGTACTTTGGAACTTCTTGTTTGAAAAGTTGAAGACAATCTCAACACACACATCAATAGTTCACCATATCCCTAGATCATTCTAATGTGTATATTCTCGAATGTTTCCACGGGTTTGATCACAAGAAAGACTTCCAAGCAAGCTACCTAGCACAAATTTGGCTTTTAAATGGCTCTATTAGGTAGTTTTTGCTATTTTTACCGTTTTGTAGTGTGGATTCCATTCAAAATGGATTTCAACCATTCATCCCCCAAGTATGTTAAGGGGCTTCCCACACGCACCGAAGCACGATTTTGCGCAATCCGTTAGGACTACTAGAGGAAGTTCGAAAGGGATAAAATCCTTTTGTCGTGCACCCCATTAAGGATACACGCGTTTCATTTTATAGTGGGTTGGATTCTCATGGCAAAAGCAAGTGTATCCCACTTTGGGCTGTCCCTCTCACTGGCCCTTTTAAGGCAATCTCGGGAGGCGAGCCCACTAAGTTTTAAACATGTTCATTTGAAAGCATGAAAAGTGGATTTGGTAGAGCAAGTTTGGGAATTTGATTCACTCAAAGAGTGAAGAGCATATCCCTATTGCTTTTCCCTTATCCCAAACACTCACAATCAATTTGGTTCTTTTTCAACCCCGTGACAAAGGGGTTCTTAGAATTGAAGTGTTTATTTTTTTCCTTTTATGATTAAACTATGTTTTGAACTTTGAAATGCCACAAGCTAAGGGAATGTGCAAGCTTGATGAGAGAAATACCTCAAACGATGCTAGCAAAGGCTAGGCGCATTTTTAAGTAGTAGATTTTTCATTTTCTCTCCAAATCCTTCTCTTACCTTAGCAAAACGTTCCCTCCACCAACAAGTTAGTCAACACAAATTCATACAAAGTGAGGGGAAACCAAAATCAAAAAGCTTAAAATGATCAAATTGATTATGCTCTTGATTTATTTTGAACTCAAATATTTGCAAATTAAATCCAAAAGGTGCAAGGTATACTCTAATAGGACGTCCTTTTTTGTTTCTTTTTTGCATGCAAAAAAGATTTTTTTTTTTTTGAGCACTTTTCTGTGACAGAGCATGTACCTGAGACAAAAAAATGACCGTGAAGTTAGAATACAGTCATCATTTTAAAATTTTTGATAAAATAGAGAACATACAGCCACACGACATTATCCAGACTATAGGCGAGATAAAATTTAATAAAGACGTGACTACTTTAACCGCGAGTGTCACCAAAAGGGGCTCAAGCGAGATTAAAATAACCAAGTGCGATATCAAATTTTAGCTAAGCGTGAAATCTTTACTAGATGCGACAACAGCAATTATTCTGATAAAATATAAATGCTCAATCAGGCGACATTGTCTATGCTAAACGCGAGATCTAATTTAATAAAGACGTAATTATTTTAACCGCGAGCGTCACCATAAGGGGCTCAAGCGAGATTAAAATAATCAAGTGCGATATCAAATTATAAAAATGCGTGAACTCTTTACTAGACGCAACAAATTAATTCTAGAAAAGTGACATTTCATCAATCCAAAGCGACATTTAAAATCATCAAAGCGAGAAATTAAATGAACAAGGCAGGAAACTCCCTTTACACCAGGCGTAAAATGATTCCTCGGCCGCGGCTTTTAATTCTGTCAAGGTGACATCTCAATGAGCAAAGGCATCAACTGCTTGTCTGTGACACGAGAGTTTAATTTCTGCAGGCGTGATTTATTTTTCCAGAAGCGTGATTCTGCAGGGTGAAAAGCATGATCGTTCAGACTCCAGGTGATATTTTAATTTCCGCGCGCGACATCTCTTTGCTTTAGGCGTGACTTCTTTACCGGCAGGCATGATTTCTTTTCTGTAACCTGCAAACAGTGAGCAAATTCATGCAATTCTAGCCTAAATTTTGTAAATAACGTAGAAATTATGATAAATTTGAGGCCTAGGGCCCCACGGTGGGCGCCATTTGTGTGTGAGTGATTTACACCTTCATGAAATAACAAGATTTAAAGAGAATTTACACTATTCAAAGCAAACTAATCTAAATAATGCACAAATTAATCTAAATATCTCATGGTTCTCTAAATTGAAGTAGTAAGTGAGGCTCTCAGCTGCAAATCCTCTTAGTGACACTCTAATTATGAGAATTGAACTAAGAATGATATGCAAACTAGATCTAATTATCAAATTCTAGCTCTATTTGATAAGAAATCTACAAAATGATCAACAATTGAAGCTAATTATCAATGAAAAATGCTAAGTGAGTGATGTGGATGCAAATTGCAAGAGCTTTGCTGCAATTCAAAGATATGGAGTGGATGATTAATGCCTCAAAATGCCTTCTATTTATAAGATTTTCCCAAGGGTAGGGGGTAGAGTGAGATAACCATGGTTATGCTTGGGTAAGGTCAATTGGCTTTGCTTTTTCCCTAAATTGGGGGACAAACATTTAAATGGTTTCAAAAGGCTGGACCATTTCAACAAAAGTGAGTGATTTGTGTCCATTTTGTCTCCTTTTTTGCTTTGTTGAGGGAAATTCATATTTATTAATTAATTAAAGTAATTAAATTTAGCCATGAAAGGTAAGAGGTTCATTTTGATTTTTCATTTCAACAACTATGTCATTAATTGAATTTAATCAATTTCTTAGTGTTTTTCCCCTTTTCAAGCTTTATTTAATCATTTAATCATTTAATTGAATTTTCCTTTGATTTGAATTGCCTTTGTTCCATTTATTGATTTTTCATATTATTTTGATGATTTGATGCCTTTGGCCAATTTTCCGTGTCTACAGTGGGCTTAGTTGCATGCGTGAATATCTTTCAAAACTGAAAGTTGGATGAATGCGAAGTCCCGACAGTTCATGAACTCTTAAAATAGCTGTAAAGGTTAATCCTTGTCATTCGGTGCTTCCAATGTCAATTGTTGCCTTTACAAGAAAAAAACCTTGTGATTTTTGTATTGTTAATGCCCATGATATTCGTAGAGGTATTTGACAGCATCAACCCCTATTAATTGGTGTGATAGGAATATTCTTTGGATTAGTGTCATCCCAAGCTCGACCAATGTAATTAATAAATTGAAGCACAACTATCAATGACAGTTGCGGAGGCTTTTTACCATATAATTGCTTTTACTTCTCCTATAGCACCATTAACAAGTCCTGTCTGGACTCATAGATTAGTACATAGCATAACTTGTTGGCCTATACATAAAAGAATGTGAGATTGGGGTTGTTCTTCATCTGCATTCGAGCTATCCAAATCTATTTGTTGTTTTGCTATTGAAAGAGCCACAGGTTGATGTAGAGAAAATAACATACGCTTATTATGCAGGTCTACCATTTCATTAGTTACAAAAAGGTGTACTTTAGAATGAAAAACTTCTTGTTCCTCTTTACTCAGAGCAGTATTTGTCCATGTCATGAGCAGATTCCAATACAATCAAGGATTTATTGCCATCTAACAAACACTTTTTGGATTTACTACCATCTAACATCAACAACAACAAATTGTAAATTATATTTCATATAATACAATCAAGGAGAATACAAAAAAATTATCTGCCTTAAAAAATTATCAATATTTCAAAATTGAATTAGTAAATAAAATTTAAGTACAACACAATACAACATAAAAAAGCACATCACATTAAGAAAATAAAATAACGGATAAAGTACATTTCAATTTCAAAATCCAATAGTTGCAAACATAATATATTCAGCTCTTTAATATTATAAATTTCTAAAATACACAAAATGATATAACCTAAAACACATACAATCAACGCAAACACTAAAAATTAACTATGTCAGAATTAGTTGTAACTGACATAGAATTTTGTTAATCCACAACGTTCCATTGAAATACAATATTTCCAATCATATTAAGTTAAAAAATGATACAACAAGCGTAACAAAACCTTTTTGGATTTAATAGTCACTAGCCAGAACTGTAGCTTAAGCGAACACAATATCTGCTTCATCGCTCAATACTTTTATGCTAAGCACCAAAATCAAGAGAATAAAAGACAACAACAATCTATCATCGGGTGAACCCACAATAGTGGGTTACACTTTTTAGCTTGAACAGACACTGAACTCTCCATTTTGAGAAAAACTTTTTGATTCGGATGCATATTGCCGTTGAATTGCTTGAAATCGGAGGATGAAATAAATTAGAGTCTTTTAGGTTTTTCTGTCTAGATTCTAAATATATATTTTTTATTTAATTTATTTTAATACTTTTTTCTTTCTCCCATGAAAACTTGTATAGTGCTGAAAACGTCATTTTCAAATAGTAACACTGTTTTCATAGAGCATAACTTTTTTTGTAAAATAGATATGAATGCGATTCTTTCGAATTTAGTTTCGTAACATCCATATGGAGGGCATGCAATTGGTTTGATGACATTATCACTATTATTGTATATTTTATTAATGTTTGAAGTTGACTAAACCATAATTTTGACGTACCTTGACTACATAGCTTATAACTTATTGTGTATTTATCAAATTTCAATTATTATTTTTTAATAGAAAGTAGACTCGAATACGAAGGGCACTATTATTTTTCAAAATTTTTATTCCTTGTTTTACTATTTTTCATTGAACGTCAAACTTAGAGGTTTATATTTGATAAAAAACCTACATTCATTTAATGTAAAAAACCATACACATAATAAATTTTAAAATAGTCAAATATATAATCGTTAGAAAGCTAGTTCTGAGTACTTGTTGTATGCAAAAGGACGTCTTCTTATCCTTCCATTTGATCAGCGCGCTAGAGGCCCGAAGCCATGAAATTCTTAGAATTTCTTCAAAACTTGCAACCATGGCCTAAACTTTTGACTTTCGATAGAAACTTTTGACTTTCGATACAAAGTACTTTCAATAGAAAGTTCTTTACCAAAAATTGCAAATTCTAGCCATTACTAAACTAGTTTCGATTGAAAGTCAGTTACTAAACCACTTTCGATAGAAAGTCATTACTAAACTATTTACGCCAAAAAAAAACTAATTTAGGACTTTCGATCGAAAGTCAAGTACTAAGGACTTTCGATCGAAAGTCCTTTATTTACTTTCTATCGAAAGTAACGAAAGACTTTCGATCGAAAGTCAATTTCGATTGAAAGTATCTTGCATAAGAACTTTCGATCATAAGTTTTGTACTTACGATCGAAAGTACATCTTGGTTTCTATCAAAAGTGAGTAAGGTGTTTTGCGCCGAATTCACTTTTCGGGCCGAATTCGTTCCTTCGAAAAAGTGCAACCCACTATTGTGGGTTCACCCCATCAGCTTCTAGCACCACTATCAATCAACAAATACATCGACGACCTTCACTTATGTTGGTTCCCAAAATGGAATTTATGCTTTCAAAAGCAACAAATACATCTATAGTTTTAAGGATGGGTTAGATCCAAATATAAGTTCAAAGATGACTGGACCAACTATAGGAACAAGATTGCCCTCTGCATTTTTGCCTCTACAAAACCAAGGAGGGTACTCCTATTCCAGTAAACTAAACCTTATTTCAAAATTACAAACGAGATTTAAAATAATAGATAGATGGTAAGAAAATACTAAATAATAACCACTCATTTATTGATTCTCAATTACTATTACATGCGACAGAACATGTAGGTCACAAAACTTAAAATTTTTTAACAAATTTCTATCAATTTTTTAGAAGTACAGTAAAACCTTATCAAGCAATTATTTGTATAGACTAGCTCCATTGGTGGCTAGTGCCTTATCCATTACGTAACATCTTCACTACAAAATGAGATACATAAACAAATATATTGAAATTTTATGATCATCATCATGTATACACAAAATTCTTTAAAATGAAAACTATCTAGATATTTAACTCAACTAGTAATAATCGCTCTTATAAAAAGATTGGCCTAATACAGTCTACTGTATCCTAGACTCAGAAACTTGTAAATCAAATGCTGAAATTCTGATACTTACAAAATGAACCTGATAATCCTTTTATAAAAATCAAGGATTGCATACAAGCTTCAAATCCCTTTACAAAAGATATAATAATGTCAACCATAATAGGAAAAACAAGACAAATATAAAACTTTCTTGTTACATTTTTACAAAGTTGTTCATTGACTTGAGTGCCCAAATTTTGTAACAATTCACAAACTTATTTCAAATACTGGCAGATGTAACATCCATGCTTGCTTCAACTATATTAAATCCTTTGTACACTTTGTTTTTCTTTAAGGAGTTGAAGAAATACCATCTGTTTCATCCTCAGTCGATATCTCTTGTTTCTTGGTATTCTCCGAAGAATATGCTGCTTCCCAAGATGTATAAACTTCTTCATCTGGCTAATGGAAACTGAGTACTTCATCTCTTTTAGGTACCAAATTTTCCCAATCAAACTTAACATGATGTACCTCATTCCTTATGGTTGTAAAATGTACCCTGGCATCTTGTAATATTTCAATTGTTTGGACAAAGGGAATATTGCTTTCTATTTTTAAAATTGTACTTATTCTGACTGACATTTCATCATCAATTTGTCTTAACCATCCTTCTTTGTCTTCTATGGTTCCATATGCTTTTAAAAGGCCGGGAAACATTTCAAAACTATCCTAGAAATATCTTCCTCTGAGAACCTTTTCCTTTCTCTCTAAGTTTTCCCTCTTTATTTCAAACTCCAGTAGGTTTTTAACAAACTTATATGTATTTGTTAACTATATATCAATAATCTTCTGAATTTTAATCAAAGAGTAGAATGACATTAACTTACTTCTTCTGGAAACCCACCTATCCAAAATTGGTTTGACAGTGGCCTTTTCCTCCTTAAAAGAAATCAAGATGTTGGACAATTGTTCACCAATGTTATAAATTTATTTTGGCTTTACATTTGCAACAAATTCCAAAATTGTGTCCCTTATCCTCTTTTCATATTTCAAATTCTCTCTCTATATTATGTTTTCATCCTGCATATAAGGGGGCAAAGGGGAAATAAGATATTCAATTATAGGAGAAGATGAAGAAGGGATAACATGAGAGGAAGAAATCTGCAACTGCTCTGATATCTGGATCGGTCCATGTTCCCCTAATCTTTTCTTTAAATCTGCTATTATTTTATCCTTTTCGCTGATCTCTTGTCTCATTTCCCCATAGGCTTTTAACACCGTTTCCAGCCTTAATGTAAGCTCTTCTTTCTCCCTGGCTTCCTTCTCTGCGACCTTTTTTGTAAGCTTGGATGTTGCCATGATCATGCCTATTTCTTCAATTAGTGAGGTCTCAGTAACCCTTTTTACTAGAAGGCTACCTGTAAGATCACTCCTGCCAATCTGTTTTCCTTTGTTATTTTGATTTTTCCTTAATGACCACATAACTAAGGCTTGATGGTCATCACTAAAATTAACTCCCTTGATTTCTTCTTCTCTGGTCTTATGAGTTGGTGTAGTCTGCTTTCTAATAGCATCTAGGAGTACTACATCAACAATGTCCCATTTTGGTAGAATGAGTACCCCTAAATTTCTTATCAACTCGCTTCCCTCTTGTGGTGTGACCTTTTCAAACCTTTTAGTCATTTCTTTTTTGACCTCATCCTCTATGACATTGAGGTCCTTTTCTGGGTTTTCCTCTTGCCTTTTCTCACAGGTTTCCTTGAATTGGCTTATGTGCAATCTCCACAAAAATTGCATGAAAGCCCTAGCTTTAACAAAAGCATCATCTGCTAGGAATTCATCACATGCTTGCTTAATTATGGGATCTAGTTCTTTGCCAACCATTTATCCTATTGTTAGATCTGATTGAGGCTCCTCTGGTGGCTTTGGCACTCCTTCATTTATTTCTTCATAGGTCATACATATTTGACCTACACCACCCAATTTTTGTACTTGCTCTACTACCTCTTGATGATCCATAAGGTTTAGAGGTGATTGGGAGGGAGAGTATTCATCCTCAACATGTGTAGGCCTTTCTTCTATTTTTTTCTTCTTTGGTGGAGGTAAAGAATTAGAATTAGTTTCAATTGCTTGATTTTGTGGTGATTGTGGTATATCATCAGTTTTGTCATGCACTTCTACTTCCTTTGACGTGGAAGGGATGTTGTCTCTTCTTCTTGTTTTTTCTTGCCTACTTGGTCCTGGTATAACCACATTATATCCAATCTTCTTTTGCACCATATATCTACTCGGGGGTAACATCCTAGCAAATACAAGCTTACTCAACATAGACCTAGCCTTTTTTGGCTTAGCTTGCATGACTTGTTCCTTATTTTCATTTAGGATGTGGATGGTACCCTCAAATTGGCACATAAGAGTTTCAACTTTATTCTCAAAAGGGGTAAACTCTTTTAAGGGATCATAGCCCCTGACAAAGTGTTGTACAAATTCTAATGTCTTTTTATATAATAGCCACTTTTCCTTCCTAATCTCCTGTTCTAGTATGTTAGGAATGTTTCTAATGATATCTTCAGGACAGTTACAAATATGATCTATCAAGGCACATTTAGTTCTCTTCTTGAACATCTCATTGTAAAAACCCTCAGGATTTGTTGTCCTAGCAATTGAAGTAGCCATGTGATATGGTTTCAAAATTTCATCCATATGCGTCCATCCACCTTTAGTAATTACAAACTGATGGGCTATTGTCACGGTAGGAAAAAGAGTTCCTCTTCCCTTTCCTATGAGAGAATTCTCTTGCAAATCCCCCAATTGTTAGAAATTCTGCAACCCCAATCTTGAGAGGGACTTGATATGGCAATATAAAAGGAGTTCCTCTAAAACCATACAATCTGATTACAGTAGACACTAGATAGAAAATAAAATCACCCCAATTGTGCACAATCTTGATATCTTTAGCAAATTGTTTTGGCCTAATAAGTTTAGTTAAGGCCTTTGGGATTATTGGATTTTCTTCAAATAACAAAGCCCTAAGCCTAGATGCAAAACATCTATCAACATTCACAAAACTATTCTCACTTCTATCCCAAGTTATATTGAGATTCCATAATTGCACTGACATTTCCTCACCATCCTTCTGTTTCATCAACTCCATTTCCTTTTCAAAATAACTTGCACCCTTATATAGAAACATGTACATCAACAGGGAATACTAGCAAAAAGGTTTATCTACTTTACTCTTTTGGATTCCTATTAATCCTTCATGAATTAATTCAGCTAGGAAAGGAGCAAAGTCAAAGGTAACTACCAAGAAAGGGTGCAAGATTTGAACCATCATATACATAAGGTGCACTGGCATTTTCTCCTCAACATCTTCTCCAAAAATATGGCATAATGACAAATATACACCCCTTTCCCTTTGGTTAAAATAATCTATTTTGAAAGGTTTCTTTGTACTTGAACCCACTGTGATCAAACCCACAATTTTTTTGAAGAATTCCTTCAAAGGACAGCTCCTCAGATAATCTTTTTGACCATTATAGAATTGTCTTAATTCATCAAAGTCTATTATTTCTAGGTCACCACTTGGTTCATTTAACCTAAAAATGCTTCTAATTTATTCAGCTAAAATACTAATTAAAAGGTTTTCCTTTGAATCCCTAACAACCCTAGTAATTTGATCATAATGTCATGCTATCTGGATCATGATATCTACATCCATGAACACGTTTGGCACAAGTTTTCCTAAATCAAATTGCCACACATTGCTAGTGGGAGGGAGGGCATGTCTTTGGCCAAGCCAAACTTTGAATAATCCTAAACCAGTGATGTCAATTTTAGAATCTCTCATGTAATTTCCTTTATCATACAGGCCATCTACTACTTTAATCCTAGGGTCCTTTGGAACTAAACCCTTTGCCTTGACTATGTCAGTGGTTGACCGATTAAGTTGTTGCAAGAGGTCTTCATGCACATCCCTATCTTTGTACTCAATATTTCTAGTTAATTCTCTTCTTGGTGCCATAATAGCGTTTACAATTCTGAATTATGATAATAAAAGCAATTAACAAAATACCAAAAATATTTGAGCAGGGATAAAAATTCACAAGATATTTCATTGGGGAAGAAATCTTTGCCTCACATTCACGGCATATCATTTTCCCTTCGCAAGTTGTTGCTATTTTCTTGTCTAATGCATTGGACCTTTCCCAATCAGTGTCCTTGGTGTCGTCTCTAGCTAACAAAGTGGTTAATCCCAATTTTCTTCAAGACAATGCATTAATGCAGGCTGTGCATCATTATGATCTATAGGAGGGTTTGGCGCTGGTTGGTAGCTTATTTTCTCACCAAGATTTGCTCACAAATCATGATTGCTTCCTCCTCTATGAGAGTATCAAACGCTCACTTTGTGTGCAAGATGCCAAATTTGTGGAAAATGCTCTTCGCATCTCAGGTCAGAGGTTGGGGTTTCACATGGTGGCCTAAGTCAAATTTCATGTAAACACTCTACTGGATATCCTTAAGTTTCCAAACTCTCCACTACCTCGCGCTTGCAATGTGTTCGTGTCTTCTACCAGTGGTCAACCCTTGAGAATTCCATCATGGGTCCCTAACCTTAATGCTCATCCTGCGGGCTCGGCGATGGGCGATGCTCCTCACTTGCTTCAAGGCTCTGATGTAGCTCATGTTGACTATGACTCGTGCTGCTTGGTGGATGAGCCGATGCCCCCTGTTTGACTCTCGTCTCCTCCAGCAGGCCTTCCTACTTTCGATAGCATATCGGATGACATGGACACTTAGTGTTTCGGTGTTTCTTTTTTGATTAAGTTTTTTGGGATATTATCTATGTCAAAACTTTAGTGTATTGAATATTTTGAATTTGGCATCTACACTTCTCTCCCAAATCAGGTTTGACCTAGATGTGGATCAACTTGTGTATAGCATATAACTAGAACTCCCTGGTATATGGGCTATTTTTGTAAAATGACTAAGTGCCTATTGGGCATCTTATGTAACTGCACATGTAATTATCTATCTTCGAATATATGCTTGTATATAACTATGATCCCAGGGTTTCTTACTGGTTCTTCCACGGGGGAGTTATTGAATTAGATTATTAATAAAATATGGTGGATACCCCACTTTTGATTAAAAAAAATAAATAAATTCACAAGATACTAACCAATCTTATAAATTCCTCATGAAACACTAACTTGCTCTGCAATTTTCTTCGCACACGCTTCTACAAATTCTATGACTTTATGTTTCCGCAAATGAGAAAATCAATGATATATTAGCATTTGAAACAACAACCCTCTGCCAATTTACTCCACACGATCGGACCATAACTTGTCTACAAATTCAAACTCTTTACATTCAATGGGCAAATATGCTCTCGCACCAATTTTAATCCAACTTTAAAATATGACCATTCATCTTCACTTAAAAGAGATCTGACGGCTGTCGCAAGATCGCAATGAATAAAATTTCATGCATTTTCTCTTTGCGATCATATGAGAACCCTTACATCAAACCAAATCCATGATGAACTGAAAACTGTACCATCCTGGCCCCACTCGACAATTGGATATATAGGTACCGTTAGATTAAAAATCCAATGGACGATGTTGATTCTCCTTCCGATTGGACCCATAGAGATAACTTATAACTCAAAGAGACATCTATGGCTGTCGCAAGATCGCAATGAGTAGATCTTTGCTTTGCGGATAAGCGACAACCGTCGGATTATAAGCAAGCTTTCAGTCTATTAAAAATCCTCAGTGACCGAGCCTACTGTATGTACACCAATAGATATTCCACGTCGAATGATTGTGATTAAACCACACGAAATGGTCCCACCTGACATAAAAGCTAAATTTTTCCCTGCATCGATGGTTGTCGCAAGATCGCAATGAATAAAACTTCGCTTTGTGGATGTGCGACAATCGTTGGATTGAAAGGAGATTCACTGCTTTTATGAACACCAAAACCTTAGTAAAGTAAATGATTTTGGATTAAGTAGCTTATTAATTCTAAATTTGATAATCGCAAACATGGAAACATAAGGATGTAGGACACACTTAAGACATTTTGAAGAACAAGAAACCTCCCGAGAATAAAAATTTAACAATTTTAGATTTAGTAGTCAGTAATAGCTAAATCCGATAATCCAAAACATACCATTGAATTAGAATATTTTAAATCATAATATATTTCATACAATTCAAAACATTGAACGACTGTCATTAAATCAGAGGAAATGGTCCCACCTGACACAAACACAAAATTGACCCCTGCATCGACGGTTCTCACAAGATCGCAATGAATACAACTTTGCATTGTGGATGTGCGACAACTGTTGGATTGAAAGGAGATTCACTGCTTTGATCAACAACGAAAGCTTAGTTAAGTAAACAATTTCAGATTAAGTAGCTTACTTATTCTAAATCCGATAATCGCAAACACGGAAACATACGGATCTAGGACACACTCAAGATATTTTGAAGAACAATAAACCTTCCGAGGAAACAAAATTAAACAATTTTGGATTTAGTAGTCAGTAACAACTAAATCCAATAATCCAAAACATACCATTGAATTAGAATATTTAAAATTCTATTATATTTCATACATTTGAAAAGATCCAAATTTATAAATAGGAGAAGATAAATCTTCTATTTCTTTAACTAAAGAGCCAAAAATAGTTCCTAGATTTACAAATCCAGAGACAATGACTTCCATTTGTAAAAAAGACTTTCATTCCATGATTCCAGTTTGTGTAACAACAAAAATATCTAGATTTGATTACTTTAATAAATACTCTTCAAAACCCTAAACCCTAAACCCTAAACCGCTAGAAATTAAGAGAATTAGAGATTGCATTATCGCCGAATCGCCAAATCATTTTATTAACCGTCAGTTGCAAACTTGAGATTACGCGACTGAGGAGACATAACAATGAAAAAGGCCTTTGTCGTTGAATTGCCAAAATTTTGAGGACTCATGAAATTAGTTGTGAGATTTAGCAAATGTTAAAGGATATAAAGACCACGTGCACATATGAGTCCTTAAGTGTTTCAAAAAGTAACTTGAAAATATAACAACTTAGGGCATGCTTAGGGTATTTTTGAAAATAGAAACTCTGATGAGGTCGATTTGACCTAAGCAAAGGTATAACAATATTTTTCATTTGATGAAGTCAAATTTTATATTTTGACAGTGTAAATTTCTTGCAGATTTATGAACATTGTGACACATATACGGATTTTGGAGGCTAAATAAAGAAGAAATGAGAGTTCTCAGAAAACCTTAAAATTACTCCAAGAGGAAGTATTGTTTTTTTGTGATGCAGGAGCATCCTGGGTGTAAGAGCAATCTTGCATCACCCAAAAATATTTCTGTTTGTTTTTCAATAAGGGCTATCTTGTGTCGAACTGCTATTTATAGAGACTTACTATTTTTAGTAAGTTGGTCATACAATCTTGGAATGTTATGATTTCATAGGTGGAGGTTCATTTTGGTCGTATTAGCCTGCTAGTAAAGTTTCATTACTAGATCAAGTCTAGTTTTGAAGATATTGAAAATTTTCAGTATTGGAAATAGGGTACAGAAACTTCGAACTCAATTTTGAAGGCTTTAGAGGCCCTGGATGAGGTCAAAAATTTGGGTGACAAGCTCTTGTGCCGATCAAGCCTATAGAGCGCTTTGTGGCCTTTCCAGAATGGGGTCATAATAGTCAATCGGGTCAACTGGTGATGACTTATGTCTTCGGAAGTTGGGTCACCTGAAATGGCGAAAAATAAATTTCCTTCAAAATTTCTATTTGGGTTTCAAAAGTTGTTTTGAGCGGACAATGATGTAATAAAATGAAAAATAAAATAATTCTAAGTTTGGTCGGCCTTATTGGCTAAAATTCTGGAACCTTCCCAAGCGGTGGAAAATTGCCTATATAAGGAAGGCTGTAGTGTTGTCTTAGGTAGTTCGGGACAGTTCTGGGTAGTAGATCTAGGTAATAATTTGAGGCTTGTCCTACAGAATATTGTAAGGGAATGCCCATGTGGCTTTGCATATTCTAATTCTGAAAGTTTGTAATTCCACATTTGTGGAGATAATAAGAAGCCCATTTTTTGTTCTTGCAAATTGTTGTTGTTTCTTTGTTTCTGTTTATGTGTTTTTGGTATTAAGGGGAGCACCCTTCATCATTTTGCTTATTCAGTTAATCTATGTATTTATTTTTTAGTACATTTAACGGAATGATTAATTTTTTTTGTACATGGTTGATGAAATATAGCATTAGGATTTAACTGAAGCTTACATGAAATAATTGTACTAATTTATTTTCTTGAAAAAAGTTAACAATTTTGGATTTAGTACCCACTAACAACTAAATCCGATAATCAAAAAGAATACATTGAATTACAATATTTACAATCATAAAAAATAGTAATCGCCAATTCATAAGTGAAGATCAGGCGGTTGTCACGATAAGATCGTGATAAGACAACATTGTGCAACTACAAAATATCGTAAATATTGTTTTGGTGATAAGACCCTCAAAAGTAAATGATTTCGGATGAAGTAGCTTATTAATTCTAGATTCGATAATTGCAAACATTTCATTCAATTATAATAATTGCAATCTTAAAAAGTACAAAAATATTGAAAAAACTATAGGCGTCCCTTTTCGGATTTATTGTTATCTTACTTCAACACCCAGAAATTCAATATTACGATTTAAATATTCTATTTAAATATTACTAATACAAATATTCTATTTAAATATTTAATTTCAAACATTATTGAAAATTTATAATTATGTTACTAAATTCTTAACTGTACCACATATAACATAAGTTAATTGTGTCAGATTTCACATAAGATGACATTGGTATTATACATCAAATTAAGTCACAACAATCGGAACATTTAAAGCACATCTGTAACAAATCTAATAAAGATTTAGTTAATTAATACTCTTCCAAATCCTATAGAAAGTTATATATCCATAACAAATCTAATAAAGATTTAGTTAATTAATACTTTTCCAAATCCTATACAAAGTTATATACTTATACATTTATAATTAAAAATTCAAAACATTAGTAAGAATTCTAGATAATATTGTAAAATTATATATGTATATATGAATTACTTTTTGAATTTTACAATGTGTCACATCAATATTCAAAAATATATATTCTATTCCAATATTTAATTTCAAAAATATTCAAAATTTATAATTATGTTATTCAATTCTTAAGTGTGCCACATATTACATAAGTTAATTGTGTCAGATTTCACATAAGATGACATGGATATTCAACATCAAATTAACTCACAACAGATGAAATATTTAAAGCACATTCGTAGCAAATCTAATAAAGATTTCGTTAATTAATACTCTTTGAAATCTTATACAAAGACCTATATTTCTAAAAGCTAATATTACTATAAAAGGATAAACAACAAAATGAATTCCTTGCAAAGATCATTACAACACAATAAATTTACCAATGGAAGCTACATTTACTTTTCAAACTAGCACACATCAAATAGCTTTCTTTGGAAGAGTAGACCATATATATTTAAAAGACTTATTACTCTGCAATACTAACTCTATTGTGCAAGCAATTCAATGGACATTAGGTGAATAATTTCACAATGCCACTCATCGATGGAAGGTAAATGCTGATAGTGCTGCTATGTTAATGGCTTGGGGCTTAGAAATTGGAGAAAATGTTCACATTGTTCATTTTGTCACGACCTCTCTTTTCCCTAAAGATTTGATTATCAGACTAAATTTTTTGCTACAATACACACATCCTAGTCAAGGATTTGACTACAGTAACTATTTTGTAAACAAAGAAGACAATAAAAAAATAGAAATTCTTCCTTTTCTACGATGGCCCATGTCAATTGACAAACAGGCTTACAAAAAAGATATCGAAAATCAATGGCTAATTCTATGTAAAGAAATCAGGCAATATAAGCAAATTGAAGCTGCATCAATATTTCTAGTTGTCTTTCCACAACAACAACGTTCCGTTTGTGTACAAATAAAGAAGAAAAATTGGAATTATCAAGCTTCTACATGAAATCAAGTTCAATTAAGCATGCCAATCAACTATCCCAAATGCTGTCGCACTTTACGTCAACAAACATGAAAGATAGTTTAGAATTTTGCATGTTGACAAAAAAATAAGGTATTTACTATCATATTTTTTTTATTAAACATAAAAAATAATTACACTATTTTCACTGTTTTATATTAGTTTTTCTTTATTTTTTCTTCAGGTACCTTAAAGCATATAGTTCTGGAAACAACATAAGCGGAACAATAGATTATCAATTCTATATGGCAAGTTGTTCAAAACTGGCAAAAAATATGTTCAAATTAAAGTATTTGGTTTACATTTTTTTTTGCGTTAAACATATTGTAAAAAAGTATATATATTTCATGATATCAATTTTGTATACAAAATGTAAATCTTTTTATAAATGTGGATATGCATTTCAGTGATTTCAATAAAAAATAGCAATTTCAAGAGCGATTACATTTTTTCCAATATTAATAATTAGATAAATTGGCTTTACAACAAAGACACACACTTAGAAAAAAATTATGCAAATTATATATTATAATGAAGTTTATTAATCTATTCAATTCTATGAAATAAAATATCATTGCAAATATTGTAATTGAATGGAATGTTTTCAATTTTCGGATTAAGTTCTTAGAGACTACTAAATCCGAAATTATTTACTTATTTGTCCTCGCCAGCGTTCTTGATTTTGAAAATGTTTTAAGTGTGCACTAAATTACTTTATATCAATGTTATGTTATGACCGACTTAACTTTTCATGTTTTCACGTAGTGTTTTATGTTTCCTACTGTTCGCTGAATTCTCGAAATGTATTTGTTACCTTCAGTCACCTTATCTCCACTTATGCATTGACGCTTACTGTTTCTATAAAATAGTTTTTAAATATAAATATACAAACAATATGTTTTATATAGCCTTTTAAATTAACTTTCAACATATAAAAATTAATACGGCCAAAAATTGAACCACGTATTCGGCCGCACTACCATAGACATTGCTTTCAAAAATACTATATTATTCTTGCTGCATCAACGGTTGTCGCAAGATTGCAATGCATACAAATTCACTTTGCGGATGTGTGACAACCGTTGGATCAGAAGGAGAATAGTAGGAAAGACTGCATCCTTTTCGCTGAATGGCTAGTTGAGCATACTAACTGTAGTTACCTTCTGAGAATAGTCTTCGTGTGATCTCTGAATCCTTCAGTTAACTCACTGTTATTTTAGAGATTGAGCAAATGAATAGTCTTCGTGTAATTTGTGAATCATTTCATTAACCTTGGTTATATCATGTGTATGTACGCTGATAGATTTTCTTTAACATTGTTTTGGTGATAAGACCCTCAAAAGTAACTGTAGGTAAGAATTCTATGACATAGTTAAGACATTTTCAAGAACAAGAACAATATCGACTATCTAATTTCACAAAACTTATTGCCTTGACAATTTTTTCGTAAACATGCTAATAAAAAAAAAGAAAATAAAGGCATACATTGTTCAATACACCAACTTTACTAATACCCTCTATATTTAATATATATACGGTTTATATCTACAAGGCAAAATAATTGTCCTTGAAAACAACAACATCATTAATACCATTTACCTTTCAAATCTTTTATGACTATTAAATTATCACCTAAAATTATTAAATGCCAACTATCTATCACATCATTCTATGAACTTGGTAAATATCTTCAACACCAAATGTATAGCAAATATTGTATACATCATTCCAGCCAAACATACAAAAACCAATAAATCTATCACTGCAACAAAAGAAGCACTTTATCAAAAGTTCGCATTGCAATCTATAACCCTTTACAGAATGATTACCAAACTGAATAGTTATGATCATCTCGACGGAATAGAGAGTGCATGGAAAGAAATCACAGATACAAACCTGCATTTTTACAATTTAAATGATCTACACAGAAGAATAAATTCACAACCAGTTCATCCCATTACACAAAGTCTCATAGCCAGTGGATTAATACAAGCTATAGGGCTTCCAATTGTTATTTAGGTACCAGAGCTCATTATGGAATGCATTCAAAGATTTGACCCAGATACTAGAGAAATAAAAAAAACAAAACAACGAAGTTGTCATCAGTTTGAATAGAGATTCAATACACAAATTCTTTGGTTTACCTTCAAGACAACAATATTCTCAATGGAATTTCTCTCTGGAAGCTTCAAATTTTAATGAGAAAAGGTCAAGATGGTGAGAAATAATTTCAACAAAATGGTTTGAAACCATCAGAGTAGCTAGTTCAAAATTACGAAAAACCCTATACGGAACAAATCTTAAAAAAGAAATTGTTCCATATAGATTGCACAAGGAAATACCAGTATTCTTCAAAATTTAGGGCTTGTTCGCTTCCTCTGACAGATAATTAAAAGGATAAAAAGATGGGTATAGTGCAAGCAAACAGCAAAAGAGACGACACAAATAGAAGGGAAACCATCAACACAATGTCAAACAACAACATCACCTCAAATACCATTAGAAACAATGCAGACAACAGTTCAATCCAATCAACAAAACACAGGTGGAGATGATCAACCACCAGAAAAAGATAGAGCTATAACTAGCACCTGCGGCAGCAGTTCACTTCCATTGATCGACATGGACACTCAACAAGAACCAGACAATATAGAACAAGAAGAAGATATAGGTCAATCAGAACAAAATACAACAGACCAATCTTTCAATGAAGATCCACCAACTCAAATAAATCAATTTATTCAACCAAATATAACATGTAATCAAAATATAGTACCAAAATTTCAAAGTTCAGCTAAAGAAATAGAAAGCTCTACAATAGTCAGAAAATTGTTTGATATTGAAAGGTTAGCCTTTGCCTCAAAAATTCTAGCCACTCCTTCATGGTTAGAAGAAACAATACAAAGAAAAAGAAAAAGAAAAAGAAGAGGATAAAATTCCTCCTCAAGATTTACTTTCCCAAATCATTAACGAAATGAACAGTTCGAAGAAAAAAAAACAAAGAGGCAAACTAGCTGCTCTTCAAAAACATCAAGAAATAGGGCATGTAATAATACAAATTGCAGAACCAAAACAAGACAACAACTTTTTAGATCTCAATGCAGCAAATTTTGATGTCAATCAAATTGCCATAGGACCTTCTTTCCATGATCATACATTTGATATGTGGGAATTCACACATCAAGAGGTAAGAGACAGGTTAGAACAATTGAAAGATGAAAAGAATATGCTCAAATCTTTTATCAATCATCTATTTGATTACATCAAGAAAGTGCTTGGTCCAATCTCTTCCCAAACATCAAATCAAATAGAAGATATTTTTGATCCAGCACTTCATTCCAGTGAACAAATTATGAAGCATATACATGAAGATAGATACATGGCACAAATTGCACAAGAATGGATACAATAGCTCAATTCAAGAGGTGTGGGCCTCATCGACTACCTAGCTAGTTATTAAAAAATATATATTCAATACAAAGATATAATCGAGATAGACTCTTAGTTGCTCAGAGAATAGCAAAGAACATATAATACACAAGAAAAAATATTGTAGACAGTGATAGATATGGACAGTGAAGAAGCTCTTAATCTAAGAATTATCAAATCAATTGACAGTCCTCTACAAAAGTGGATCTTTTTAATCAACTTCAAAATAGAGATCATCACAGAAGTAGTTGAAGAACTACAAAATCTAATCCAAACACTCAATACCAGCATTACACATATGGAAAAGATCTTTACAGATATGGGCTGCAATTTTTATCAAACAAATGCTCAAGATACTCTAGATATAGAAATCATGAAGAAAAACTATGAATTACATCTTCAAAGTATCAGTAGAACAAAAACATATGAGGGAGGAGATATCTACAAATTGACTGCAATTGGAGACTTATTAACAACTGTAAAAGAAGACACAGAAAGCATTACTAAACAAATCAAGGAAATTAAAAAAAATCATGAATACTTCATGGTAAGAAATGACAATATTACCATACCAGAGGAATAAGAAATGCTCGATGTAGTCTCAACAATGCAACAATATAGCAGTCAAAGAAGGCAGCAATAAACACAAGTATAAAGATCATGGGTATCATAGAATTTGTTATTATGTACTTCAACTTTATATGTAAATTTCAATTTAACCATTGTATTTACTTTTTCATCAAAAATTGCAATCATTGTATCAAATAACATCACATATAAATATCTATTTGAAGTTATTACAATGACTACTACTTTTAGTGCATTAATGTCTATGATTTTTATACATTGGTTATTGTAGTTATTTTGCTTTCAGTTTTGCCTAGCTTCTTCCATAGTAAAGTTTTCAGATTCCAAATTATATGATGCTACAACCTATAATGCATCATCATCTGAAGTAGTAGCTCCACATACTATTTTTTGGAATCATGATTGAGTAATTCCTACTACTACATTATCTTTTCATCTTTATCTAGTAACATGAATGCTATTGTGATACTGGGAAAAATAGTTCCTCTTCCTCTATTGGTTAAGGCTACTTCTTGCAGACCACCTATCTGCCTTAGGATTTCTGCAAACCCCACCTGCAACGCAACTTGATAAGGCAACGCATAGGGAACTCCCTTGTTTCCATATTCTCTAAAAACTCTAGACACTGGGTATAAAATTATATCACCAAATTGTAAACTATGGTAATATCCTTCGCATATTGCTTTGGTCAAATTAAACTAGACACTGGGTATAAAAGTATATCACCAAAATTGAGAACTATGGTAATATCCTTGACATATTCCTTTGATCTAATTAAACTCAACAATTGGCTAGGAATTATAGGGTTATCTAGGAACACTAGTCACATTAACCTTGAAGCAAAATTCCTATCAAACATAACATAGCTGGCATCAGTTTTGTCCCAAGACAACTCTGTAATTCATAATTCAACTAATAAACTTCACAATTTTTTTTGATTATCTCGATTGTGTCCCTCAAAAAATTGACACACTTGTACAACAACATGCACAATTATTCCTTTGCTCTAATTAACCTCAAAAATCAGATATGAATTCTACGATTATCTATCACAACTAGTCACCTTAACCTTGAAGCAAAATTCCTGTCAAACATAATATACCTGCCATTACTTCTATCCCAAGACAACTCTGTAATTCATAATTGGACTGATAGAACTTCACCATTTTTCTCTCTCATTATCTCCATTAACTTGCTGAAAAGTCTTACACCATTGTACAAGAACATGTGCATTAACATTGAACAACAACTAAATGGTTTGTCTAACTTCATATTCTATATTCATATCAGACCTTACTCAATCAATTCAACAATATAAGGGGCAAAATAGAAAATCACTGCAAGATGAGGATGTAAAATTTGCATCATCATAAACATTAAATGAATAGGCATGTTTGTAACGTCATCTTGACCCAAAATATATGTTAACAATTTATACAAACCAAGTACCCTAAAAATAAAAAAGATCCAACCAAAAAGGCTTTTCGTGTAATTCCACCAATCATACACAGGGTACCATCTTTACCAAATAAATCTCACAGAGGAGCAGACCTAAAATACTGTATTTCGGCTTCATAGATCTTGATCAATTCATCAAAGTCAATATTTTGCAAACAAACAGAGGGGTCATTTAATGAAAACACTTCTCTGATCTCATCATCTATAATACTTTTGAAGACCTTCCCATATATATACTTGACACCTCTTCTCACTAGATTATAGAACCTACCCACTTCTATAAGGATGTCAACATACATAAAAAAACCTAGTAAAATATGCATCCATTCCTTTCAGAATATGTAGCCTTCAACAATACTAATCCACTATATTTCTCTCCAAACCCTAGGACTTTTGAATTATCAAATTTAGTTGGGAGTGACTATTAAATCTAAACTTGATGACTTTTTTCTCCTTGCCAGGCTACTTGCTCTTGAAAATATCTTAAATGTGTCCTATATAAAGTGTGTCTTCTAGATTTTAATTTCTTTATATACATTTCTACATTATTTTAATGTAACATTTATAGTTTGGCAATATGTGTAAATGTGGTTACTCTTAAGATATACTCCTAAATAAATCTTTTCTTTTCAACATTAAACAATTTAAGAATTTACTATCAATATAACAAAAAAACTTTTGTTGTCAACAATGGTGACTATTTTTTTTGAACACTCTGCCTACAGTGGTGCCACATTAACAAATACAAAATGCAAAATTCTCTACGTGCCTTTGTCTTCATTTGCCACCTTTTTCTAATCTCTATCGCCACCTATTAACTTGTTCCAAGTCTGTAGTCACACCAACAAGAATTCTAAATGATTTATAAATGGTAAAGAAATGGAAAGGATCTTTTGTTTTCCAATTCAATCAGCGTTGGGTCGATCATGCAAAATTTGTAATACTTTTTCTTGTCATTAAACAATTTATCTATTAAAGTTTTACTCATAAATGAATTATTCATTCTTTCATAGTTTCCATGTTTCAGAAAGATGTCTACATCGCTAACCATGACCTAAAGAATAGTATAAAAAATTAGTCATAACAATTCCTCAACCAGATTTTCAAAAATCTTGTTATAAGAACCCCTCCTAACCATAATTACAATCGTAACTATAACTACGGTTTGTTAAGCAATGTAACGCCCCGCGAGGGAACCCAAGAGAAGTTAACCTATAACTTGCTACTAAGTTTGGTGAACATTTTTTTTTAAAAGTTAACATACAAGATACACAACAGTGCGGAAGCAATTACCATTCACATGAACAACATTCAACATAGATTACAAAACTCGACAGTCCCATGATGTAGAATTACTTAAGAACAAATAAAACAACTAAAGAAAGATAACAAAAGATTCCATAACATAATGATACAATAACAACTTACATCAATTAATACAATCCTCATGGACATCCATGATAACTAATAAACTGTCATCCACTACACATGTCACAGGGTATGTAATAATAAATCTAACAAAGAAGTACAATGATCATATTAGGTATCACATGTGATACTCTAATAGAGGACTACAATAAATGAAGATATGATAAGAAACCAATCAATGAAGAACAATAAAGAATCAAGAAGGCATCCAACTGCAGTAGTATCAACAACATCGACACCAAGACATCAAATCTCAAATGGTAAAGAATCACTACCACCCGTCCGTGTAGAACCACTAAGGTCTACCCCACCGTGCTAAGGAGATAACCACAAATCCCAATCGGATGACCAAAACCAAACAAGGATAAAACCACTGAGCAAGGAATCCTGAAAGCTCTCTACTCGAGGTTTGCAAAATAAAGTGAAAGGTGGAACACACTAATACAGAGGCATAAACATAAAACTTAGGAGATGATATAGGCTACATGTTATGGGAGTGTCATCACATGTCTAACTATTTGAGTACCTTGGGCTGATCACAAAGGACCCCGAACTCTCAAGCATTGAGTTACCCTGGAATTGACCACTCTGGGCCTCGGAACCTCAAAACAATCCATGTGCGATTAGAATACTCTCTCTCAGATATGAGGTATACTAATCATAACCATACTCTAACTTATCTTTTTAAATGATCTATAAAGTTTTTAATTACTATGTTATCACTTAATTGTACATAACTCACAATAGGTTACCCAGGTACTGACCACTTTGGGTCCCGGGCCCTACTATAAGCCACTCCCCTAAGATGCACTTTTAATCGATCTCCCCTAGGCTCATAATCACATAAGTACCCAACAGGCACATAACTAGGTAATCCTAGATGTAGTTCCACACACAAAAACTGAATGATTACACAGATGCCATAAATAGTTAATATCCAACAAGAGCCATAAAAATCAAAACATAGATGATAATCAAAATAACCACTCAATCATAAGATACTAAGAAACAAAACCAATTGACAAAGAACCCTGCCTCTGTTTCCTCTAAGCCATCTAATGCCCGACATCACATAACGCACAAGAATGCGGTTCAAAACAAGAAGCTAACAATCACAATTTACATAAATGAAAAAGGAATACAAGCATCGAAACATCACAATGAACATGATCCTAACAGAATATGGATTGCATATAATAGACGAAAGAATCATGACATAACGAGCATACTCAAGTCACTCATAAAAGAAAAATTCCCTAATGACGTTCTAGGAATTCAATAGAAAATTTGCCCAATTTTGGTATAAACATAAACATTTAACAAATAGTTGCTTCCATAACAAAAGAATGTTTCTCATTTTCCGATATCAATTTTCAAATATATATTAAATCTAATATACCCCTAAATCACTATAGTACAGTTAAGACACAATCAATTCAAAATTACCCTCATAATTAATCTCAATCATTTCAAAGAACAAACATATCCTATCCAACAACAAGACGATATACAACCATACCAACTTTAGTAAACCAATTAAGTTGATTTACTAATGAACAAAAATATAACTACTATTAACAATTATCCAACTCAAATATTAATAAATAAATACAAACAACCATTTAGAATAAAATCTACATTAATTCATTATTAAATAAAACTTAAAATTTAATAAACTAAAAACAAATTAATTAAACAAAATTTAATTAATATTAATAACATCCATAATAAATAAAGGAATAACAATTATCTAACTTAAAATATAATAATAATAAAAAAACATATTAAAATCCTTGGGGGGGGTACCCTGTGGCCCCCGCGCCCCCTTGCTGTACCAACCTCACCGCGCGGTACTTTACTAGTACCGTCAGTGGTTCTTTGTCGACGGTACCAGTAAGGTACCGCCGCATTGGTTGCAGGGCCGCGTGGGGAGCGGCTCAGAGCCGTGGCCCCCACAAACATTAAATTTCATTTCATTTTTTTTGTTTAAAAACAAAAGTTTCCAAAACAATGCTAAAGCCAATATTTTTTTTTAAAAAAATAATTTGTTTGACAATAATTTCAATTTCACAAGCATAATTTGTGTATATATATATATATATATTACTATTTTAAACAAATTTGGAAATATGATATTTAACAGAATTAAAACATCACAATTTTTTTTTTACAGAGAATAAATTTTACATTTAAGAATTTCTTTTACAAGCAATATTTTAAATACTTTTGTGATATGAATCTATTCTTTTCCCAAAACAAACAGTTTACTATATTCATGAAGAATTTTTGCACAGGAATATATTTTTTAACCCGAATGGACTTTTGTGGCCAAATTGGGTTTTTTTAGCAATTTGGTTTTCTTTCTCAATAGAATCAAATTTTCTTCCAATACTATAATAAAACTATACAACAGAGTTTAATTTATCATTTTCTGAGATAACCATGAAGCGTTATTTAACAAAATTTTGCCAGAGTAACACTACAATGCCAAATAATAATAAAATACAAAAACCAACTGCAATAGGGTTTCTGAATACCTAGATCTAATGAAAAACACAAAAAGACAAATGAAAGTAGAAACATAGATAACAGGCAAAATTTAATGCCTACCTTAGATCCAATGCCAGTAACAGAATAAATTAGAAAACCCTTGTAGATCTGAAAAATAGATCTCTCTCCAAAATCAAGCCCAACCTACAGATCTGAAAGCTATGTTGCAAACAGGTGCCCGATCCAGAAGCATAGAGAAATTCAAACCAACATGCAGCCACAACAATCCACAAATCTTAAAAAATGCCAAACACACAAGCTTTCCCAAAAATCTTCTCCAAAAACCTGTCTCTCCCAAAAATGAATGCAAAAATCTCCTAATAGGAATTCCATTCCCAAATTCAAGCAATCCCAAAAGACAACTCAAAAGCTAACTCCTAGTTAACTCCAAATCAGAAAATGACTCATTAGACAACTCCTAATTCAACTCAAATTCCAAAATTGTAAGTAATTACAATTAATTAATTAAAATATCTTTTATTATGCACAACTCAACTTGACTTCTTAAAACTAGTTGTCTTTTTGAAAACAAACTCTTTTTCCAAATTTGCACATGTTATAAATTAAATTCATTTATTAAATAAATTAAATAATCAATGCATCACAAATTTCATGCAATTAATTATTTAATTATTTAATAATATAAATAAGCATAATTCTAAACATTTACCATTTGAGCACATGTTAATAATCAAAACTAAATTAAATATTTAATACATCCTAAAGCATGTAATTAAATATTCAATTATTTAAAAATACACTCAAACATAATTAATCCTAATTCCAATTTCATAATCAATTATTCCCAATTAATCAAATAATTGACTTTAGATAATTTTCCAAATTAAGCATAGGAACATAATTAAATCATTAAATTCAACTATAATCCTAACATTGATAATCATATAAAATCACCTGAATAATCATGAATCAACTTAATCAAGCATAGTAAAATCAAGCACAATAAATCAAGCAAACTAAAACCATGCACAGACTCAAGAACGGGATCCACGAATTCATACCAACCAGGTGAATTCGGGTAGGGTAGTCAGACATACACTTGTCCAATCCTAGGACAATTGGGTTTAGGTTAGGGTTTTGGGTCTGTGTACTATCTCCCCTCTTTACCATTGAGATGAATATTTGTGGGCACGCTCACTCCTGCCAATTCAGGGAAGATGATACCTTGTACCTGCAAACCTGTCATCAAAAGATGAAGCATGTACATACAATAAATAGTAGACAATGATAGGGTACGATCGGACGTGTGGATCTTGACTATGCAAGTAACTACACCTCCGTCCTCTACCACACAAACACGTCAAACAGATACAAACACATAATCACCATACACATGCAAGTATGGGGTAAGTACATCATAATCAATATTAAAATATAATCTAACATCATGAAACATCATCATCTAATTTAGGCATACACTTAATAAACATATAATAATCCATATTCATCATTAATGAAACAATAACCGATCACAAGAAAAGTGACCTAAAGAATTCGGTCACACATCTAAAACATAAAGAAAACTAAAAGCATCCTACGGGTGGGTACTACATTCACCCCCCTTATGATTAGGCTTACTCCTGGAAGCCTAAAACAAGTAGGGATATAAGTCCCATGAAACTCTCAGCACCGAAAATAAAACACAATCACAAAGCAATGGTTTGCAAAAAAAATGTTTTATGTCTATGTTTAGTTTCAAGTTTAGACCACACAAAACATAATAGGTGTACATACCCAGAGTTCCCAGTGTAGAAACTCCGCTCTGATACCAGATGTAATGCCCCACCAGGGAACCCAAGAGAAGTTAACCTATAACTTGCTACTAAGATTGGTGAAATTTTTTTTTAAAAAGTTAACATACAAGATACACAATAGTGCGGAATTACTTACCATTTATTCGCATGAACAACATTCAACATAGATTACAAAACTCAACGGTCCCATGACGTAGAATTACTTAAGAACAAATAAAACAACTAAAGAAAGATAACAAAAGATTCCATAACATAATGATACAATAACAACTTACATCAATTAATACAATCCTCATGGACATCCATGATAACTAATAAACTATCATCCACTACACATGTCGCAGGGTATGTAATAATAAATCTAATAAAGAAGTACAATGATCATATTAGGTATCACATGCGATACTCTAATAGAGGACTACAATAAATGAAGATATGATAAGAAACCAATCAATGAAGAACAATAAAGAATCAAGAAGGCATCCAACTACAGTAGTATCAACAGCACTGGCACTAGGACATCAAATCTCAAATGGTAAAGAATCACTACCACCCGTCCATGTAGAACCACTAAGGTCTACCCCACCGTGCTGAGGAGATAACCACAAACCCCAATCAGATGACCAAAACCAAACAAGGATAAAACCACTGAGCAAGGAATCCTGAAAGCTCTCTACTCAAGGTTTACAAAATAAAGTGAAAGGTGGAACACACTAATACAGAGGCATAAATAGAAAACTCAGGAGATGATATAGGCTACATGCTATGGGAGTGTCATCACATGTCTAACTACTTGAGTACCCTAGACTGATCACAAAGGACCCCGGACTCTCAAGCATTGAGTTACCCTGGAACTGACTACTTTGGGCCCCAGAACCTCAAAACAATCCATGTGCGATTAGAATAATCTCTCTCAGATATGAGGTATACTAATCATAACCATACTCTAACTTATCTTTTTAAATGATCTATAAAGTTTTTAATTACTATGTTATCACTTAATTACATAACTCACAATAGGTTACCCAGGTACTGACCACTTTGGGTCTCGGCCCCTACTGTAAGTCACTCCCCTAAGATGCACTTTTAATTGATCTCCCCTAGGCTCATAATCGCATAAGTACCCAACAGGCACATAACTAGGTAATCTTAGATGCAGTTCCACACACAGAAACTGAATGATTACACAGATGCCATAAATAGTTAATATCCAACAAGAGCCATAAAAATTGAAACATAGATGATAATAAAAATAACCACTCAATCATAAGATACTAAGAAACAAAACCAATTGACAAAGAACCCTGCCTCTGTTTCCTCTAAGCCATCTAATGCCCGACATCACATAACACACAAGAATGCGGTTCAGAACAAGAAGCTAACAATCACAATTTACATAACTGAAAAAGGAATACAAGCATCGAAACATCACAATGAACATGATCCTAACATAATATGGATCGCATATAATAGAGGAAAGAATCATGACATAACGAGCATACTCAAGTCACTCATAAAAGAAAAATTCCCTAATGACGTTCTAGGAATTCAATAGAAAATTTGCCCAATTTTGGTATAAACATAAACATTTAACAAATAGTTGCTTCCATAACAAAAGAATGTTTCTCATTTTTCGATATCAATTTTCAAATATATATTAAATCTAATATACCCCTAAATCACTATAGTACAGTTAAGACACAATCAATTCAAAATTACCCTCATAATTAATCTCAATCATTTCAAAGAACAAACATATCCTATCCAACAACAAGACGATATACAACCATACCAACTTTAGTAAACCAATTAAGTTGATTTACTAATGAACAAAAATATAACTACTATTAACAATTATCCAACTCAAATATTAATAAATAAATACAAACAACCATTTAGAATAAAATCTACATTAATTCATTATTAAATAAAACTTAAAATTTAATAAACTAAAAACAAATTAATTAAACAAAATTTAATTAATATTAATAACATCAGTAATAAATAAAGGAATAACAATTATCTAACTTAAAATATAATAATAATAAAAAAACATATTAAAATCCTTTGGGGGGGTACCCTGTGGGCCCCGCGCCCCCTTGTTGTACCAACCTCACCGCACGGTACCTTACTGGTACCACCGACGGTTCTTTGTTGATGGTAGCAGTAAGGTACCACCGCACAGGTTGCAGGGCCGTGTGGGGAGCGGCTCAAAGCTGTGGCCTCCACAAACATTAAATTTCATTTCATTTTTTTTTGTTTAAAAACAAAAGTTTCCAAAACAATGCTAAAGCCAATATTTATTTATTTTTAAATAATTTGTTTGACAATAATTTCAATTTCACAAGCATAATTTGTCTATATATATATATATATATATATATATATATATATATATATATATATATATATATATATATATATATATATATATATATATATTACTATTTTAAACAAATTTGGAAATATGATATTTAACAGAATTAAAACATCACAATTTTTTTTTATAGAGAATAAATTTTACATTTAAGAATTTCTTTTACAAGCAATATTTTAGATACTTTTGTGATATGAATCTATTCTTTTCCCAAAACAAACAATTTACTATATTCATGAAGAATTTTTGCACAGGAATATATTTTTTAACCAGAATGGACTTTTGTGCCCAAATTGGTTTTTTTTAGCAATTTGGTTTTCTTTCTCAATAGAATCAAATTTTCTTCCAATACTATAATAAAACTATACAACAGAGTTTAATTTATCATTTTCTGAGATAACCATGAAGCGTTATTTAACAAAATTTTGCCAGAGTAACACTATAATGCCAAATAATAATAAAATACAAAAACCAACTGTAATAGGGTTTCTGAATACCTAGATCTAATGAAAAACACAAAAAGACAAATGAAAGTAGAAATAGAGATAACAGGCAAAATTTAATGCCTACCTTAGATCCAATGCCAGTAACGGAATAAATTAGAAAACCCCTGTAGATCTGAAAATAGAACTCTCTCCAAAATCAAGCCCAACCTACAGATCTGAAAGCTATGTTGCAAATAGGTGCCCGATCCAGAAGCACAGAGAAATTCAAACCAACATGCAGCCACAACAATCCACAAATCTTCAAAAATGCCAAACACACAAGCTTTCCCAAAAATCTTCTCCAAAAACCTGTCTCTCCCAAAAATGAATGCAAAAATCTCCTAATAGGAATTCCATTCCCAAATTCAAGCAATCCCAAAAGACAACTCAAAAGCTAACTCCCAGTTAACTCCAAATCAGAAAATGACTCATTAGACAACTCCTAATTCAACTCAAATTCCAAAATTGTAAGTAATTACAATTAATTAATTAAAATATCTTTTATTATGCACAACTCAACTTGACTTCTTAAAACTAGTTGTCTTTTTGAAAATAAACTCTTTTTCCAAATTTGCACATGTTATAAATTAAATTCATTTATTAAATAAATTAAATAATCAATGCATCACAAATTTCATGCAATTAATTATTTAATAATTTAATAATATAAATAAGCATAATTCTAAACATTTACCATTTGAGCACATGTTAATAATTAAAACTAAATTAAATATTTAATACATCCTAAAGCATTTAATTAAATATTCAATTATTTAAAAATACACTCAAACATAATTAATCCTAATTCCAATTTCATAATCAATTATTCCCAATTAATCAAATAATTGACTTTAGATAATTTTCCAAATTAAGCATAAGAACATAATTAAATCATTAAATTCAACTATAATCCTAACATTGATAATCATATAAAATCACCTGAATAATCATGAATCAACTTAATCAAGCATAGTTAAATCAAGCACAATAAATCAAGCAAACTGAAACCATGCATATACTCAAGAATGGGATCCATGAATTCATACCAACCAGGTGAATTCTGGTAGGGTAGTCAGATAGACACTTGTCCAATCTTAGGACAATTGGGTTTAGGTTAGGGTTTTGGGTCTGTGTACTATCTCCCCTCTTTACCATTGAGATGAATATTTGTGGGCACGCTCACTCCTGCCAATTCAGGGAAGATGATGCTCTATACTTGCAAACCTGTCATCAAAAGACGAAGCATGTACATACAATAAATAGCAGACAATGATAGGGTATGGTCAGATGTGTGGATCTTGACAATGCAAGTAACTACACCTCCGTCCTCTACCACACAAACACGTCAAATAGATACAAACACAATCACCATACACATGCAAGTATGGGGTAAGTACATCATAATCAATATTAAAATATAATCTAACATCATGAAACATCATCATCTAATCTACGCATACACTTAATAAACATATAATAATCCATATTCATCATTAATGAAACAATAACCGATCCCAAGAAAAGTGACCTAAAGAATTCGGTCACACATCTGAAACATAAAGAAAACTAAAAGCATCCTACGGGTGGGTACTACAAGCAATGCCTCCTTCATGTTTAGGGTTGATTCTTTTTTTCATTGAGAAGCTTTAATTTAACAGTTGTTTGTTTTCTCTCTATAAGCACTTTCTCTTCAACAAACTAGACCAATTGTTTACCCTTGTGAGGTTACTATCTTCTTTTCTCAAACTACCTCTAACAATTTCAAATTTAGTCTATGAGATAAATGCAACATAACCACAAAATAATTATTGCAAATGTACAAGTTATTTCAAACATAAGATGATGATTTATAGCCTGAAAAGTAAATAAGGTTCAAATACTTGATATACAGCCCTCAATTTCTCTTTTAGTCATAAATTATCATTGTGCATTGAGTCGAAAGGAAAATTAACATCGGCCATTGGATTTCTAATCTAACGGTACCAATATATCCAATTTTCAAATTGTCAATCTCTTGCAAAAAACTTGGGAAGTGGAATTATCAAGTACAGATAAAAAATTGGAATTTGGGCATGGTTGAAATTTTTTTGTCAATTTCTATGGCTTGCAGTTGGGTCAATTTGTTGTGATCAAGTACATAGCTAAGTCTTATTTCAAGGTTCAGATATTTGGAAAATTTGGTGTGTGAAAAATAGCAGTGCAAAAAACAAACATTGGTCAGATGAGAGACGCCCTTGTACCAAAATGTGCAGTTTGAATCAACCAATGAGCAATAACTTGATGACTAGATTGGAAATCTTGTTTCTTTGGTAAGGACATCAAGGACATCTCCCAAGGACGTCTCCCATTCCTACCCATTTCGGTCTTGTAACACCATATGTTCATGTTGGTTTGTTATAAACTATGAAACAAATGAGATATCCCCTGCATTGACAGTTGTTGCAAGATCGCGATGAATACATGTTTGCTTTGTAGATGATCAAGAACTCTTAGATAAAAAGAAAACTATCAGTCTTTTGCAAAAAACTTAGTGACCAAGCCCAGTGTATGTACACCGATAGATCTTCCATGTCGAACAACTGTGATTTAATAAGATGAAACGGTCCAACCTGACAGAAACGTTGAGTTGTCCCCTGCATCGATGGTTGTTGCAAGATCGCTATGAATAAATGTTTGCTTTGCGGATTAGTGAGAACCGTCGGATAAAAAGAAAACTATCAGTCTCTTGCAAAAAACTCAGTGACCGGGCCCAATGCATGTACACCAAAATTGGATCAGAACTGTCAGTCTCCTCAAAATTGGGTCTGCTTCTCCTTTCAAATTGGTTAATAACAATGTTAATGTTAATATTTTAAAGTCAAGATCAACGGTCATATTTTAAAGTTCCACATTTAAGGTGAGGTCTAATGCAAAATTTAGGATCTTTTGTATATAATTTTTTCAAAAAATTCTCAACAATTACTCCTATTTTATTTTACAAACATATTCAAATTAAACATAATTAAATTTCGTAAATAATACATACCTAACAAAAAATCTTTAACTCATTTACATGTTATAATTTAATTTCAAAATAAAATAATTTTTTTTTCAACTATATTCAAATTTAAAATTAATTTAATAAAATTTTAATCAAATATATTAGAATTCAAAAATCATTTAATTATATTCATGATGAAAGGTATTCATTTTTAACTTTTCTTTACTATATATTTATATCTAAATATAGAAGCTCAAATATATTAAATATTATTTTTATCCTTCATTCGCAATATACCAAAAACATAGAAAAAATTAAAATTATAAAATTCAAACAAATGTTTAAACCAATTTTCTCTATTCTTATAAATGCAAAAATCATTAACCTTTTCATTAAATAGATAATCAATGATATAATTATTTTCATTCCAAACATATCTTAAATTTAAATCTCATGTTCTTTTATAAGATTCTTCAAATTATTTATATAACAACAAATAATTAAATTATTAAAACAAAATTACAATTACTATTATGCAAATTTCAACAATTAAAATTTAAAATTTAATCAATAACAAAAACATAATAAAACAAAAAAAATCTATATAATAAATATTCAATCATATTGTATTCTTTCATAGAAAATTAAATTAACACAAATTAAATCTAACAAAAAAAAATATTAATCACATTTCAAACAATGTTTATGAAAATTAAATAAAGGTTAAATTGTAATTATTACTTTAACTAATACTCTTCCAAATATTATACAGAATCATTAACACATTAAATACCATATAGAGCCTAAAACAAATACAATCAAGGTGAATACACATAAAATAAACGATTTCGGATATGATAGTTTCGTACATCTAAATCTGACTTTCCAAAACATTTCATTCAATTACAATATTTGCAATCATATAAAGTACAAAATTGATTCAAATAATCTATTTCAATATTTAATTTCAAACTATAAATATTCTTAAATAAATGTATTTGAAAACCAAAATTGTTTCTTAAAAGAAAATAGCATTATTGTTTTTATGTCAAATGGAGGTTTCTATTTGTTAAAAGGAGTATATTTCTTTTATTTAAATTGAAAATTAAATCTTTGTTTGCTGTTTTGGAATAGGACTGGTAGTTAGAAAATGATTTTTACCATAATGTGATTAGTACAAAGCTAGAAAATAAATTTCATTTATTAAAATGAATTCTATTTTATTTAGAATGAAATTATATTTTCTTGATTTCTATATTGGGAGTAGACAGGAATTTAATTAAAAATAAATGAAATTTACTGTAAATCCTAGAATAAGGAATGTTTCAAAATTTCTGAATTCAGTTTGTAAAATTCAAGATTTAAAACTTTCATGCTTGAGGGTAGAAATTAAATATATATTATAGTTGAAATTATTTCACCTGTTGAACAATTACTGTTTGAACTTGACAATTAATATAAAGAATATTCATACAACTATGCAGCTTTATTTCCTTCTTTCTATCAGTCATTTCTATGTTTCAAATCTGAAAGTAGACAGTTAATAAATCTTATAGTTTTGGCAATGGATTCCATATTTCAGAACCCAATTTTGTCACAAATGTGCATATAATGTTTGTAAAACACATTAGTTACAAAAGAAAAATAATAATAATATTGCTTGAAGCATTCTTATATATATTTATATATATAAACAAGTTATATATATAAATATATAGCCAAATTTAAATATCAGAAAACTACATGGAACTGTATATATATATATATTACATATTTTATAATATATAATACTTAATGGAGGAGTTTGGTGGCTGGAATAGGGGCTTGCATATATGTGGACGCATTATCCCACATTTGTCAACCATCGTCGGTTAGAGGTATTTAAAAACCACATCGCTCAAGGTAGAGATAAAGAAGTGAGAAAGGAAGAGAATGAGAGAGCCAACCGGATTTGTGTGACGTGGTAGGTGGGTCTCACACGCAAGTAACATTAATTTTGACAGTATGCAGTGTGCAGGTTCCGTGCCTTGAGATGTGTGCGCAAGGATCTGATGGTGGTCATCTCTTCGTGATGAGGGAAGTTGCCCATTGCGATCATGTGATAGAGCGACATGTGGCAGGGTGATGATGTGGCAGTAAGGTTGTAGACTGGTACTGACAACGAACCAGGTAATGACACATGGCATGAATGATGACTGGTCAACATGATGGATAGTCTGATGGTCTTGATATGCGTGCCCAGAGATCAATGGTGGTCGCATCTTTGCAATGAGGAAGATGCATGAGGTTTACCATTGCTATGCTGCGATAGAGCGACACGTGGCAACCCGATGATGTGTCAAAGGAGATACAGTCAGGTGTCGAGGTGGAGACTGCAGTGAATCAGTGAGTGACAAGCGGCACGGGCAGTGATGTTGCGAACAACTGGATTGTGAGGTGGTCTATCGAATAAGTATTTAATTCATTTTTTGTTATTTTAAGTTTAATTTATAAGATGATAACAATTTATTAATAAAAAATTATACAAATAATATTCAATAATGATACATTAATTGTATATTATTATTATATAAATTTATATTATTCTAATTATTTATTTTATTTCTGCCAATTAAATTATAATATTTAATCATGATAAATTTATATTAACATTAGATGTTATAATTTAATTATGCACATTTCTTATATACTATATTATTATTTTATTTAATAAAGAATATTGTAAACAATATATATTATAATATATTAATTATCTATTATACTATATAAAATATATTAATATTAATTATACTTATTTGATATTTAGAAGTCTTTATATATTAATTTTATTTGTACTTTACACAAATATATTAAATATTAATCATATAATTTTATATTTATATTTAATTAATTTATAATAATTGATTTAATATATTAATAATTATTGAGTAGAGGTTCACATTATCTACGTTTTAAATTTGTAAACATTATCATCCATGTTAATCAAAATTAATTTCCCTTTAACTAACTTCCCTTATTTACAATCAATCAAATAAATTTGACAAACTAACTTCTCTTCATTTCTCAAAAAATTAATTTTAAGAGAATTTACAAATATTATTATCTCTATAAAATGAAATAATTTTAACAACTAAATACTATTGATATTTAAATAATGTTCCTTAGAAATTATATTATAACTAAATTAACTTATATTTTTAATTAATTATTGTAAGTTGATTATAAAATTCCTATTTGTTACCAAAAATATATTTAAATATTATGATAATTTCAAACGAGAAATTATAGTCAACATTAAAGAGGGAGTACTTTTTTTTAATGTGTTTGAAGCATCATTTTTTATATTAATTCAAATTTTGAATGAATCAAGAATCAATAAAATTTTATTATATCATTAAAAAATTAAAATTTATTAGATAACATTTTTGTTAAATTATCGTTTCAAATAGTAATTTATATTTAAATATAAATATTTATATTGATTATATAATATAAATAATAATTTACACTTTTAAATTAAATAAATAAACTTAAATTAATATCAACATATAATTAACTTTTATTTAATAATTAATCATAAACAATTATAATATATTAGTAAAATTTAATCTAAATGATTAAAAATATCTATAATTTTATATTTCATTAATTAGTTAATTTGAATTAATAATCTAGACTACAGATTATATATATTACAAATTTCAATAATAATATGAAATAAATTATAATACATTATCTACGTTTTAAATTTGAAATATATAATTCAAGCGAAAGTAGCGAATGTGGCGATTTGCGAAAGTGGACGCGTAGCTGATGTGACTAGTGCTGTGTGACGTGGAGGGTTCCGCTTCTATTTTGTGGAGGAGATTCGCTCCTCCACACGGTTTGGTTGTCCTTCTCCCATTCTCTCTCTGTTGTTTCCTTTTTTGCATTTACTTCCTCTGTAATATGGAAACGGGCTCCGATGGTTGCCCTCTTTATACTCCTAAACCTGATAATATGGCTTCGCCATCTCCATCTCCTGCAACAGTCTCTCCTAAGAGTGTACCCCCAACGGCTATCCCATACCTTGGTTTGTCTAACCCTCCTCCTTCATCATCCTCCCTTCCGCCTAGGAAGTCGTTCACGAAAACGGTGGCTCTGGCTAACAATGGAGTCCCAGGTGATGCAAGGTTTCTGCAGGTGGTTGGAGGAAAGAGACCAAATGAAGAAGATAAGGGTTCCTCCTGTGCCTTGAATGAATTTATCATTTCACCGAATGATGCCATGTTAAAGGAAATTGCTTTAGAGAAGTCTCGGCTCTGTGATACTACTATTTTCTTTGCTTGTGTTGACATGGAGAAGTGCCTTCCCAGGAAATTTTTAGATGATTGGTTGCATAATTTGTGGAATTTAAAACTTGGCTTTAAGATTTCATTTTGTCGACAGATCCAAAAAGGCTTGTTTTTCATCTTCTTTAATAATCACGAATCACAGGTTGAAGCCCTAAAAAGGCAATATGGAATGTTGGAAAAACATCTTTTAGGGCACTCGCCTGGTCTCATGAAGCTGTCTGTGAGGAAGTGCTTGCTCTTTCCTCTCCTAGGTGGATTATCCTTAAAGAAGTTCCTCCCTTCCTATGGAAATTTCTTCCGCAGCTACTTGCTCCTTTTGGAAACATTATCCGGGTAGATGAGACATCACGACTTGTCTCTAATCTTGATGCCAGAATGCCAGTTTCTATCAAACCAGGGGTCGATATTCCTCAAAAAATTACCCTTAAAATTAATGGTGATAGTTTCTCCTGCCCAGTGGAAATGCTTGGGGGTTTGAACGCTTGCTTCCTTTGTAAGAAGAAGGTCATCTTAGAAGAAGTTGCCCTATCATCAACAAGAAGAAACTAGATCCGCTCTCTGGTGAGGGTTTGTCAGGAAACCCTAGTGATGGAAGCTTGAGTCTTAGTCCTTCTCCCATCATTTCCAATGGTAATCCTAACCCTAGCAAATCTTTTGGAAACCAGTCTAGTAAAGGTTTCGAAGATTCTAATACTAGGACTCAAATTGTTAATACCCCTAAGCCGTCTCATCCTCCTTCAACCCCTACTCAACTAGCCAACCTGCCTGATAATGAAGGCTTTCAAACAGTGAAGGATAAGAAACCTAGATTGAAAAATGCCCAGCAGCTTGCCCTAGACCAAATTCATGTTAGCCATAAAGCCAACCCCTTTTTGGCTCTAGCTTCTCCTACCTTGTTGATTGAAGAGGTGCCCTCCAATTCTTCTAACCCCAATTGTTTTGAATCTACCTATCTCATGCTAGAGGATGCCCCTAAAAAGATTAACCAAGAAATTCAGACTTTTTCATATGGTAGGTCTGGTGATGTTACCATGAGCGAGGTCCCTACATGCATGGTTAGTTGCAAGGATCGCCCTAACCTGAATGTAGTTCCCCCTTCTGATGATAACACCACTAGCCCTCCCATATCTGTGCTTAATGAGTTGGATGACAACTTCTTCATTGAAGTTATCTATGCCAATAGAAATCTTGATAATATGGTGACCCAGATTCCTGCTGGATCCCATATTATTGGTGATTTTGATATGGATAATACGGTGACCCAGATTCCTGCTAGATCCCGTATTATTGGTGATTTTGATATGGATAGTACTCAAAGAATTACTTCTCAGTTCAATATAATCGAGGATGATGATGATTTCCCAGTGGAAGCTAACACATCTAAGAAGGGTAGACCTTTGGCTTCTAAGAACAAAAAGAAAAATGGAGAGCCTTCGGCTCCTCTTACTAGTTTTGATTTACCATCTTCATCATGAAGTGCATATCTTGGAACATTAGAGGCCTCGAGTCTCCTGATAGGAAATTTATTATCAAAAGGTTCTTAATGGGACACAAAAACATTGATTTTCTTATGTTGCAAGAGCTTAAAGCTGTGGATTTCCTTCTTAACTTGACTCTTGATTTCATCTGGAGGGATGCTATTAAAATTTACACTATTCATTCTAAAGGGAAGGGAGGTGCTGCTCTTCTTATTAATCCATTTTGGGAAAAGTATATTCAATCCTCTGGTAGTTCCCCTTGTAACCGTGTTGCTTGGGCTATATTTGATTTTAATGGTTCCTCTTTTGGAGTCTGCTCCATTTATGCTCCTAATGACACTAAAGAAAGAATTTCCCTTTGGAATTGGCTCTATAATCTCTCCAACATTCCTTGGATCTTGGCTGGTGATTTTAATATGGTTGAAATTCAAGATGATAAATGCGGAGGTCTTCCATTTGTCTGGAAACACCAAGAGAAATTTTATTGGGATTTCTTTAAATAGAAATTAAACCTTTTTGATCCTCTCAAAGGCCGTAGGGTTGATACTTTCGGTCTCTGGTTCACTTGGTGCAATTTCCAGCAAGGTCTTAATCAGATCTACTCTAGATTGGATCATTTTTATGTGAATTCTGATTTCTTCTCCTTCTCCCCTAATCAACAAAACTCCCCTATTTTTGCCTCCCCTTCAACTCTCTCTGATCACCTCCCCATTGTTGCTCTTATTAACATTAGAAACTCGATTGTTTTTAGTAATCAGTATAATAAGAAATTTATTCTTAATACTTCCCTGTTAAAAGACCAGGATGCTATTATTGCTGTGAAAATGATCAGATCTTTTAACCTCCTTAACCAATTCCCTTCCCAAGCTGATAAGTGGAACATGAATGTTTCCTCCTGGAGGAAAATTTTTCAAACCTTAGGGAAAAAAAAAGATAAAGATTTTAGAAGGATAGAAAACAACTTAAATGAGTGTCTACAGAATGCTGAGTTAGACGTCCAATTAAATCCCACTTCTAATATGCACATTGAGCGTGCCTTGATTGCTAGAGACTCTTTGAGGAAGCATCAACATACTAAAATTAGAGGGGCCTCTGTTAGAGCTCGTCATCAGTGGCTGAAGTATGGTGATAAAGGATCTAAGTTTTTCTTCAACTTATTGAAGCAAAAATAGCTTGGAGAAAAAATTTACAGGATTGTTGTTGATGAGCAGGAATTTACTGATATTAACAACATTTCTGTTGCTTTTGAAATTTTTTATAAATCTTTATTCACTGCTGAAGATAGTGATCTTGCTAGGGACATTAGGAATAAATGTAAATATATTATTCCTAGGAGAATATTTGTTGAAGATGCCTCTATCCTTAAAGCCAGGATTTCCCTCCAAGAAATTACTAATGCTATATCGACTCTTAAGGTTGATAAAGCACTTGGCCCTGATGGTCTTCTTGCTAAATTTTATAAAACCAATATAGACTGGATTGCTAAGGATCTTTTTGACCTTTATTTTGAAGCTTATGATTTAGGTACCTTTGGTAAATCTATTAATACTGGTGCGGGATTATTAAACTTATTCTGAAAGATGGGGATAAATCTCTGATTAAGAACTGGCGCCCTATCACCCTTCTTAATGTTTCTTACAAAATCCTTGCTAAAGCCCTGGCTTCTCGGCTTGTGAATGTTTTGCCCAACTTTATTTGCTCCACCCAGACTAGTTTTATCAAGGGGAGATACATTTTAGAAAACCTTATCACCAGCTGGGATTCTATGGAATGGGCTAAGTCCTCTACTCAAAACTTTGCCATGTTTCTCCTTGATTATGAAAAAGCTTATGATAGAGTTGAATGGGACTTCATCCTTACCATTCTCCATGCTTTTTGGTTTCCCGGATGAATTCTCCAGATATGTCCAAGTTCTCCTTAAAGACTCCTCTGCCATGATTGAAGTTAATGGTAATCTTTCTAACCCTATCCCCCTTTCCCGTTCCATTAGGCAAGGATGTCCTCTTGCTCCAGCCCTTTTTGTGATTGCTTCTGATGCTCTGTTCTACCTTCTCAGAGATGATACTCTGTCCCCTAAAGTCAAAGGAATCACCCTGCCTGATGACTCTGAACTTCTTAATATTCAATTTGCTGATGATTTTTCGCTCTTCCTTGAGCTATCCTATCCTAATATTCAACATCTTAATCATAAGCTTGAAATCTTTGGAATTGTTTCGGGTGCTCGCATCTCCAAATCCAAATCCATCATGCTTGGATGGAAAGAGGAACCCCCAGATTGGCTTCTGCAAACTGGTTATTCCTGGGGGGGTCCTCATAAGCTTGTGCAATATCTAGGTGTTCCTTTTTCCATCTCTCCTTCCCTTAAAGATATGTGGATGTGGATTAAGGAAAGAATTAATAAGAAACTCTATAAGTGGGATAACAAGGTGTTATCTCTTGCTGGTAGAGTGCAGGTCTGTCAAAAGATCCTCTCATCTTATAGTATTTATTATTCTTCTATTTGGATGTTTAGTAATTACCAAGTGTTTGAAATACAGAAGGCTATTAGGAGGTTCTTGTGGTCTGATGGTAAAGGTAAAAGGAAGAATCATGATGTCAAGTGGAAATGGTGCCATGTTGATAAGAAGCTGGGTGGTTCGGGGCTTAAAGATCTTAGGCAACAAGGGATCTCCCTTGCTGCTAAGTGGATTTTCTAGACTCTTGATGGTCAAGAGCCTTGGAAGGTCTTATTAAGGCATAATATACAGGTTGGTACTCCCAAACAGGCTAAGTCTTGGAAAAACCTCCCCTTTTTTGATCTTGTTGCTAGGTCCTTTCCTGTCTCTGTTCAAGGTTCCTTGGTTTTTAAATCTATATGGAAGGCCTGGGAGCATGTGCGAGGTTTCATATATAACTCTAAGTTTGATAATAATAACTTGATTCATGGTGAACGTTCTATATGGTGGAACCTTCAGCACAATGGGAAACCTCTTGCCTTAACCCAAGGATGCTCTGCTAGGTACTGGCATAGCAAAGGTATTAAGTATTTTATGGATATTTTGGAAAATGATAACCTCATGAGCTGGCAGGATATTAGCCGCAGCTTTAACCTCCCTGCCTCTCACAAATGGACACACAACATGATTATTAATGCCTGTGGTTTCCTCAATCTCCCTCGTAGCCGTGATGTTGATTCCCACAGATATTTTTCATTCCAATGGGATGACGGTTCCCTTCTTCCTAAGATTAAAGCTAAGGATGTTTATAAAGTGCTTAATAAAGATTCCTCAATTCTGCTTCACCTCAGTTCCTTATGGTATGTGAATTCTGGCCTTTCTGAATGGCAAAAAACCTTAGAGAAATTTTGGAAGTCTCCTATTCCTCCCAAAATTTTATTCTTTAAATTGCAGCTTTTGCTGGATAGGCTTCCTGTTAAGAACCAAATTGGCGGTACTGATTCTTGTCTTGTCTGCAATCTCCCTGAGAACATAAGACATATCTTTTTTGTCTGTCCTTTTGCCAGAACTATTTGGATGCTTTTTGGGATTTCCATTACTGAACATGCGTCTATTCTTGATGTTATTACTGGCAGCATAATTGGTCTTAAAAAAGATGCTAATTCATTTTGGAATATTCTCTCTTCTCACATCCTATGGTATATTTGGAAATATAGAAATGAGGATAAATTCCAAGGCAATAGTAGAGCTCTTACTATGTTTCATTTGAAACTCATACGTTTTAAAATTATATCGCAGGTTTGTTGTGTTATGCTGCTGGAAAGAGAGAAGCTGAAAAGGTTTCTCCACGATGGGCATGCCACGATGTTGATTTACGAGATGAAGAATGGTTTGGAATGGGCCAGCATTGCTGACAACCAGGCTGCGTTTGATGAAGCTCTTAAAAGACTGCTTAAGGAAATTAGGGAAACTAGAGGTCCCTACTTTGATAAGATGGAATTATTCGCCCATATTCTGGAAAGGAAGAAAGTTGTCTGGATGGAAGGGGATCAAGGATGGACCTCCTGGATTGAGGACTATGATGATGTTCTTCAGTAATTGTTCATGTTTACTATTTTTTGTACTCTCGTAAACTGTTATATATGGTGGTATACTCCTTTATGTAGCTTAAAATTTTGATCTGAACTTGGTGGATTGAGGTTCGCCTCTCCACTCCTGCTGTTTTTAAATTCCTTTTTTGATCAATCGATTTTTAATTCAAAAAAAATAAAATTCAATTAATATATAAAATAATAAATACACAATAAATTATAAAATAATACACATACAAAATAGAAAATTAAAATAAAAAAAGCTAAACATATAATTCAAATAAAAAAAGCAACTTAACATTTGTTCGACTTCCAAATTGCATACCAAGTTGCCATTACTATTTTTTAAATTCTACATCGACCACACTTTTTAAGCTCTTAACAATAAGATTTGTTTTTAAGTTTTGCAAGGCTTGATAGCCGCAGGAACAGAAACGTCCTCTGTGACCATCGAGTGGGCACTGTCAGCTCTGATGAAGCACCCGCACATTTTGGGTAAAGCCCAGCAAGAGCTTGACACCCATGTCGGACGCGACATATTAATGGAGGAATCAGATATCCACAATCTGAAATATTTGCAGGCAATTGTAAAAGAAACTTTCAGGCTTTATCCACCGGCACCTCTTTTAGTCCCGCACGAATCTATCGAGGGCTGCAGTGTAGGAGGATATCGTGTTCCCGCAGGAACTCAACTGTTTGTGAATGCGTGGGCAATTCAACGGGATGCCTCTGTTTGAGCGCCCCATAGAATTTGATCTTGAACGTTTTCTCAAGAGCGGGAAAGAGATTGATGTGAAAGGGCAGGACTTCGAATTGATTCCGTTTGGTTCAGGGAGGAGAATGTGCCCGGGCATGTCTTTGGCGTTGATTGTGGTCAGCTTTACGTTGGGACGTCTGCTTCAGAGCTTCGATTGGTTTGCTCCAAAGGGCACTGAAATTGACATGACAGAGGGGCTTGGTCTCTCAATGCCCAAATCAATTCCAATATTGGAGGTCGTTATTAAACCTCGCCTTCCACTCCATCTCTATTGATATGGAGGTCGTTATTAGTCCTCGGAACACAGCGTTTCATTCCTCGGCTTCCTCTTCATCTTGATTATGTCTGCATACTACATACTCCTTGTCTTATTTGTTCATGTATCTTTGCTCAAGGAATGGGTATGAGTTCATTTTAAAAGCTTTGTTGTGTTAAAGGGTAGTTGCTAGCATATAACAAAAGGTTTATGTTTTCTTGTATTTCATTTTCAGTAATAAAATCTATTCAATGGTTTCTGTTATTTTATTTTTTATTTTTTAAAAAAGAAGTGTTTTAAGATTGGTTACAATTGTTCGTCTATAATTTATTAGGAATAGCTTGTTAGGTGTAAAGACTTGTCAGCCGTATTAATCTAATCAGTATTAATGTTACCGTTGTTAGATATTTTAATATAAAAATGAGCATTTTAAAGTGTTTGGTCAAATTAAAATTTATTGTTTAAATATCTATAGATATATAAAGGAAAATATACAAGCAACAATGAAGATGGATACAAAAAAAGGTATGAAAAATTATAAGTAATAATTTTTAATAAGAAAATATTCAATTCTACAAGGGATAAGGTGTGTGCACCTCATCCACAACACAATCAGGTTCCCCTACATAAAATATGGTGCAATCCTAACAATTTCTTTTATTGTAAGTCATATGTAGATCTAAAATAGATAGCTTGATATCACAGACTATAAGAAGATCCATTTCCACTCAATTTCGATAACTACATGTTAGTTATGGGTAAAAAAAGAGCTTTCAAACTTTTTTATAATTGTTACATCTTGTTAATATACAATAATGGATATATTCTTTGAATCAAAGGTTAAATCATAGAAACAAAAAGACTACTTACTTTTATAAACCAATTATTTCATTAAAAGAACCAAGAAAAAATCTTGTTTAAATGGTCAACCAACATTTGACATTTATTCCAAACAACTTATTGAATATGATTCTGTATTCATGTTTTGCAATCATAATAAGTGAAGGTTGTGAATATGCTTAGTCTTTTGTATTGGTAATGACGTATTACATTAACATAGAGATGACCCTGATGATTATGATAAGCTTGCAGCTATATCGGTCTGTGTCAACTACCCATAACACATAAAGTGGAAAATGACACACCATCAACGATGGCTCTACATGAGAAACTCTCCAAAAGGTAACATGAACTCCTATAAGGCTATCAATTAATACAAATTTTTTTAAAAAAGGATTTCTCTAAATAGCCAAAAATAAGATTATCAACCATGTGTGGCAATGGATATTTTGGAGCATACCTTTTTTTATATAGACTTAGTGATCAAATAGGAAAGATTTTTTTCTCTATTTTAAAAAAGAAAAAATGTCACAAGATAGAACATGAAACTAAGAAGGCACATGGATAGGAAATTACAAGAAACCCAACTTCCTCATGAATAATTCATTTTTGTCCATAAGAATCTAATTGACCAATCATAAATAATTGAATTTAAATATCATTGAGAGCTTTGCCATTAAATAATTGATCTTGAAACTTTACAAAAAATAACCAGCAATAATGTTGTTTTGAATTATCATTTCCCCTAATAAAACAAGAAGCTATCATTCAAACAATGCCCATTTATCAACTATTTGTTAAGTTTAGTTCATGAAAAATCTTTTAAACAAATTATTTTTGATTTAGAGGAAAACTAGGTTTGCAATGAACAGAAACCCAAGTTTAAACAACATGAACAATCATCCTGTTAAATAGATAAACCAAAACATAACCAGACAGGACCTAGATGCCAACAAACAACAAAAAGCAAGGAAACTAAACCCCTAAACAGACTACAAAACTTGAACTAGTTCTTCACTTTTCCTGATGATATCAACATTGATATCCTTAACCTTCTTAAAAATATTGTCCAAAGGGTTAGCACCCTTAATTTTTCTCCTTAGTCTCGTGGTAGGACCCAACATGTCTAAGTGGGTCTTAGAATCAATGTGCACATCCTATTCCTTGTCCTTTGTTTTGTTCTTTTTCTTCATCCTCGTATTCCCTGTATCACACATAATGGTTTTGGAATTGGTGGCTAGAGAATTACCCTTTGAAAGACAATGAATTAATAATTTATTATTTTAAAAAAATTGTTAAAAGGGAAAAACTTGATAGATTAATTTAAGAAGATAAAATGAATTAGATTTCACATTATTAATAGTAATGCAAGTAAAATTATCAACATATCTCAAGATTTAAATTTTACAAAATAAATAGATAAAGAATTTAATGTGATTATAGGATTTAGAGAAATAGATGCCTAGAAAAAAGAATCATAATTGAAAATGTCAAGCACATTCCACCTCTTTCCAATTGATAATATATAAATTTAATGAATGCTTTTCTTTTATCAAAGTAAACTAGTGGGGGAAGGACATAGTATAACTGAAGGGACAAATATTTTGCAATAGTCTTGTGAGAAACCTTTAATAAAGTGATTGTCCTCTAGTTGCACCATTATTTATGAAATTTTACAATCATTTGAAATGAAAGCTTTAAAGTGCAGTTTTTGTAATGTTTGTATGTTTCAGTTTTTAAGAAATTCAATTTGCAAATAATTCATATGTTAGAAAATGGGAGAATTATTCTCATCACGCTAATATTTTTAAAATACATAGATTTAGTACTATGCACAAACCATATTGAATTTTAAAGAAAAGGACATGAAAAAACCTTAACTTTTTATTGATAAGAATTGTTATTATAAAAATAACATATACATATAGAAACACTTAATTGAACAAAATAACTTTCTAGACCAAAAAATAGAGTGGAAGGATACACATCAAAATATAGAAACCTAACAAACAACACAAAAAATATCTACTAAGTTTAAATTACACTCTTCCATGCACATCCAAAGATGGTAATAAAATATTATCAAAACAAGTGAATCTACATAACATTTCATGCCCAAGTAGAAGGTGTAGGCATGCATGAGATGAATTTGATTAACATTTCATGCACAAGTAGAAGGTGTAGGCATGCATGACATGATTATCTAAAAATATTTGTAGTTTTGAGCTTTCTAAGAATGTTCCCTAGATTTACCAGTACATCATGGTAACATGATAAAACCTAAAAGCATTCAAAAAATTTAAAGGATTAGCAATTTTTATACATTCTTTCATTTGCAAACTATACAACTACCTCTTCAAGTAGATTAAGTTTGTTAATGATTATTTCTTGTAGAGATTTCCTTTAGCTCTATAAGCCTAGCATTGTTTTGTATCTAGATCCTCATCAATCATGTTTACAACCTTCTTTGGATTTGCCTACCAATGCCTTGTGCAATCTTTGTTGCACTAAAAATCACACATCCTCAACTCCTATAACTCAAATTTATTCTTCCCATTGATTTTTTTCATCTTTTACCTTGTATCTGAAACCTTCCTCATTTGATGTTGCAAAATAAACACCAAACACTAACTTAATCAATGTGCAAATTGTTGCTCCAATATTACTCATTGCATAAAAAAATGTGAACCCACAAAATTAAAATATTGTAGTACAATTTAACTGAGAAAAAATAAAAGAAAATAAAAAGGATTAACAAATAGAAATTTGGATGGTAAACCTGAATAATATGTCAAACAAACATCCATAGCATAAAATATTGGTACTCTTATTGTTCAAAGGAATGATTATGATTGTTATAGTGCACACTATCTGTGCTACTAAAAAAATTGATTCACTAAAAAAAAAGATTCACTTTAAGAAAAATATGATTTTGATACGATAAGATAAAAAGAAAATATTTTGCTTTTCCATTGTTGTCTTAATAAAACAAATAAGATATAATAAATAAGTAAGATAAGATAAATTTTTAAATTTTTGATAGAATAAGATAAGATGAGAAGATTTTTCTTTCCCATTGTAATCATAATCGAACAGTAAGGTAAGAAAGATGGTTTTCTACTTCACTGCTTTCAACGGCGAATTCATAATGTGAATCCCTTTCCTCAAAATATTACCTAAAAATTGTAAATATTAATAAATATTACTGATGACATTCTTAACCACAAAAAAGTGCTGCACCCGAATCTCAAAGCCGTGGTCTATCCAAATTCTGGTGTGTGTATCCAAATCTCTTAGCTGATCTCAATTATTGCAAGGAGGCTAGGCCATCAATTATGGCGTTAGATGCAGTTCTAATTACTGTTCTTACAGGGGCACTGGCTTCACTTTGGCTAATTGCAAAATCTCTCATAAAAATAATTAATAAAAACAAGGCTAAGGAAAAGCCACCGCAGCCTCCATTGTGGCCAATTCTTGGGCATCTTCCTCTGCTAAGGAGCAATAAACCCATTCACAGAATTCTATCCTCTCTTTCAGAAACCTATGGCCCCATCATGCATCTGCAACTTGGCGTCCGCCCAGTTTTGGTTATCAGTTCTTCAGATCTCGCAAAAGAATACTTTACAACAAATGACAGAGCCTTTGCTTCACGCCCACTTCTGTCTGCAGGAAAGCATATTGGGTATGATTTCAAAAACTTCGGTTTGGCTCCTTATGGCTCGCACTGGCGAAACATAAGAAAAATTTGCAACCTCCAGCTTTTTACTGCACACAGGATCGAATCTTTCAGGCATATCCGCACAGAGGAGATTTCCACTCTCACCCGTTCGCTGTTGGGGAGTTGGGAGCGACAGATGAATTCAGTGAATATGAAGTCGAGCCTCTCGGATCTTATTTATAATATGATGATGCGAATAGTTGCCAGCAAGAGAATCTCGCCAGATCTCACTTCTGAAGATTTCCAAGAAGCGCAGTACTTTAAGGAGTTGTTGGAAGAAATTGTTTTGTTACTTGGAACGTTTGATATCGCTGATTACCTGCCCTTTCTCAAGTGGGTCGATCCACAGGGCATAGTGTTTGGTTTGAAGAGTCTCAGGAAGAAAATAGATGTGTATATGAAGAAATTGCTGCAGAGTCACCGAGAGAAGAGAGATGTGCGAGCTCGAGATTTGATAGATGTTCTCATCTCTGCAACAGATAACCATGAAATTCAGTGCGACAATAACGACGATGTGGTGAAAGCCAATGCCTTGGTACGTTCTCTGATCACTTTCTGTTACATAATTTTGAATGTTTGAGACTTAATTGACGTTCTATGTTGACAAGAAAAATTTCAATGTTCTGTCTAACAGTTATAAGGAGCATGTCTTGATATCCAAAAATCTAAGTTGACAAAATTTTGTGCAAAGTTTATCTATAGATTTGTAAGGTTTTTTTATCTTAAAAATCATCAGACCTTATTACTTGAAAAGCATTGATATCACCGTGAACAAAGATTCTCTAAAATATAAATAGTAAATTGTTTAAACAGGAGATTCTGAATGCACTTTTAATTTTGGAAAAAAAAGTAGAAATCGGTTTTTAAACTCTATATTGAACACGCTTTTTAAACTCTAATATATGCACTTTTAAGATTTGTATTTTAGTTTTTCAGGGCTTGATAAGTGCAGGTACTGAAACATCCTCTGTAACCATCGAATGGGCACTGTCAGCTCTGATACAGCACCCAGATATTTTGGGCAAAGCCCAACAAAAGATTGACATTCATGTTGGCCGGGATCGACTAATGGAGGAATCAGATCTGCACAAGCTGAAATATTTGCAGGCAATTCTGAAATAAACTCTCAGGCTTTATCTACCGGTGCCTTTCTTGCTCCTGTATACACCTAAAAATGGTCATTTAGACTATTAGCCCTTTGCTAGCATTTTTGTTAAAATCATCAATTGCTTATTCTTGATCAAATCCTAGTTCTGTCATTTATTCGATTATATTCTATGGGCTAACCATTTTATTTCTAAGTCTTTATTTATTTTAAATTTTTTTTTCTCCCCTTTTAATTAAATAAAAAACCTCCCACTTTTCTTCTTATCTTAAATTGCACAAATAAAACATTATTCTTATTTTATAAAAAAGGAAAAACACTTTTTGTCTCATATGGACACAAAAGCCAACTCTTATTTTCTCATTGGAAGATATTTGTGCACATGGATTGCTCCTCTTTCAAGCTCCACCGTTGATTAAATCTTTTGCCTCTTAATCTCCATGGTCCATTCTTTCTCATTTCTTATAAAAGGAGAGCTCTTTTCTTCATTCTAGATCTCCAACTTTTTATGCTAATGTTATGCTACAAGTTTTCTAGGTCATTTTGGAGCTTTTTGAAGATTTGAAGCATTCTTGGCTTTTGCATCTACATGTTATCATAGTTTCATTTCTTGCATTATCGTGACATTCATAGCTTCATATTTAGCTTAGTTTCCTTTATGCTTTAGATTACTTCATCTAGCTTAATTAAGAGATTTTGTAATACTTGTTCTTTCATTTCCATAGTTTAGCTTGCATATTCATCTTAATCTAGCTTGCATTGCATTTCATTTGGATTCTTGAAGATATTGACATTCTTGCCCTTGTCTCATTGAATCTCTCATTGCATGGTTTACTAGCAAGGTTATTGGCTTAATAGCTCTAACTTAAAGCATTCTTAAACACCCTTGCACTCCATTCCTAGGGAGCTATGGATCAATTTTTGAGACCCCATTTTTGAGTGTTCTTGATTGTAATGATTCATAGAAGTGCACTATTTTGTGTGTACAACTCCCTCACGAATCCAGCGAGGCCTGCATTGTTGGAGGATATCAAATTCTTGCAGGAACACAATTGTTAGTGAATGTGTGGGTGATTCAATGGGAAGTGGCTGTGTGGGAACACCCCACAAAATTTGATCCAGAACATTTTCTCAAGAGCGACAGAGAGATTGATGTGAAAGGGCAGGACTTCGAATTGATTCCGTTTGGTTCAGGGAGAAGAATCTGCCCAGGCATGTCATTGGTGTTGATTGTGGTGAGCCATACATTGGGGCATCTACTTTAGAGCTTTGATTGGTTTGTTCCAGAGGGCACTGAAATTGACATGACAGAGGGGCTTGGTCTGTCAATGCCCAAATCAGTTCCATTGGAGGTCATTGTTAAACCTTGCCTTCCACTCCATCTTTACTAATATGTCTGCTTAGTACTTGGAACGGGTCACATCATTGGCCCATAATCATTTGATTTATATGAATAGTTTGTAAGGTGTCAAGTCTTGTAAGCACTATTAACCTAACTAGTAATAATATTAATGTTGGTAGATTGTTTCATATTAAAAAATAGCTTTTTAAAGTATTTGATCAAATTAAAATTTATTAGTTGGATATATATATATATATATATATATATATATATATATATATATATATATTAGACGTAAGCAAAAAAAAAGTAATAAATGTAGGATAACATAGTTCTAAAGTTCTTACAGATTTTTTATTAAAATTTTATTCATTTGAATGATATGTTAATTGATGCTAGAAACTTTATTGACAATGTTGTCAATGGTAGTCACACCATTGCCCTTAATTTGAAGGCTTGTAGCTCGTCTTGGAAAAGAAGTAGAAGCCTTTTCATCATCAATATTCTTGTTACTACTAGAAAAATTAATCTTTTATTTTACGCTGCTAGTGGAGGAACCCAATCTTCTTTTATAAAGGCCATGCATAGCTTAAGCTTGGGTATTCAACTATTTGAGTCCTTCTAAGCTATTCTCCAACACTGTGCGACTAAAAGCCACAATAAACCTCAACCTGTCCTGAAATATAACAATAGAATCCTTCAAGGTTTTAATAAGAAGCTCATGATCCTCCTTCAACTCCTTAATGCCCTTGGTCATTTCTTGAATAATGATGATAATTTTACCAATACCATGCACAAGATAAGTATGAACAATCTTTTCTTTTAGCACATAATTGATCTTTTTCACAATCCACAGGAACACAAAATTCTAGTATTCTATATCCTCCTTGATATTTCTATTTATATTCACACTCTCATTAATACACGGGTCCTTATCTAAAGTGTTATCTTTTCTATTGTCTATCATAATGTTAATATGGATACCAACGTCCTAATCATCCATGGGAAGAGGCTACAAAATAAGAGATTACAAAATAGGGTCCATGCCCATATCAAATTTATTTTTGAGTTTCTTTAGACATGAGGAATTCCTAACCCCACCCATCGAATGGGACGTAGTAGCGGTCTTTCCCTTTCCATTGGGTGATAGATGAGAAGAAACCCCCAATTTTCCTTTACCCTTAACATTATTGTTGGGGCAAAAAGGATCATGTACAAACCCCTCAGATAGGATATAGTTTGAGTCATCTTCATCCAACACCACAATTTTATGGTGGACTAGGGTACCTTTTTAGGGTGCTTGCATTTTCCTAAATGAAAATAGGCCTCCTCATTAGAAGGTGGATCCTTTGGACCAGTGGAGATATCTTCATAATTTTGATGGATATTTTATTTAAATTTGATTCCAATCTTGCGGATGGGATTCTTTTTTTTAAAAAAGGACTCGACATGCTCCATAATGAGGAGGATGAAACACTCATGTAATACCAAAAATGAGGGATTTTTAGCATGAAGTTTTAGGCTATGACACGTGGACGAGAACTAATAAAAAGGTAGATAAATACATTTATCATACCTAAAGTGATTAAGTATGAAAAAATGGTAACTAAATAGGCTGTAGAATCAGCCATTAGGTGATACATGTACCACATGTTGACTTTTTCTACATCTTCACATGGATCCTTGATAGTAGTTCTTTCATACCCTCCATCAATGATTATTTTTACTTTATCCCTCTTCCCTTTCTCATAGAAGATCCCAAGGGCTTTGTCTGCACTCATCCTATCCCTATAAAATTTTCTCCCTTCAACTAAAGTGTCTAAAACCTTTGCAATTAGCTCCTCTAATATTTCAATCTCAATAACATACACCTTCAACATGCCCTCTTCCCACCCTTCCACAAACACAATGGTCACTTGTGGGTTTGAACCATGTAACATTTTCATGTAGGGGGAAAGACATCAAGGGGAAAGATCACTCCAAAGTGCATGGTTTTCTATCCATTTTTTATAAATATGGGTTCAACCCCCACTGCCTCCTCCACCACCCCTTGCCCCCCAATTTTGTAGAGAGCACCAATGAGAGAAAAAAATAGATAAAAGTCAATCTGGATGAAAAAAACAAAGTTCACATATGAGGTAATAGCTTGGATAGCCATGATGAAAAAAGGACAAATTAATATACAATTTTGCATGATCAAGTTTATCATTTCCCAAAACATGGGCTCAACCCCCATTGCACCCTCTCTAATGTTGTAAAGACCACCAATGAGAGAAAAAACTAGACAAAAGTCAAACTAGATGCAAAAAACAAAGTTCATATATGAGGTAATATCTTGGCTAGCTATAATGAAAGAGGGAAACATCAATACACAATTTTGTACATTGAGTTTATCATTTCCCAAAACATGGGTTCAACCCCCACTACGCCCCCCTCCAATGTTGTAGAGACCACCGAGAAAAAACTAGATGCAAAAAACAAAGTTCATATATAAAGTAATAGATTGGATGTAGCTATAATGAAAGAGGGACGAATCAATATGCAACTTTACACGACCGAGTTTATCATTTCCCAAAAAACATTCAAATTAATATTGATTGTAATCATTTTTGAATGAACATTTTAATGTCTCATGAGATTATATCATTAATCCTTCACCTCACCATATTATGTCATGATACCCCTAGTTTATCTAATTAGTCAACAACCGTGTTTCCTTTACAGTAAACATGAGTGACCTTATACTCTTCGAATCCATAAAATTGTTTCTTTTTAATAGAATCTCAAGTGGACCTCTCTATTGGTGTATAAGACCCACTCTCCTCATTTTATGTAGTAGCAACATGCTTTCTTTAGTATATGTAATTTATAAAAATTCTGAATTCATATTTACTATCTGGGTTTAAATTCAAAAGTCATAAATTGAAATGTTTAATTTTGTCATGCAATATTAGTTTATGATTGAAATATATAAATCCTTTTAGTGAGCAAAAGGCCCCCTAGATTGCCCCATTTTTATTCAACACTAAAAGTTTAATTTATTTATTTATGCTTTCTTCCATTCATCTCTATTGAGAAATGAGGAAATATTAGAAGAAGTGTCATTCTAAATTCTTAGAATAAAAAATGTAATTGTGTTACTTGCAAAAGCAATAGTTAACAATGCTTCACAAGAAAAAATAACTTTACTTCATAAATGACGATCTAGCTTCCAACTTGTTCAATATTTAACCTTCCATGATATGGGAACATTTTTTGGTGAGACTTGTTGACTATGCACATGACAATGACCTCGACAAATAATTTGAGGAAACATGGCTCTAGAGAAACAACACAAAAAATTGCAAAAGGGTGTTTAGATATTAAGATTTGAGGTCATGTGGTGACCTAACATATGACCATAATTTATGTTGCGATAGACTTCAATGATTTAATATAGTTTGATATTAGTTCTAATGAATTAAATGTCTTAAAATGTATAATTTAAAAAAGAAAAGAGAAAATTTTGTACTAATAATGCTTTCAAAATGAATTAATAAGAAAATATATATTTTATTTATTTTTAAATAAATATACATTATAGAATTTTTAATCAAGATTTTTAATTCAATATAATAATAAATTAAATAGATAATTTTTTTTTTGAATGTCTAATAGAAATGCAAAATATTGATCAGTTATAAAATGTTTTAATACACAATATATGGCACCTTTTAATGCAAAATATTTGTCTAATCAGATAGATTTTATCTGCTACATAGACATCCCCGTGAAAGTTCACATTATATTTCTGATATTAAAATCAAGTTTCTGAATGATGAGACTCGTGAGGCCTTCAAACTTGATAATTTTTCCGTAATGATTTGAAAGTTTTCTAATAAAGAATCTAAAAAATATTAGGTAAAAGTGAAAAACAGTACTGTTATATGAGGCCACGGAGGAGAATTTGAATGGTAAACTTTTTAATCAAAGGCGGTATGGCACCCACATCTCAAAGCCGTAGCCATACAAAACTCTGCTGGTCTTGCCGTTTCTCAAATGCGTCGACCCACAAGGGATAGTATTTTCTATGAAGAATCTAAGGAAGAAAATAGATGAGTGCATGAATAAATTGCTGCAGGATCACCGAGATAAGAGAGGGCTACATGCTCGATACTTAATCGATGTTCTCATCTCTGCAACAGACAGCGAGGAAATTCAGTCTGACAATAAGGTCGATGTGGTGAAAACCAACGCCTTGGTATGTTCTTTTATCACTCTCTGTTATATAATTTGGAATGTCTGCAAAATCTTCTTTATCATAATTTATATTAAATAATTGGCGTCTAGTGGCCAAGGCACAGATTATTGAAGTGGAGGCTCCGTCCGTCTGGTCAAGATAATAATTGTTTAAATAGGGACGAGAGACACTGATTGTTTAAGAACAAAATCAGTAGTTACATAAATAACCTTAACAAACCGAAAAAATGATCACAACCCACATGCTTTTCGAGCTCTTATCTTTACGATTTGCCTTTGGTTTTGCAGGGCTTGATAGGCGCAGGTATTGAAACATCTGCTGTGACTATTGATGAACAATTTAAAAAATATAGTGAAAAGAGCAGAATATATAATTGAAAAACAGAGCAGAATATAATAGAGAAGACATAGCTGAATACTACAGTAAGACAAGGGAAGAAATAGAACAAAGTATTTGGCAGAACAGAGCAGCTTAGAAATTATAAATTGTATTACAATAAACTTGCTTTCACTTACACACTCAATGCAAGAGGGGAACTGTATTTATAGACCTGTTGTAAACTTCTGAAATTTTTCATAGAAGCTACGGTGAGAACAAAAGAGAGAATTTTGGAGAGTTCTATACAAAAGCTATTGTGGAGTAGTCTAGAACAAGTTTCTCGAGCTGTGTGAAAAGCTCTAGAGAATAAATTAAATACTTACCTACCTACTAAAATAAACATTATTTATTTCAACACCTCCTCATAATGTTTATTTGGGGAATAGGAGTTTGTCTTGATCTGTAGTAAGTCTCTAAGTTTGGAAAATTTTACAATAGACAATGCTTTTGTGAATATGTCAGCAACTTGATCTTCTATTCCACAAAACTGTAGTTCTACCTCTTGTCTTTCAATAAAGTCATGAACAAAATGATGATGCACTTCTATATGTTTGGGTCTGACATGATATACTAGATATTTTGCTAGCTTAATAGTGCTTTGATTGTCACAAAATATTATAGTAGGAGCATCTTGTGGATAGTGTGTGTCTTCAAGTAGTCTCTAAGCCATAATGCTTCTTGCCAAACTTGTATGCCCAAGAGATAATGCATCAACCCTAAATCAGTTATTTCAAAAGTTTGTTTGAGTTGATCCTTAGTTATTTTATTATTATGTGTGTGATCTCCTGTAATAATCATTTCATCCACATATAGTACAATAATAACAACTCTATCATCACTATGTTTTACATACACATCTGGATCAGCTTTACTTCTTTTGAATCCCGCATTTGTGAAGTACTCATTTATCTTAGAGTACCATGCCCTCGGGGCTTTCTTAAGACCATATAATGATTTTTTTAATCTACACACCAAATTTTCTTCATCAACTTTAACAAATCTTGGTGGTTCTTGCATGTAAATTTCTTCTTTTAAATCACCATGTAGAAATGCACTTTTTACATCCATTTGAAAAATTTTACAACCAAACTTTGCAGCTAAAGAAACTATTGTACGAATGGAAGTCATTTTAGCAACTGGACCAAAGGTTTCAGCATAGTCAATACCTTTTGTTTGTGAGAAACCTTTAGCCACTAACATTGCTTTGTGTTTTTCAATAGCTCCATCTGATGTGAACTTTGTTCTATAGGTCCACTTGCAACCAACCACATTTTTTCCTTCTGGAAGTGTTGTCAATTCCCACGTTCTATTTTTCATCAAAGAGTTGTACTCTTCTTGCATAACTGCTTCCCATTCATCTTTTCCTTTTGCTTCTTCATATGTGCTTGGAGTGTCAGCCTACATCACCTTAGCCATGCGAGCATAGTTATCAGACATATTTCTAGGACCTTCTTGGTAAATTTCTTGAATACTTCTAGTTTTCCGCATATTTTCATCATCACTTTCACTTGATTCTTCAACTTGTGTCCCTTCTCTTGCACAAGATTGCACACCTTGATTTTGATCATTAGTAGAAGTAGACTTATCTTCTTCAATCAAGATTGGAAAGTAAGATAATGTAGGAGGATCATTACTCTTCACATCTTCATCAAACCATACATTCCTTTTGATATGAATTTCATTTGTTTTAGGATTGTATAAACTATATCATTTTGACTCCTCACTATACCCAACCATTACACACTTCTCACTTTTTCTTTCAAGTTTGTTCCTCCTTTCATCAGGAATGTGAGCATATGTATTACATCCAAAGACTCTAAACTGAGATACTGTAGGTTTTCTTCCACACCATGCCTCTTCTGGTGTTATGTTCAAAACTACCTTAGTAGGTGTTCTATTCAAGATGTATACAATAGTATGAACTACTTCAGCCCAAAATTTAGTTTCTAGATTTCTAGAGTGAAGCATACATCTATCCATTTATATTATAGTTCTATTTTTTCTTTCAGAAACCCCATTTTGTTGAGGTGAATAAGAAACTGTTGATTCTTTCTTTATGCCATGCTCTTTGCAAAAATCTAAAAAGGCTTTATTCATATACTCAGTCCCTCTATCCATTCTTATTATCTTTAGACATTTTTCACTTTGTTTTTCAGTCAAAGCTTTAAACTCTTTAAACTTATGAAACACGTCATCCTTCTTTTGTAGAAAATACACCCAAATACTTCTAGTATAGTCATCTATGAAGGTGAGAACATACCTTGATCCTCCAATCGAAGGTATTTTAAAAGGACCCATTACATGACTATGAACCAAATATATAGGAGTTCTTGCCCTCCATGATTTACCTTGTGGGAAAATTTCCACATGTTTCTTTTCCATTGCACATCCTTCACATACCTTATGGCTAGATGATATTTTTGGAAGCCCATGCACCATATATAAATTCTCCATAAGTTTGAGGCTTTGACAGTTGATATGTCTCATTCTTTCATGCCATAACCTACTCATATCATTATATTTGGCAATAGCACACAAATTCTCATATCCATTGTTAGAAGTAAATTCTTGAAATTTATATAATCTATTCTCCATTTTACCAATGGCAGACACTCTAGAATTATTGTTCACATCCTTGATTAAATATTTATCATTATAAAACTCTATTTTATACCCTTGAGTTGTAATTTGAGATACAGAAACTAGATTTATTTTCAATTCAGGAACTAACTTCACATTTTTGAACAAACCATTATCAACTTTGACATTTCCAGTCCCTTTAACTTCTAAAGCACTATTATTTCCCAAATATATTTTCTTTTTAATACTTTCACTTATTGATTCAAATTGTTCCTCATTATGAGACGTGTGTTGTGTAGCACTAGAATCAATACCCCAATCATCCTTGAAAGAATTATTTTCTTTAAGTGCAACAAAAAAATCATTTGTTTTAGAGTCAACAAATTTTAAAGTAGATTTATTTTTCTTCTTCTCTGTATCTCTATTCCCTTTGAAACATTCATTTGCTTTATGACCAATTTTACCACAATAATTACATTTCAATTTACTTCTATCTGTGGATGGGCTACTTTTATTTTCATACTTCCAATTCCTTTCTTTAGATTGATTGTCTTGTGACTTTTTATGAAATTGTTTTCCTTTTGTTATGAATGCCTGAGATTCATCAAGTTAAATGATTCTTTTTCTTTAATTTGTCTTTTCTCCTCTTGAACTAGCTTATAAGCACATAATTCTTTAGATTTAATACTTGTTAATTTGAGCTCCTGGAAGACTTTGTAACATAATATAATTTGCACAAAATCTCTATCATCTATATCCTTTCCAAGAGAAGAAAGCTCATTTTTCTTTTCCTTCAATTTACTTAGATGAAGGACTAATTCTTGTGAACTTGATAATTTCATATTATATAATTCTGTAGTGAGAGATAAGATCCATATATCACCTGAATTTTGATATAGATTCTTCAAAATTCCCCATACTTTAACTCCACTTCTCTCATTATGAACTTCTGGAAAAACTTCCTCTGAAAGTGTAAGCTTGATTAGTGCTGCTGCCTTTTTGTCTCTTTTATCACAATTTTCTTGATCTTTTCCTAGATTTTCTGGTCTTTGTTCATTGCCAATGACAATCTCATAACAATTTTGAAGAGTTAGAGTGATTTCAATATGAGATACCCAAGCATAATACTTCTTCCCATTTAGTTTTATTGTAGGCAAAGTAGTACCAAGAGAATCCATTATGTTTAATTCTCTCCTTTTTGGATGAGAATGAAACACACTTCAAATTTTTAATACATAGAAAAAAAAAAAATTGAAAATTTCTCACCAAATTTGTGTAGAGATTCTTTAATTTTCCCTAAAAAAAGTCTTATGTTTCTCCACCAATTGCTCCATCAATTTGCAATAGTAAGAAATCAGAATTCACACTACTAACTTCATGCATTCACAACCCAAGATTTGAAAATGCTCGGATACCATGATGAACAATTTAAAAAATATAGTGAAAAGAAAAGAATAAAAAAAAAAATAGAGTAGAATATAATAGAGAAGACAAAGTTGAATACTACAGTAAGACAAGGGCATAAACATAACAAAGTATTTGGCAGAACAGAGCATCTTAGAAATTATAAATTATATTACAATAAACTTGCTTTCACTTATACACTCAATGCAAGAGGGGAACTGTATTTATAGAGCTGTTGTAAACTTCTAGAATTTTCCATAGAAGCTACGATGAGAACAAAAGAGAAAATTCTGGAGAGTTCTATACAAAAGCTATGGTGGAGTAGTCTAGAATAAGTTTCTCGAGCTCTGCAGAAATCTCTAGAGAATAAATTAAATACTTACCTACCTACTAAAATAAACATTATTTATTTCAACAATTATGGAGTGGGCACTGCCAGATCTTATGTAGAGCCCTGATATTTTGGGGAAGTCCCAACAAGAGCTTGACATACATGTCGGACGAGATCGATTAATGGAGGAATCAAATATGCACAAGCTAAAATATTTATAGGCAATTGTAAAGGAAACCCTCAGGATTTTCCCAGTGGCACCTCTTTTGATCCCTCATGAATCCATTGAGGCCTCCACTATTGGAGGATATCGTGTTCTCGCATGAACGCAACTATTGGTGAATGTGTGGGCAATTCAATGACACATAGGCATGTGGGAGTGCCCCACATAATTTAATCTTGAACATTTTCTCAACAGTAGCAACAAGATTGGTGTGAAAGGGAAAGACTTTGAATTGATTCCGTTTCATTCAAGGAGGAGAATATACCCGTGCATGCCTTTGGAATTGATTGTGGTGAGCCATACATTGGGGTGGCTGCTTCAAAGCTTTGAGTGGTTTTTTCAAGATGGCACTTTAATTGACATGACATAGGGGTTTGGACTCACATTGCCCAAATCAATTCCATTGGAGGCCATTATCAAACCTTGCCTTCCCCACCATTTGTACTGAGGATAAAAGAGTTTTCAGGAAAGATCACAACGTTCATCCCCAATCATTTAAATAACTAGGAATAGGTATTATGGTATTGAGTACTTGGTTAGATTTAATAATTAACAAGATGAGTAAAAAGAAAAAACTACGGTGTCCTTTTTGTTAGTATGAATGCAAGACGATTGAACAAATCTCATTCGTTCATCGTTCTTGCCTTTTTTTTCAGCAGTTTGTGACATCCCCATGTGACTTGTTTGTCAGTCCTCATGCAGGTAATAATTACTTGACACATTTCTAGTTTTCTAAAGTAGTGCTGGTTCTCCCATGATTCACATTAGATTAAATGTATCTTTGGCTTCTTTTTTTGGCTTCACTTGCACAAAATCTCTATTTAATATTAATATTATTGTTTACGAATGATTTCATATATGTGGTTTCGAAGGGCTACTAATAGATTTTCCCCATTATTATCCCTTACACGCATCTCCTCCAGCCTCATTTTTTCTTTTATTTAAAACTTTGTAGACATTTATAATGTCAATAAGATTAAACATTGATTATATTATATATATTTTAATGTATATTAATTAAAAATATTTTACATTAATTATGTTATAGTTTAAAATAAATTTATAATTATATTAGTATTCTAAAAATAAATGAACATTCTATAATTTACAATATTAGCATAGTATATTTTAATAATTATACTTGGTTTTTCATTTATGTCTAGGGGAAATAACTTTGTTATGGCTAATGTTCCAATAATCATTCATTAAATTTTCCTAATTAAAAGCTTAGTGATAAATCATGTAGTGGGCCAATAGTTACATATTTGTATATCCAAAAACTAGAAAACACGGTAGCAGTTAGACCAATTATGCAACTTTTTTCATACCAATAACATTTGATCACTAGGACATTTTCACACAGAAGCCAAAACAACTACAAGCACTGAATTCACATGCAAAGAAGACAAAAAAAATACCATCATTTAATGTACCATTTGGGAGCTTAAGGTGCACAAATTTAACTATAACAACTACTTGTGTCCTTGCCCTAATATAATTTATGGTTTATTATATCCTAAATTTCATATAATGTAAATTCATTTTTTTTAAAGAATATTAAAGTTATACTTATAATTAAATATTATATTTAATAATGTAAATGATTAGATGTAAATATAATAATATATAATATTATGAAGTCAAAATCTTAAAATTACATTTTCTATATTTATTTATTGGGAACAATTATCATTTCTTATATTAGGCAGTAGTAACAAGGGTTTGCACCATCAATAGAGTGAACAGATTGCTTTGACTTATCTAACCATTGAAGAAATTTTGGGACAAGGTAATTTGGTCATTGCCTTTTTCAGTAGGTACATTCTATGTGAGGCATTAGATCACCCAAAGGGAAAATCATTTAAATCTCAATCACTTTAGTTGGCATAAATACATTAGATTGGTCAATTGAATTTTATAAAATTAGAGTAGATTATTTTATGAGAATGGATAATCTATTATATGAAAGGATCCAAAGACATGTGCAATATATTTTTAAGACTGTTCTCACCCTTAAATATAAGTGTAGAAGCATGATCTTTTACGATGTTTTAACCATAAAAAAATGTATACAATTTGAGGGTTCTCATTTCTGCCCAACCCAAGTCATTCTCTTGGTGATAAGTTGTGTTTGATAATAGACTCATCTAAACCCTCTTGGTAATAGAAATAACATTAAATAGAAAAAGACAAGCCAAAATACAATGTGAGATCTCACAAAACCTTGCAGAAGAGGACACCAACCTTGCAAAACAGTGCTGGCAAAATTAATTATTGACGGAAAGAACCACTTCCACTCATTTTTCCCTTTGCAAGCATTTGGGGATATTTCACATTGAAACTATGGCCCATGATAATATTTTTTCCTAATTTAATAAGTGCCAGCCATGCATTCCTTTGCACATGCATTATTACACATGACAGAGGCGGGACTTCCTTGATTTCATCGGTACCATTTTTTATCTTTTTATATTTTGTTGGCTGCATTATCCCATTCTATTTCATCGGTTTTATAGATCTCCAAATTCTTTCCATCAACATGGTGACTAAAATTTAAATAAAATGTTACCCGCCAACTGTCAAAACTAACTACTACATTGGTTGGAATGGTTGCCTGCCCGTGGATAGTGGAATTTAATTTTTCAGGACAACCATATATGGCATTTTTTTAACCATTCAATGTTTCTTTTTCCAAAATAAAAATTTCTATAGAAGTTCGTCATTAATTCACACACACATAATAGTTTATTTGAAGTACAATTTTTATTTTTAATTAAACTTTAATTGATTTAGAAAAAGGGAAATATAGGGTGCAATAATGAGAGGGGAATGGAGACATAAAACAATTTAATTGTAATTCACCAATGAAATAAAATAATTTTAAATAATAATATACAAAATACCTTATAAAAATAATCATATATAGGGAACACCCCACAACACAACGGTAAGTTGTGAGCCTCTCATTTGGGAGGTCTTGGGTTTAAGTCTTCTTGAGCCTCATGTTGATCTTGGCTTCAGCCTATTACCCATCAAAAAATAAAATAATAATAATAATCATATATATATATATATTATTAAATATGTAAAAATAAATTTATAATGATTAAATATTATAATTTAATTAGCACAAAGAAAATAAATAATTAGAATAATATAAATATATTATAATAATATACAAATAATTTATCATTACTAAATATTATTTTTAAGAATTTTTTTATTAAGAAAATGTTATCATCTTATAAATTAAACTTAAAATAACAAATAAATTAAAAAAAAATATAAATCAAAGTACTTGTTTTATTTAAAAGAGTAAAATAATAATTTTACCTTTTTCACCGCTACATATTATTCAAAATAAAGACTAATCCTTATATTTATCCTATCTCCATCCATATATTCATGTTATACTTATTGTGAATTCTATAAATATAATACAATATGTATTATATCTTCTATAGTTAAAAATTGTAATTATAATAGAAATATTATAATTATTATATCCAAGAAGGTTTTTTCCTAATTTCTTATATCAAACAAGGTTTTTTCCTTAATACTTATGTTGTTCATGTTTGTCTCAAAGTGGTGTAAGACAATATTCTAAATGATATTATTATTTTTTAAAACTATAATTATGTACTCATGTTTCTCCTATTTTGATATATAAGAGTTGTGAATTTTAATTCTCAATATTCTTTAAATAAAACTGTTGATAGGGAAAACAAAAGGTGTGTGGGGAATATTGGGGATAATTTCAGTGTGGGTACTATAGAATAGTTGTGTTAAAATTTGGTGGGCAGGTTAAAATAGTAGGAAGCGCCTGATAGAAAGGAGAGATTGGTGGGAAAAATAGTTCGACAAATGGCGAAATGGAAAAAAGCATTTAATGTATAAGATTGACTAAATCATCTTATCACTTTTTTATGAACTTTGGTACGTTGATTTTGTAAAATAGGTATAATTCCATCTTGGAACATGGTCTCTTTTGGAGTAACATCAAAACATGCTGATGGAATTCTCTGATTGTCGAGTTGTATGTCAGAATCATACTTGGGAAGATGTGATAGAACACTCACCTTGCTCCATCAATATTCTACTTAAAAACTATGGAGGCAAACAAAGTGGTTGATTGTAGAGTGCGTCCAACAATGGAACTACCTAAAAATGGATAAGCTAAAAGACACGAACCAATAAAATTTGATGATACAAAAAGTGTTGGCAAACAAACACTGATGCTATAAGTCATCACATCAAATGAAAATTCACATTTTAATGTCCTCTTCAACATTTCTTTTGCGTACCTATTACACACCAAGGTGCAATCACTGGTGTTAATATCATTGGTGTTCAACTACAATCCATCATTTATATATAAAAATTTGTACACAATCAAATCCCAAACTATTATTAGTATTAATGTTAGCAAACTACATATTATAAAAATTAGTATTTTAGAGTGTTTAATCAAATTTAATAATGAATTTTGTGTCTTTAATATATTTTTGAAATCACATAATAGTAGGGTATGGAAGACAAGGTGGGTGACATAAAGGACAACCTCATAGTCAAAGTGGGGCTAAGCCCAAGAAAAATAAAATGTTGCAAAAGCTCTACCACAATGTTAAGGGTCACAATCATATATTTTACCAAAATAAATCAGCAAGATTACAGTTATCAAATAATGACATGATTCCAAAATGTAATCACATGATCTACTTTATTGTTATTCTTAATAAAAAAATTATTAAGTAGCATGTGCAAGAGACAATTTCGATAAATTTGTGTTGGGTCTAGAATTTTGATTATTAAACTAAATGGATTAAGAGATTGTGTTCAATTGTAGAGCTAAACCCAATAAATTAAAACTCTAGATGATGTTCTATATGCATATAAAATAACCTAATTTCTTTAGTTCAACAATGAAGATTATTCATGTTTAGTACCATTTAGTTATGAAATAATAGAGGCCCAAATGATTACTTAACTAACTTTTTGACAATTTGTAGAATATTATGTATACATAAGCAAAACTAGTGAATAGAGACAAGTTCAGGTGACACTATGATTTTATGGGCTTCTTCATTCCTAACAAATAGATGAGAACCATTAGCAAGTATCTTTACTCTTTCAAAGTATTAGAAAAACCAAATAATGTTAGGAAAGGTGTCTCAACTTTCTGACTAATATTAAGTATGTAATAATATAATATTTAAGACTTTGAAACATGAAGTATCAATTTTTGAAAGGAAAAAAGGTACATGCATTTATGATATCTACTCTAAGATTCTAAGCATGTTGTACAAATTTCAATCTTCAACAATTTAAAAAAGATGAAGCATCTATAAACATTTATAAATAATATACCATAATGCATGTGCACATGGAAAAATCACCCACACTCTAAGGTAAATAGTTGTATTATATTGCTTAAAAAAATGAAGAGGAAGCCTTCATAGGAGTATCACTATCTCTAGATCTACATTAATTTCCATGGCTTGATAATACATGTGAAGCCGTAGTTTGAATCACCATCTCAAGCACCTAATTTATAAAATAACACACACCACAAGTTGTTCAACAAGTGTAACTCCCTATTATAGCTCTTTTATCTGTCCAATATTTTTTCTATATTTTTTATACAAACTTTTAGAAGCTATAACTTTTGATTCGATGGGCTAATTAGACCCCCCGTTTCGAAGTTAAATGAACTATGAAAAAAATGCTACCCATGGTGGTGGTAAATAACCTAGTAATTTTATTTATTTTTTCCAAAATTCTCTATAACCCAATAATTGAGTTTTACAATTTTCCAACCTAAAAATCACACTTTTTGTAATCTTATCAATAGTGGCATGGTTGAAACATACCTCCACTTTCCTAGAAGTGCATGTGTTCCCCTTCGGTACAAATATATCTAGAGGAGAAGAAAAATGCCAATGGCAACTTGGAAAACCTTCTTGTGTTCACTACTTCACCCTTACCTTTAAGAAAAATATGTTTAGAATAAAATCCCTTTTTGTCGCTCTTTGGCCCCCCCAAAAATTGTTTGTGGCTTATTCGAAAATGCATGTTTACTTTTGTCTTAATTTAGGACAATAAAAATAGTTTTAATCATTAATTTAAATATTTAAATTAATAATTTAAATCTTTTAAGACAAAATATTGATTTGTCTTTAAAAAAAATTGTCTTAAATTAGCCTCTTATGTAATAGTGCCCATGATTTCCTATCCCTCATCAAATTTTATATGTTTTTTATTTTTATTCATGAGTTTGGGACTGACTTTTCAAATTGATGACAATGCACAGAGCTATCCATCATTTCTCATTTTTTTTTACCATTTTCTTGTACTTATGCCAGAAGAATTAATTTTGTACTTTTCAATTTTTTTAATCATTGTGCATTTCTTGATTATTGTATGACCCTATGCTTGGGTTGATTCTATCCAGTGCAAAGAAGCCCGAAGAATAAAAGTATGGCTGCATCCTTTCCACAACACTCTAGGCTTACATCCATTGCAACTCATCCTCTTTGGAGTGCAAAATGCATAAACTACTTCAATAAATTATGATTTTTCAAAACAAGAATCTATATTTAAGATAGGCATAAGGAAAAATGGTTAGAGATGCGGGAAAAATAGGTGATTGCAAATACAAATGGCAGCAAATTGTGATCCCATTGATTCTAAAATTTGTTCTCTAAGTTAACTAAAAATTAATTAAATATGGTTTTTTAATTTTCAATTTAATTATTAATTTTTATATATTTTTTCAAATATATGTTTACATATAATAATGCATTAAAATCACATGTAAAGACAACATTTTAATTTATATAAAATAGTTTATATAATTAAAATCTTATTCTTTTAAATTTGATCTTGGATGGAAAATAACTAAATATATTTATTTTCATTTACACTTTGCTTCTTATTTTATATTATATTTTAATAGTACAAAAACTTTTTAGGCATAATAATACATTAAAATTCATTTCTAAAATATATTTAGATTTATATAATTAAAAGAAAAAATATTAAATTTTTTTTCTTTTTAGATTGAATTTAAAATTTTATATAAATTTGAATAACATTTATTTTTATTATTATAATATTTTAACAAATTTATTTCTACTATTCTTATTTTAACAAATTCTTTAAATTACTGATTAAAATCTTAACAACGTTAACAATATTTTACACTAAAAATATTATTATTTATTTTAATTAGCTTTAGTAATATTTTAGCTTTATCAATCTAAATATACTTTATTTTTATTTTAAATATTTTATTTGAAGTGCATTTTTATTTTAAATATTTTATTTGAAGTACATTTTTATTTTTCAAATTTTTATTTATTTTAAAATTTATCTATATTTATAATACTTTTTATATCTATGCCCCCTCTCTCCCTCTTGGCCCCATCTCTCCTTTATATCTCTTTCTCCCCCTCTACCTATTACGTACATAATATGAATCTTTTGATAAAGTATGATTACCTTTCTGATTCAAAGCTTTTATTTTAATTACATTATGTAAGTGGACTCATAATTGATTCAAAGCTATCATTATTTTAATACACAATTTAGGACAACTAAGAGCTGTCCCCCATTAGTCATTTGACGTAATGTCAGAGCACTGTATTTCTTTTATTAAAATAAATTATTCCCCATACAAATAAAATCTTGCTAGTCAAAGTTCACGTGATATTTCTGATATTAAAATGAAATTTCTGAATGATGAGACTCCGAGTGGCTTCCACGCCTTCACAGCTTCACACTTCATAATTTTTCCTTAACGATTTGAAAGTTTTCTAATCAACAATTTAATAAATATTAGCTAAAAAGTGAAAAATAGTAGTGTTATATGTGGTCACGGATGGCATTTTCAATGGTAATATTTTTCAACCCGAGGCGGCCTTGCACCCAAATCTCTAAGCCGTGGCCATACAAAACTCTGCTGGTCTTATCAATCTCAATTATTACGTCGTGAATTACGGCCAAGTGCTTTATCATATCATGTTAGGCGTGCCTTGACAGGGGGCTAAGCCGTGAATTATGGCGTTAGAGGCAGCTTCCATTGTTGTTCTTGCTCTAGCACTGCCTTTACTTTGGCTTCTGGCAGATTCTTTTAGAAGAAGAAAGGCAAATCCACCGCAGCCACCGTCGTGGCCAATAATTGGGCATCTTCTTCTGCTAAGTAGAAGCAAACTGCCCCTTCACAGACTTCTGTCCTCTCTTTCAGAAACATATGGCCCAATCATGCATCTTCAACTTGGGTTCCGCTCAGTTTTGGTCATCAGTTCTTCAGATCTCGCAAAGGAATGCCTTACGACAAATGACAAAGCCTTTGCTTCGCGCCCACTTCTCTCTGCAGGTAAGCATATTGGGTATGATTTCAAGAACTTCGGCTTGGCTCCTTATGACTCATACTGGCGAAACATCAGGAAAATTTGCAACGTCCAGCTGTTTACGGCAAACAGAATCGAATCCTTCAGGCAAGTCCGCACAGAGGAGATTTCCTCTCTCATCCATTCACTGTTCGAGAGTTGGGAGCGACAGACGAATCCAGTGAACATGAAATCGAGACTCTCAGATCTCACATATAATATCATGATGGGAATAGTTGCTAGCAAAAGAATCTCGTCAGATCTCAGTTGTGAAGATTTCCAAGAAGCGCAGCACTTTAAGATGTTGTTGGAAGAAATTGTTTTGTTACTTGGAGCGTTTGATATCGCTGATTACCTGCCCTTTCTCAAGTGGGTCGATCCACATGGCATAGTGTTTTCTATGAAGAATCTAAGGAAGAGAATAGATGAGTGTATGAAGAAATTGCTGCAGGATCACCGAGATAAGAGAGGGGTGCATGCTCGAGACTTAATCGACGTTCTCATCTCTGCAACAGACAACGAGGAAATTCAGTCTGACAATAAGGACGATGTTGTCAAAGCCAACGCCTTGGTATGTTCTTTCATCGCTCTCTGTTTTGGAATGTTTGCAAAATCTTCTTTAGCACAATTTATATTAAATAGTTTAAGAACAAATTCATTCCATACATAAATAACCATAGCAGAACCAAAGTTATTGATTACAACCCACATACTTTTCAAGCTCTTATCTTCATGAATTTTCATTTGGTTTTGCAGAGCTTGATAGGCGCAGGTACTGAAACATCTGCTGTGACTATGGAGTGGGCACTGTCAGCTCTGATGCAGCGCCCTGATATTTTGGGGAAAGCCCAGCAAGAGCTCGACATACATGTCGGACGGGATCGATTAATGGAGGAATCAGATCTGCACAAGCTAAAATATTTACAGGCAATTGTAAAGGAAACTCTTAGGCTTTTCCCAGCGGCACCTCTTTTGGTCCCTCACGAGTCCATCGAGGCCTGCACTGTTGGAGGATATCGTGTTCCCGCAGGAACTCAACTGTGGGTGAATGTTTGGGCAATTCAACGGAACGCGTCCGTGTGGGAGCGCCCCACTGAATTTGACCCTGAACGTTTTCTTAACAGCAGCAAAGAGATGGATGTGAAAGGGCAGGACTTTGAATTGTTTCCGTTTGGTTCAGGGAGGAGAATATGCCCAGGCATGCCTTTGGCTTTGATTCTGGTCAGCCATACATTGGGACGGCTGCTTCAGAGCTTTGAGTGGTTTGTTCCAGAAGGCACTGAAATTGACATGACAGAGGGGCTTGGTCTCTCAATGCCCAAATCAATTCCATTGGAGGCCATTATCAAACCTCGCCTTCGCGTCCATCTCTACTGATATGTCTGCTTACTGAAGAGTTTCAAGCCTGATCATCACAGCGTTCGTCCGCACACATTTAATTAACTAGGAATAGGTCATAAGGTTTTGAGTCCTTGATAAATTTAATAACGTCAGCATTATTAAGGTCGATAATGGTAGACTGTATAATATAAAAAGTAAAATTTTCGCGAGTTTCAATGTAAATGGGTCATATTATTAGATACAAATGGGTCATATTATTAGATAGCACTGTTTCAGTAGTATCTTCAAATAGCTAGCTAAATAAGGTAGCGAGTACCAATTTGGCTTGGAAAAGCAAATATAAAAGAATGGAAAATAGGAATTGTATTGTTTTGCTTTCATTAAAGTCTAGAATAATCGTGAGCACTTATTAGAGACTGATTCTCCCTACTACTTGTAATTGGAAAGATATTCTTGTTGTTGGACCATATGTACAAACAAACTTGGATTCTTTATATTCTTGCAATTATTTCTGAGTCTTTATGTGCATTGCGCTACTGTAATGTTTGTTATGCCGATAGGTACATCCGTAGTAGAATGGAGGATACCAGCACGACATATTTCAAGGAATATGCCATGTACATATTAAAGAAATCACGTCAAACGAAAAAGTGCCACCTAGTAATTAAAAAATACAAAAATAAAATTAAATACACAATCACAAAATAAAAAATGTAATCAATAAATAAAAAATGCCCCGTAAATATTAAAAAAAATATTTAAAAACAAATTTAAAAATTTAAAAATGGTTCGGTGGCCGTAGTGGGACCCGCCACGGAATCCCGTGCCATTTGCACGATCTGCGGGGGCCCACACGGCAACCGGCTACCACTGCCGGATAGCACTCGTTGGCGACAGGTTGGTAGTGGCTAGTGCCGTGCGCATTGATTGTGCATGACACTGGGTGCTGCTAGTCTGCCGAAAACCAACGTTGCATGACACTGGCAACATGGCTTCCATGCCTCTGTAAATTGACATAAGTAAATTGCAAAAATTCCTAAAACCATATGTATCTTCGCATCATCTGATCTTCAATTCAATAGTCATACCAAACGAATCTCCTCACTAAACATACTAAGAGCACTGACAAAAATAAATAAATATGTTGACATCAATGTCACCGCACATATGCATGATAATCCAACAATCTCCCAACAATTTACTTATATCTCCATGATCAACTAGTGACATTATTTAAACATACCTATGATAAATTGCTCGACTATGAGGGTTTATATAACTCTCCTTAATCAACCCCCTTACTCACTTTACATCCATTGGTTAGTGATGGAAAACAAGAGGATTAAGCATGTAAATTTTCTAAAATGTGTATGATGTAAATGATGATACCTTTTAGTGTTCCAAAAATAATATTCCATAAATAGTTACTCCTCAAAGTGAAACATTTTACTCTTGGATGTGTTTAAATATTCAAATGTTTGTCTCTCAATAATGAGACAAAGAAAATAGTTAAATAAATATGTACAAGTCAAATTAGCTTTGAGAAACTAGTAAGAACTCGTAGCTATCAACAATTTAAAATTAACAAACATATATTTATATTTCATTATTTGTCATATGCGATCACTTGCACACATCACAATATTGACTGAAGATGACAAATGTGATATTTCAATATTAAGAATAGATATGTAGAACTTATATGGACTAGCAAATTATAATTTATTATTGACAAATATTAATGTATATACTAAAGATATACAAAAAAATATATTTCGTTCACCCTTTGTAAACCTTAAAATATAAAGGGATAGAAATAAAGGTTATCTTAAAGCATCTTATTAGAATATTTGTATTGAAAAATCTCTTATTGTATCCAACATGTTTGAAAGCCTTGTTATCGATCTTTTATCAAGCTAGTAAATCAATATCTTATTTTGGTTTGACACAAAGAAAAAACTATTCTTGCAACATGCTAACAAGGAAGCACGGGGACTATTTTTATGTGACAAAAGACTAAGAACATCTAGATGAATTAATTACAATGTTTTAAAAGTTAGAAGTGATCTTTTAAGACTTGATGCAAATCCATAATTTATAGATATTATTTATATTTACAAGATCCATTTCATAATTACTAAAATAGTCCAGCCCAACTTTGTAGCATCTATTTAATCTTCATTATATATTACATTAATATACCATCATCTAATACAAACTACAATATTTTACTAACTATTTTTATAATTAACTTAATTTTCAATTTTTATTTTATTTTTAATGTTTTTATTATTACCAATTTTATTGTCCAAAAAAATTTAAATGTTTAAATCATTTATTTTTCTATCTTAAATTTATATTAAAACTTAAATACTAAGTATGTGTCCATATATAACGATTAAAAATAATTATTAAAAAATATACACTAGCGTAAATGAGAATATTACATTAACAGTAAAATGTTACTGCTCTATTCGATCATGGATGACATTTTTTTAATATATAAATAAAGAGAACAGTCAACATAATGCCAAGAGAAAAATTTAAAACAGCCATAAACATATTCTTAAAGAACATATTTTTGAGACTACGATAAACAGAGTCTTAACTTTTTTTAAATGTATAAATTAGAACAGAAGTTAAAGAGAATGCCAAGAGAGAAAGTTAAGGCTTCCCAACGAAGACAGCTTTGGAAAACTCAAAAAATGTTTTATTAAATGAGCCGGCAATGTTTTCTTGTTTTTTAAATGTTGTACGCCTGTCTTTGAGGGTGATATCTGTCCAATTTCTATTTTACATGCAATAGCTGTCGACATTTATACCAGGCAAGAAGTGGTATGTCGACATTTATACAGATATTCTTCGGTCGATAATACCTAGGGGAAGAGAATAATTTGAGGTTATGTAGAATTTAATCATTTATCTAACATCCTATGTGCTTTTACAATCTAATTCATTTATATTTCCATGATCAACTAGTGGCATCATTTAAAAATACCTATGATAAATTGCTAGACTATAAGGGCTTACAGGGTCTTTCATCAACCTCCTTACTTATTCTACATCTTTTGGTTAGTGATGGAAAACAAGAAGATTAATCATGCAAAATTTATAAAATATGTATGATGTAAATGATGATATCTTATAATGTTCTAAAATCAAATATACTATAAATGGTTATTGGACTCAAAATGAAGTATTTTATTTTTGAATGTGTTTAAATATTCAAATATTTATCTCTAAATAATGAGACAAAGCAAATAGTCAAATAAACGAGTACCAAGTCAGAGCTTTGAGAAACTAATAAGAATGCATAACAATCAACAATTTAAAATTAACAAACATATATTTAAATGTTTCATTATTTGTCATATGAGATCACTTGTGCACATCAATATATTTTCTTAAGATGACAAATGTGATATTTCAAGATTAAGAATAAACATGTAGAGCTTATATTGACTAACAAATTGTAATTTGTTCTTGACAAAAATTAATTTATATATTTAAAGATATAAATAAATATATATTTTGTTCACCAATTATAAACCTTAAAATATAACGAGATAGAAATAAAGGTTGTCTTAGAGCATCTTATTAGAATATTTTTATTGAAAAATCTCGTATTATATCTTGCATGTTTGAGAGTATTGGTATCAATCTTTTATCAAGCTAGTAAATCAATAGCTTATTTTGGTTTGACATAAAGAAAAAAATATTCTTGCAACATGCCAACAAGGAAGCACAATGACTATTTTTATGTGACAAAATAATAAGAACATCTAGATGAACTAAATACATTGTTTTGTAAGTTAGAAGTGATCTTTTATGCCATGATTCAAATCCATGAAATATATGTGATTTATATTTGCAAGATCCATTTGATAATTACTCAAATTGTCGAGCCAATCTTTGTGGCATCTATCAAATCTTAATTTATATATTACATAAGAAAAACCATCATCTAATACATACTACAATATTTCCACTAACTAATTTCATAATTTAACTTAACTTTAAAAAAAAAAAAATGATGTTTTTATTATTCCCAAATTTATTGTCCAAATAAATTTAAATGTTTAAACTATTTATTTATTTCTCTTAAATTTATATTAAAACTAAAATACTAAATATGTGTATATGTATAGATACTCCTATTTTTTTATCAATTAAGGGTCGAAGCTAAAGTTATATTAATAATAAAATTATACACATATAATAATCATTTAGATAAACCTAACAAGTTTCTCATTAGAAAACCATTGTAAAATAAAGGTGATAATATCCAAACCCATCATATCCCACACATGGGAAGAGTTTTCATAACTTTTAGTAAAATTTAGTATGTAAAAACCAAAAGAATTTCATCCCATCTTACATTCTACCGAAAATTGAGTCCTTTTAAAATTGCTTATATCAAAAGAAACCAAAACACCATTCATCTTATCTGGTAGAACCACAGACTAGAATGGAGAATTAGTTCCTCTTTTGGGGCATAATGATTGCTAAGGTACATAGCTCTTTTTACCAGGGCACAATGATCTTCCAGACCCAAAAATAGCTTGGTCTTCATCTCTTCTTTTTCGAGACCTCCTTGAGCCAAGAAAGCACTTAGAACTTTCTTACATTGCTACTACTGTGTTTGCTTTCCTAAGATCGTTGTCTAAAAAATAGCATTCTGCACACTTATTATTTCCCACCTCATCTTCTTCCTCAAAAGGAACACATCCTTCACTCAACATATATGCTTTTAACCACTCTAGATCAACCACCACCTTTATACCAAACCACATTTGTAGAAAGTTAATGTTTCTAAGAATTATTGGATGATAAGTGGCAAAAACTTTCTAATCTCTCATTTTCAAGATAGGCCTCTTTACAATTTATTCCTTAGGACCACCCTTCTCAAATTAAACTAGATATGGAATTTGTAGGTTTCTATCCACATATCTTACCATTCTATCGATGTATCCCAGGAGTTTCTTCTTAAAGATCTTTGTGCATAATGAATTTGCTTCAATTTTGGACAGACCCATCAACAAAAGAACAAAGAGGAAGTCTGCAAGGTTATCATTATTTTTTATTAAGTAAAATAGGTTTTACAGGGTGCCTAAAACCCACAACATTGTTTAAAAGAAGAAGTAACGAGATAAGTTCAGAGTTAAAGCATTAAAAACAAAGGGATAGGCCACATAAAGGCCAACCAAGAAACAACCACAAAAAAGGAAAGACAAAATAGAGCAAAAAGAGGCAGGCATCGGAAGTCAGGTTAAGCTAGAATCCTGAGCATGACCGCAACATTGCATTCGAGAGCGTCTAGCATCTCTGCTGTCTCTTTAACATTATGAATGTCTTGGGGTTCATGGGAGACATCATCCTCCCTATTTTTCTTTATTTTGGCTCTGGTTCTTTTGCCTGGACCCTCACTGGGCTTCTTCGTCTCTTCCTCCATAGTCCTCAAATCAAACCTGCTTTCCATCTTTTCTTCCATTTTGTTGATTAGCAGCTTAATGTGGTCATTGGACACTTTTAGAATGTTATAGTTTTTCTTGGAAATACCCTTTAGGGTGTTCTCTAGACTGATCATTTTAGATTCCAGGTGCTCAACCCTAGCCTACAGGCTTTGCTTTCGCTCGGTGGTTTTTGTGATCCTTGTCATCAGTACTCTAAATTTTTTCTTTGAGGCCTTCAATTTCATGGAATAGCCATTTGAAGGACCTATACTGATCCAACATACTATTCTTAGTATTGTTGAGGAAATCCATCTCCATTTCCCTAGCCTTATTGCTAAGAACCACCATAGCGGGGTCAATCAACTCCTCCTTATGGATTTTGCCTTCGGTATCGTCAAAAACTTGAGGGTAAATGGCCTCCCTTATGATCCCCCCATGCACTGTATTGATATTGAAGGTCCTTGTTAACCCTAAAGGAATGTTTCATCTCTATAAATTCCTCCCCAAGGATTATTTTAACTACTCTAAACGCAAGATCATCAATTTTATTAACTACTCGACTCCATCTTTCTGGAATAATTTCTCACAAAAAAGATGTTTGGTAGAGTTTATTGATAGGCTTGAGCCAAATGGCCAAATCCATTAAAGCCCTTGACATCTTTGCAAGAAAAAAAACCTAATTTTTTTTTTTAAAGGGACTTAAACAAATCTAATAATACTAGTACCGAGACCGAAATGAAAGAGTAATTATAATGTCTATCTTCTCCCACATGTGTGATCTAGAAAGGATACCTCATAGTTTTGAAAAATAATTTCTCAAGAGATATGAAGCAGCTCAACATTTATCATTTTAATATCCTTTGTGTCCATACGAGAGATGAGCTAGTTTTGTCTAATCATCCATAAATGCCACCTGTACTTTATTATAACTAAATATTTTCCTCCTATTTTTTTAATCAATAGTCAATGCAGTCCTTTTTCTATATGTTGTCTATCTAAAAATAAAACCCTGATAAAACAACTTTGAATGAAATCCAATTTAGAAAAATTGAACCTTTCTAGAATCCTAGCAATTTTTAGGAGAATTAGGTACTCAAACAACCAAATTTTATTTGAGTCATAATATCTTGCCATCTCTATTACTAGAAGTGTTGATTTTTAAAACTAATTTGCAACAAAACCATAAATATAATTGATCCTTTAAGCTCTACCCCTACCATTTTCTAAGATATAGGCTCCAGATCCCAAAGGTTTGATCAAAAAGTATAATAGAAGCAAAGATGGAGAAGAATTGGAAAAACCCTTCTTAACTATAATGAATTTTTTAGAGCCATAGGTATTCTTTATTTCCAAAAGGAGGTTATTTGCATTTGATTTGAAGCATGTCCGTCTAATTCTCTAAGAGTGGATGAAGATTTCCTATCTCTTTTCTTCCATATTCAAATCAACTACTTGGTTTGAGTAAACCCTCCTTCATTTTCTATAATCCAAGCGGTTGATTTTATTTATCTGGTATATTCATTGTATCATTTTTTGGTATAGGATGCCTATCCAATTCTACCTCCCCTCTGACCCTAAGTCCTGTATTTTTTATATTTAAGATTTTTTTAATTCAAGGTCCTCCTTCTTATGAAGTATATCTGAATCTGTAAGTCCAAATAAATCAGAAATCACTTCAAGATCAGTTGGAAGACTATCATCCGTCACCATTATATTAAAAAGATCTTCTTCCTACCATTCAAAATTCTCGATAGTTTTTTCATTTTAACTCTCACTCTGACTCTAATACTTTTTAACCCTATGCTTGAAAGGAAGAAGACCACCATGCATATTACTTTGTAGAGAGCTTATTGATATTTTATTATGCCTTCTTATATTTTGTAAGATAGAGGATGGTATTTCCTTATCTGACATTGGAGATTCATGAGACCTATTCTTATCTTTCTCTTCTAGAATTGGGATTCTTTAAGTCATCTTCTTAGGATCCTCTAGCACAAAATATTTAAATCTAGAGTTGATGGGGGACTTACGACCATCCTTACTAAGTTTTTCCTTAATTCTCAATGATTTTCTCTTTCCCAAGTTAGAATTTAACCCATGGAATCCTCCATTGATCCCAACTAAACTTCTACTGAGTTAAAATTCCTATTTACCTTTTTTTCCTAAAGGTTAGCTTGTTCCATTCGTGTTTGATATTGATGGACAAGAATGTTGTCGAAACTCTTTTCTATCCTCTTTCTCCAAAATATAGAACTAACCATTTGATCTCACTGAAACAATTTTTTTTCCTCTGAACCATTTAATCTATTTGATCCAATGACTTGATTCTGAAGATCCTCTAAATTACTATCCTCTAATATCCTTTGAACTAAATATATTTGACCCCACTCCAACTATACAACTCGTCGGGGACCCAAAATTTGGCTAAAAAAATTAGACTTGTAGGGTGGCCATGTTGCTAGCACTTTATAAAAATTGGGTCCCATGCATAGGCCAATTGCCAATAGTTATATGGACTTCAACGATGATGTTGCCAATAGAATCTAATTTTTTGACATAGTAAATTGAATATATTTGCCAATATGTGGTCAAAATTTAATTTAGGGTATGGATTAAGTACATAGATTTGACATGTCTCTATTCCGGAGACTTTTAATGGGACCTTTTATCCTTTCAAATTTTGGCCCGAAAAAAATTTGAATGTGGACACATGTCTTTATTTCGGACACTTTTTCTTGAACTTGGTGTCCTTTAAAAGTTTGGCCCGAAATAGGATATATGCCATTGATTTAACATCATCCAACAGTTATAAAAAATAGTTTTACTATATGTTAGATGATATAAAAGTAAATTATGACACCTATCCATATAGCAATAATGGTGAAATGATGGTTTCTAGGTATGTGTACTTCTAGCTACGATTTTCTTCAACAAGGAAAGATTTGCCAGGATTTTATAGAATTTTCATACAATTGAAAAAAAATCATCAGTTAAATTAATATATTTTCCTTTCAAATTAAAAAAATTGCCAACAATATTATTTTTTTCCACCCAAAATAATTAATTCACCAGGATTTTATAAATTTCTAGGGAGGGGGTTTCTTAAAGTTTTCCCTGATACACTATTATCTTCTTGGAGAACTTGATCTAAAATTTATCTAGCGATTTTAATTTGGGCATAAGTATGATGGTCCTTCAGATTTTTGTCCTCCGATGTTTTGATATGGTCTTGATCTGACTCTATCACTATGCAATCACTTTCAAGAAGTACTTGATCTGCTCCTTCAATAATTTTAATCCGAGTATCAAATAGGCATTTCTAAACAAACTCTTCCAACACTTGAAAAGAGGGGGAAATTTATGTTAAATTCCTACCTTTGAAACTATAATATTTGGAGAGGATTATGGGAAGCTCAATCCTATCTCTAAATTGAATGAAATTTGCAATTCTAGATCCCCAAACCAAAAACTATTCCCTACTACTCCCATGTTGGAAAACAAGAAATTAGGCCCAATCACCTAAAGTTGTTGAGTCTATAAGTTATAACCAATCTTTTGTCCATAGAAATGATAAAGTCTCCAATAAAGGGTCCATATAAACAGAGAATATCAAAGTTAGAAAACCAATACTCATTGAAAAATGGTTTGGATGATAAAGAGGAGGAGAGATGAGGAAGACTCCCATAATTTTTAATCTTTGGGAAAAGAATGAGATGATTTTTTGAGACGGGCTTATTATAATGACATCCAAGATCCAAATCAATTTCCCTGCATTCAGAATCCACTTTCAATGAAGGTTTTGAAACACTTTGTACCTTCACTTCTTCCTCTGTTAGTTTCTTTGTATCTTGATCTTGATTGAGAATGTTTTGAATCCATACTCGATTTTTTATATTAATATCAAATGATGAGGGGGAAAAATTATCCATATTCATCAATAAATAGAGCTTGAAAGGGACAATAAATTATTCCAATGAAATGATATCAGTCTTCAAGTAGATTCCAAACATATTTCCAATTTAGATTTATATCAGAGAATTTATATAATTAAAAGAACAAATATTACAAAACTTTTTTTGTGGTGGACTCTTTCACTATCTCATAGCTTTTGAGTGAGTCTTGGCCTCCTTTTCTTGATGTACTCTCATTTTTTAATATAAAAAAGAAAAAATATTACAAAATTTTTTCTTTTTAGATTGAATTTAAAATTTTATATAAATTTAAATAACATTTATTTTTATTATTATAATATTTTAACAAATTTATTACTAATACTCTTATTTAAAAAATTCTTCAAATTATTGATTAAAATATTTAAAACAACTTTAACAATATTTAACATTAAAAATATTATTATTTGTTTTAAATAGCTTCAATAATATTTTAGCTTTATCCATCTAAATATACTTTACTCTTATTTTAAATATTTTATTTAAAGTACTTTTTTATTTATTTAAAAATTTATCTATATTTATAATATTTTTTATATCCATGCCCCCTCTCCCTCTTGCCCCCATCTCTCCTTCTTTATATCTCTTTCTCCCCCTCTCCCCATTGCATACATGATATGAATCTTTCGATAATGAAGTATGATTACTTTTCTGATTCAAAGTTTTTATTTTTAATCATATTGTAATTCATGGAAGTGGACTCATAGTTGATTCAAAGCTATCACTTTTCTATTAAGATCTTCTTTAAACAATCAACATCATTTACTAATAGTCTACTAGCTCACCTCATGTACTGCACAAAATTATGCAAAAATAGATAAATTGTTTTCCTAATTGAACTTCTACACTTCTTTGACCCACCCATTTGCAATTTGTAATTATAAAATATTTTAATACACAATTTAGAACAACCAAGAGCTGTCTCCCATTAAGGAATGGACACGACTATCTTCCCTAAGGAATGCACCGCTGTACACATTTGAAAAATCTGAAAACACCATGGATTTTTATAAAAATTTTAGGATGTGTTCATCATCATAAGCATGTTCTAGATTGAAAACAACCAAAAATTTCTGGAAAAAATTCTGCATTTTTGCAAATTTGAAAAAAAAAGTTTTTAATATATGATGCGTTCTATCAGGAGGATAGCCACCACCTTAATGAATTGACCTAATGTCAGAACCCTGTATTTCTTTTCCAAATTGAATATCATGGCCCCAAATTATTCTGTGTTTCGTACCTTCTCCAATTCATACAAATATTTTTTTGCTAGTCAAAGTTCACGTGATATTTCTGATATTAAAATCAAATTTCTGAATGATGAGACTCTGAGTGGCTTAGACACCTTCCAACTTGCTGATTTTTCCATAACGATTTGAAACTTTTCTAATTAACAATTTAATAAATATTAGCTAAAAAGTGAAAAATAGTAATATTTTCAACACTCAACTCTTGAAGCCGTGGTCATACAAAACTCTCCTGGTCTTATCAATCTCAATTATTTGGTCGTGAATTGCGACGAAGAGCTTTACCAAATGTTAGGCGTGCCTTGACAGGAGGCTAAGCCATGAATTATGGCGTTAGAGGAAGCTTCTATTATTGTTGTTGCTTTAGCACTGCCTTCACTTGTTTGGCTTCTGGCAAATTCTTTCCGAAGAAGAAAGGCAAAGCCACCACAGCCACCGTCGTGGCCAATAATTGGGCATCTTCTTCTACTAAGTAGAAGCAAACAGCCCCTTCACAGACTTCTATCCTCTCTTTCAGAGCGCTATGGCCCAATCACGCATCTTCAACTTAGCTTCCGCTCAGTTTTGGTCATCAGTTCTTCAGATCTTGCAAAGGAATGCCTTACGACAAATGACAAAGCCTTTGCTTCACGCCCACTTCTCTCTGCATGTAAGCATATTAGGTATGATTTCAAAAACTTCAGCTTGGCTCCTTATGACTCGTACTACCGAAACATTAGGAAAATTAGCAACGTCCAGCTGTTTACGGCAAACAAAATCGAATCCTTCAGGCAAGTCCGCACAGAGGAGATTTCCTCTCTCATCCGTTCACTGTTCAAGAGTTGGGAGTGACAGACGAATCCAGTGAGCATGAAGTCGAGGCTCTCAGATCTCACATATAATATCATGATGGGAATAGTTGCTAGCAAAAGAATCTCGTCTGATCTTAGTTCTGAAGATTTCCAAGAAGCGCAGCACTTTAAGATGTTGTTGGAAGAATTTGTTTTGTTACTTGGAGAGTTTGATATCGCTGATTACCTACCCTTTCTCAAGTGGGTCGATCCACATGGCATAGTGTTTTCTGTGAAGAATCTAAGGAAGAGAATAGATGAGTGTATGAAGAAATTGCTGCAGGATCATCGAGATAAGAGAGGGGTGCATGCTCGAGACTTAATCGATGTTCTCATCTCTACAACAGACAATGAGGAAATTCAATCTGAAAATAAGGATGATGTGGTCAAAGCCAATGCCTTGGTATGTTCTTTCATCATTCTCTGTTACATAATTTGGAATGTTTGCTAAATCTCCTTCATCATAATTTATATTAAATAGTTTAAGAACACGTTCATTCCATACATAAATAACCATAGTAGATCCAAAGTTGTTGATCACAACCCACTTGCTTTTCGAGCTCTTATCTTTACGATTTGCCTTTGGTTTTGCAGGGCTTGATAGGTGCAGGTACTGAAACATCTACTGTGACTATGGAGTGGGCACTGTCAGCTCTGATGAAACACCCTGATATTTTGGGGAAAGCCCAGCAAGAGCTCGACATACATGTCAGACGGGATCGATTAATGGAGGAATCAGATCTGCACAAGCTAAAATATTTACAGGCAATTGTAAAGGAAACTCTTAGGCTTTTCCCAGCGGCACCTCTTTTGGTCCCTCACGAGTCCATCGAGGCCTGCACTGTTGGAGGATATCGTGTTCCCACAGGAACTCAACTGTGGGTGAATGTTTGGGCAATTCAATGGAACGCATCCGCGTGGGAGCGCCCCACTGAATTTGACCTTGAACATTTTCTTAACAACAGCAAAGAGATGGATGTGAAAGGGCAGGACTTTAAATTGTTTCCGTTTGGTTCAGGGAGGAGAATATGCCCAGGCATGCCTTTGGCTTTGATTCTGGTCAGCCATACATTGGGACGGCTGCTTCAGAGCTTTGAGTGGTTTGTTCTAGAAGGTACTGAAATTGACATGACAGAGGAGATGGGGTTCACAATGCCCAAATCAATTCTATTGGAGGTTATTATCAAACCTCACCTTCCTGTCCATCTGTACTGATATGTCTACTTACTGAAGAGTTTTCAGGCCTGATCACAGCGCTCATCTGCACTCATTAACTAACGAGGAATAGGTCATAAGGTTTTGAGTCCTTGATAAATTTAATAACGTCAGCATTATTAAGGTCGATAATGGTAGATTGTATAATATAAAAAGTAAAATTTTTGCGAGTTTCAATGTAGCAGCTTCTTTCATTTTCGAATTCAACAAATTTGATACAAATGGGTCATATTATTAGATAGCACTATTTCAGTAGTATCTTCAAATAGCTAGCTAAATAAGGTAGCGATCCAAATTTGGCTTGGAAAAGCAAATATAAAAGAATGGAAAATAGGAATTGTATTCTTTATTTAGCTTCGGTACCTCCTTCTTATATATTCTGATTATTTGCTTCAAGCACCTTTAAATTTGTTCTTTGTAAGGACCAATAAAGCTCTGATACCAATTGTTAAATATGATTTAGAACAACAAGGGGGGTGGTGGGTCGGGGGTGAATCAGTTGTTCTCAGGTCCACATGTATAAAACAAACTTTAAAACTCTTCAACAGATCAGATCTAGTAACCAACAATTACTCAGTCATTACTGATTGCATAACATAAACATATAACATTGCAGTTCAATACCCAACTATACTTGACTTGTAAAACACATAAATGTTCAAACCAAAACATTCATACAAGTATTGACACGAGGATTTATAGTGGAAACCTAATTAGGGAAAAAACACTTTGTAACATGTTACTATTATTTTCACTCTTCTAAAGTGAGCTCTATGAAAATCCAACCTTGTCAAAGGTTACATACACACTGTCAGGTGTGACCCGGTTAAAGGATTTTAACCACTCTATTAAAAGTGTGCCTTGTTATATGACTTACATACATTCCATTAGAATGCAACCTTGTTCAAGGGATTTATACAAATGACTGTTCGGTCAACCTCTGTTAAAAAGATTTTGACTGATACAATGGTTAGAAAGTAACAGTAATATTGATCTGTAAACATACAACTCACTTTGTAAATATTAGATCCAATTCCATACACATATGTTGGCTTACTGATTGTAAATCTTTTCCATCTCTATCACTGATTTGCTCAAAAATCCCTTCAAGTGATCTCAACACTTCTTCTTTAGCCTTTTTTGCTTAGACAGTTAATAACATCAACATATCTTTCCACCACTCTCAACCTTACACTTAGGTTTCCTATACACCTCTTCAATTAGATCAATACAACTTTTATCGCTTAATCTTCTCCATAGATCTTAGGGTTTGGTCAGATTCATTGAATCCTTCCAACTTTATGTTCTTCATCTCCTCTTCTAGAAACATCTCAAATGTCTTTAAGATTTACAATAAAATATTTTACAATGCAGCAAATGCTTTCATAAAATCAATAAATAAAGTCAACATAGTTTACATAATCCAAGAATTCAACTATGTCAGCTAGGAATCTAAATTCTTCCTCATATGTAAATTACTGACGCCTGGTTAATTAGCGTTAAACTTCTTGGTTTTCACTAGAAAGCTCGGTCAATACTAAAATTGTTTCCTCAGCTAACACTGTCTTCCTCGACAATTAATTGATGTCCAGTCAACACTGAAATTACTTGGCATATACTAGCTCGGTCGACACTAACATCACTCGGTTTAAACATGATTTCTACAATATTTCTCGATTAAGCCTACTAGTTTAGTCTTCATTCTTACTAAGATAAATAATACATTATCTCATCATTGTTAAACAAAATCAAGGTCTCATTTAAGTATCAAGATAACTCAACCTTGCCCCGAGGTTCTATTGTTACCATCCTTGTCTAACCCCTTCACAACATTCAAATAGATATATAGTACTTTCTTAAGTAGCAACAGTCTTACTAGTTAAGGTTTGACATTAATGAAAATACAACAAATGAGAGGTTTTCCCACACTATGACGGGATGAGTGTGGTGAGGGAATATCAGGTCACACGGTGTGTGATACCTCAAATTGCATATATGATTTACCCTCAACATCTTGCAGCACACGATCATTATCCAAATAATGACCATATTCCATTATATTTTGCACAACAATTGTACGCTGAGTTCCATTTGGGACTCAGGGTCTAGTATTTAGATTTCCTAGCATATTATGTTTAGGGGCTTGGTAGGGTTGCAGACCGTGATCAGTATCATAGGGCTGATCAAGTTGTGCAGCCTCGCAGACAGCTAGTTAGGGAGAGGACTCCGGTAGTGGCACCGATGATGGCTACTACTACAGATAGAGTCATCATTGCTTCTCAGATGAGAGTTGTGGATAGTATAGGAGAGATTACTTTTGCAGCCACAACGATCACTTCAGATTCAGTGGGAAAATATATTTTGACTAGACCGAGTAGAGCCAGATCATCTTTCGAGGCTTCGTCTAGTACTACTGCAGGTGTGAGTGAGGAGACATATAGAGTTGCAAGTCTTCCTAAACCTAGTGAGATACGAGCACTGTCGGGTCATCAGAGTACTTTAGATATGGCCCTTTACTTTTTGGAGGATCTCCTGTAGGCCTATTCTCATATTGTTGATACACATAGGATCCCCATACATTCAGTCAGGGATTTCATTGCACTTACACGGGGTCCTGTAGTTCCACCGACACAGGACACACCATCTACTAGTCAAGCATAACATAGTGCAGAGCACCAGGCACCCACAGATCACTCTATAGCTATAGAGCCACATATAAAGATTGGAGATGTACACATCACCATTGAGGGCCTAGACGCTTTTGATGGCCAATTGCGTGGGTTGGGTCAGGTGGATGTTGGCACTGATGGTAGGTCATTTATGGATATGTTATTGCATCCAGATTGTTCAAGTTCTACATCACTCCCCTCCCAGCTAGTGTCACCCCTACACTCCTCATTACTACAAAGGTTCAGGACCTTAGGTGTTGTGGGTGATGCAGTATTAGTTGATGATATGATGGTGCACCATGCTGACGATCCTCCTGCTCCTGAGACTCAGGTACATATAAAATTTTCTTTTCTTTTTTATTAGGAGTTTTAGTGAACAATTAATTGTAGGTCACACCCGTATTGATGTTTGTTCAATGTATAATATTTTGTAAGCACAGTTAGCAGAGCATGTTACCTCTAGTGTGGGCTCAGAGCATCTTCCACATGATGTGACACCTACTAGTGGCCAGGTGAGTTTTAGATATATGTATGTTTAAGCATGCATATGTACACATGTATTTATATATTTCAAGTACTTTACATAATATATCTACTAGGTACATGTATATTTAACCAACTATTGTACACTAAATTTGCAGGGGTCAGTCGCTGCTTTATAACTAGATGATGTTTTTCATAGGAGCGATTCGGTAGATGTGACGCCTAGTAGTGGTCAAGTAATTTTTAAAAATATGTAAATTTAAACATGGATTTATAATATTTTAATTATTTTAGATTATTATCATATATATGTATGCATTTATATTTGCAGGGATCAGTTGATGTCTCATAGCTAGAGGATGCCTGTGGCAGTTTCTCAAAGGGTCGCTCTGTTCACATGCGCCTAGATGACTCCCTAGTTTAGGACATGTTGAACATATATTTTATTTGAGACTCAGTTTATGATTCAAGACATGTTTAACATATATTTTATTTGATTAGAGACATGGTTTTATTCGATTAGATGATATGATTTTATTTGATTAGATGATATGATATATGATTTGATTAGATGGTTTTATTCGATTAGATGATATGATTAGATTAGATGGTTTTATTCGATTAGATGAATATGATTTTATTCAATTAGATGATATGATTTGATTTGATTTGATGATATGATATATGATTAGATTATATGGTTTTATTCGATTAGATGAATATGATTTTATTCAATTAGATGATATGATTTTATTTGATTAGATGATATGATATATGATTTGATTACATGGTTTTATTCGATTAGATGATATGATTACATGGTTTTATTTGATTAGATGATATGATTTTATTTGAGTTGAATAGATGATTTTATTTGATGATTGTTACCCTAATTTCCATATGCATTCAAATTTGGCTAAAAAACCATCCCCAAGTCTCTATTTTTATCTTGCCAGGCATCCCTGAAATTTTCACGAATTTATCTCTTGTTTCCTGGCCTCTGCAATCTTTCTAACTCTCTGGTCTACAGTTAAAAAAATTCATAAAACTAGCCGTTGGTGTTCAAAAAACCCTAAGAGACCCTAGACCATGTTCTATTTTCATGTTACTTTATCAGCAACTTAAAGGTCCCAATTCCCATGTGCGTAATTTTCCCTTCGGTCGCCAGTTCTCTAAGTTCTTTGGCGGTTACCTTTTTCTTTCGACGAACTAGTGACTGTAGTGTTTCTCCTGGTCGTGAAGTAAATTGGCAGTGTTCTAAAGCATTTAGTGATTGGGCGAATAGTGTTCGCGGGATCTCAAAATAAGATAGTGAAGCCTCTAAACATTTAGTGACTAGGTGAATTTCCTTTGGTTGCATAGTAGCTAAATCTTTCAGCGGTCTTTTATGTGGGGTCCCAGTAAAAGAAGATCAATGACTATCGTGAATTTTCATTGGATCTATCAGAGGCTTGCGATCTCACAATAGCCGTTGATCTTCCCCTTTTCTCAGCACTTCAAGGTTTTGTGGGCCCACTGCCACAGTGTCCTACTTGGAGGCTTTTTATTGGTGGAGGGATGATGACTTGTTTTTTTTCAGCAGGCCCAAAGATGTAAGAAGCTTGGAAATCTACGGCTGGTGTGTGTTCTCATGAAATGTGTCAGAGGTATGCAATTATAAGACAACTGTTGATTCTCCTTAGTGACGTAACTCTTCATGCCTAGCGGGTCCACTACTATGTGTACACAAACGGTGGCTTCTCATTGGTCCACATGGTAATGATTCGGCATGTGTCAGTGGGACTAGGTTTCCAACATTTCAGAAGGCTCTCACATCTGCAGAGGATCAACGGTTGGTGCATGTCCATAAGGAATCTTTCTGACACATATGATCATGCACCCACCATTGATCTTACTTTATCTCTAGACTCTGTCAAGTGGGTCCTCTTTTCTGATGTGTTCGCATGTGATTGGTCCGCGTGGTGATGATTAGTTTTTCAGTGGGTCCGTTTGTTAGAAGGGGTTCTGATTTAAAGAGATCAGTGGCTAGCACATGATCTAAAGGAATATTCGAGGGCCATGGGATCATGCGCTCACCGTTGGATCAGAATCTTGTCTTTAGTGGGACCATGTCAGAACTTGCCGAGGTGTATGCCTACAGAGCAGTCAAGGGTGAATAAAAGAGTGACATGTGGCTGTTCTGGGCCCAAGGTTAAGAGTTTTCTTCGAATCTATGACTAAAGAGCTTTTCCCTATTCGCCAGACTTAACTGGGGTCAACTAGAGGTTTAAACGAATCTACGACTGAAGGGAAATTGGAACCCGAGGTAGACTTAAGGTTAGTTTTGTAGTCAAGTGCCGAGCTCAAGTAAAAAAGGAAGATCTGATGGTCGCATTTTAAAGTAAGATTGATTTTTGAATACCGACCCTTGATAGGGATTTTTAGAGCCACTTGTGACCGTTTTATCATTTTTTAAATTTAAATATCTCAAAATATCAGATTTCAACAGTTATGGCGAGATCAAGTTGCAGGTAGGTAGATGGATCATGGTGGCTGGATTTTTTACTGGTATAACATGAAATGGACACACAAACATAGATATCTGATCAGTTGGGATATTTCCATGTGTATTTATGGCTGAATTAGACAGGTTTAGGGTTTGATTATTATATGAAAACTTATGTAAACTCTAATTAGATTTTTTTCTCCTACTTGTAAGAGATGTATATATTATTTTTTGAGAGCTTTAGAGCTCAGAGTTCACATTTTGTAAAGAGAAAAAATATCTTTTCTTAGAAGGCTATCTGAGACATTTTTTCTGTCCTCTAGTTTTTTTACATTCTGTAACCTCCCATTGATAATTCAAATATTGAAGGTGTTTTTGTGACATTCTTCATGTCCCTATGCCTTCTTGTGTGAGTTATTTCTTAATGAATTCAGTATTTACATGCTTCTCAGTGATATCTTAGGATTCTTGATCCTTCTTTCTTTCTGCAATTTTGTGTATCATTGTGGATGATTTGATGTGAGTGCTTTTGTGGGTATACTTCAACCCCTTAACTATCTTGTCTCATTCCTATACCTAGTTGCAGAGGTGAATGTTTGTTTACAGGTCATAGATTGTTGTCTAATTCCAAGGGGTGTTATTGTTTGTGAAAGAATCTCTCTTTCCCTGAATAACTCTTTTTATCTACAGACCCTTCTATTAAGTACTTATGCAAATCTATTCAGTGAGTTGTGATCATCTAGGCCTAAGTCTATTCATTGATTTCATCTTTTATACTATAATTCATACCATATTTTCGGTGTATCAGCTAGTAGGATAGTTTGCTTTCAGTCATTTTCATTTCAAGTATTCCTTCTATCCCTTTACCTCAAAAGATTTACTTTTCTATCAAGAAGCAAATTAAGGTGATTATCCAAGAGGAACCAGCCTAGAACTTGGAGGTCTCATTTCAGTTAGCATAGGTCCCACAACCTGGAGATGATTCCCATGTTATACTAGGTTATCAAGACTACGAGAGCTTGAGACAAAGGCACAAACTTAGTGTATAACAATTTTGGCATGCCCGGTGGGATAGTAAAAAGATCAGATTGAAGTTCAAAGGTGCTCCTATTGGTTCATTTGCAAAAGGATTAGAGAAGTTCAATACACTAGGACTATGAGTACAAGCCTAGGCTCAAGGATTCCCCACCTTGGTGCTAGTGTATAACAATTTTGGTACACCTGGTGGGACAGTAAAAGAATAAAAAATTCATGTTTTGTTATGCTACCTCTAATATACAGATTACATACTATAGACTTTTAGAAGTTGTTCTATCAAGTATATCTGGCGGCTCCATTGGTGGAAGGATTCAAGACAACCTTTTTCAAGGTTTATGAGAAAGATTGAGACTAGGAGCTCAAAGCCCACTAAATTTTCAGAGTTGCCCTCAAGAAGAAGTCACAAAGGAAGGTCAACTCAAAGAAAATTTCCTGCAAGGAGAGTTCAGTCTACACCTCCTGATACCTTAGAAAGGAGACCTTTTCCCTTTCATTCCAGAAGGAGAGGCAGATCTCTAACCAGAGATCTAGAAGAAGATTTAAATCTAGCATCAAATACAACTGATATAGTTGTTAATCTTCAGATTCCAACTCCTGCAATGGCTAGGTAGTTTGCCTTTACACCTTTCAATCAAGGAAGCCCATTGACCTTTGCAGTGCATAATAATGTGCCCTTGGTGGCACTAAAGAGTCTACCTGATTTCACAAGTGAAGGGCAGACAATAGCTTTTGAGCATATAAGAGATGTGACCACCATCTGCAGCATACACAACATAACCCAGGAGGATGTGGCCACAAAATTACTAGTAGCCTCTTTAAAATGTAAGGCTCTTGAATGGTTTAGAACTCTAACTGTTGGTTCCATAAATTCATGGGATGGAGTAGGAGATGCATTAAGTAAGCATTTTGAGGACAAATCAGATAACTTGTCTCTAGCTGAGTAGTTAACAACTATTAAGAGAGACCCTCAAGAGCAAATGAAAAATTACAATAGTAGATTCCTTAAGACATGGAATAGAATTCCAGTCTTAGTGAGACCATCAGCTAACCATGCTTTCCTTTATTACTTACAAAGTCTGAATGGTCAAATTTCTGTCATGATCTAGTATATGGGTGGTACTTCTTTACCCCAAGCTTTTGACATAGCTGTCAGAGCTGAAAATTGTTTGATCCAAGTAGGCATGATTGCTAGAAGGCCTCCAATGCCCATCTTTCCTAGCCTTCAACCCATTGCACCTACCCAAGTACCCCCATTTACCCCTATTCCCACCATATTAGCACCTCAGGCTAGTACTAGTGGTCAGGAGCCAACAACTAGTTTCTCTCAAGAGTTACAAGAAATAAAGAGTAGTCAACAAACTAGTATACAAGAAATGACAAATTTGTTGTAGACCTTGACTAAAGAGGTCACAAATCTAAAGAAACAAGGTGAAGGAATCAGATCACCATTTCAACCACAAGGCCAAGGTCCTAATCAGCAATATCAGAATCAAGGACAACCTTATCACCAAAATAGGCCACCATACCAAGGAGGCTATCAAGGACAAAGACAAAGCTTCAATCAGAGACCATTCCAACCATATAATCCTACACCTCTCAATTCTGCAAATCCAGTGAGGGATATGGTTCCTAGTCAAAATATTATGGCTATGGATAATGAATTGTGTTTTCCTTCTAATCAGCCTCATAATCAGGCTACATGCTCAAATGGATGGATGAACCAAGCTCTAATGGTTCAGAATGCCTCCCAAGCTCAATCAAAGGCTTCATCCAGTGGGTCAATGCCTCAACAAGAATCACAAGAGAATGAGACTGCTCTCTTTAATTGGGAACAACCAGACTTCAATGGAATCAATGATGAAGTTGCTTTTGTTGCCTTTACAAGAGCAAAGAGAAGAGCTCAAGACATAGAGAGAGAAGATTTCAATGCCAAAGCCACTACATCTGCAGAGCCACTGCAACAAGCTACTCCCATTACACCTAAGGAGACTCCTGTCATTACAAGCAAAGAAGGCCAACATTCCAAAGATGTAGATCCCATCATAGTGAAAGCACAACAAAGAGTACACACTATGACACCTTTTAATATTGTAGACAACATGAAGAAGGTGAATGTCACCATGTTCACGTGGGACTCCTTGGCTCTTCCAGGACAACCTAAAATTTTGAAGAAGGCCATGACAGAGGTGACAACTCTTCAACCTACAAAAGAAGCTCCAAAGTTAGTGTTGGTTAACACTAATCAAGAAAAGGAGGCTCCAAGTAGCAACTCCAAATGCAATGCCACACAAGCTAGGAACTCAAAGCCACCTCCCTTTTATGTATCTTTAATTATTGGGAAATCTCTAGTGCATAATTGTATGGTAGATAGTGGAGCTACTAGCACTGTGATGCCCAAGAAAGTAGCTGACCAATTAGGAATGAAATATGAGCCCTTCCAAAAGAAGGTTACCCAACTTGATGGATCCTTAGTCAATACTATAGGTGTGTCCAAGGATACCAGTTTAATCCTGGATGCTAGTCCTAATTTTTCAATCCTCCTTGATATATATATCATAGATCTCCCTGCATTATTTGCTATATGTCTTTCAAGGGAGTTTATAGCCAAGATAGGAGGCTATCTATCTTCTGATTGGTCTCACATGTTATTTTATACAAGGTATGGGACCAAGGTCACCATTAAATCAAAACCATTAGCAGCACACCATATAGAACCATATGTGTCCAATACCATCAATGTAAACTGACCTATATTTGATAACAGTGACTTCCAAACCATTAGTGAAGCAAGCACCAAGATAGAGAGTATCCTTGATATTCTTCTAGATGAAAGAGCTTCAGAGGCCCAAGAAAATCTAATCTGGGATTTTGGTTTGGGAAGTTATTTGATACAAGAAAGTGAAGTCATAGAGCCAAGCCTTTGCAAAGAAGACACAGATTCAGAGGATCAGAGCAATCAGGTTTGGGAACTATTTTTTGATAGAGCTAGAAGTAGACATGGTTCTAGTGGTGGTGCTATGCTAGTGTCCCCAAAAGGAGAAAGGTATTATACTACCTTTAGATTCAGTTTCTCCTGCACTAGCAACACTGCAGAGTATCAAAGTCTAGTCAATGGACTAGAGTGGGCTAGAAAAAGAGGGCTTAAGGCCTTAAAAGTTTATGGTGATAGTGAGTTAGTTGTCAGCCAAGTAAGAGGGATAAGTGCAACCAAAAATGACGCTTTGAAAGCATACAAGCATAGAGTTTGGGATGCAATTGAAGATTTTTGTGCTTTCAATATTGTTGCCATCCCTAGAAAGTTAAATCAAAATGTAGATAGGTTAGCTACTATTGGATCTCAGTATGATATTCCCAATAGCATTTCAAAAGAGATAGATCAATAGCATATCAAAGTGATTGTCAGACCCTCTATTCCTGATAACAATGTCAATTGGTAGGTTTTTGACAATGATGAACAAATTCTGCAGTTCTTGTTTGAAGAGGATGTCTTTTCAAGGCATAGTCAAGAGAGATTATCACAAAATTATGGTGATCAAGTGATACATTTGAAGTCCAATAAGATGCCTAGAGATCTTGTTACATTAGAGACTGTCTTCAACAAGGATGATGAAGTTAAGAAGAACAAAGTTGGCCTGGTAGTCCAACAAGAACATTGTGTTGAACTAGAGTTGGAACTAGGTAAGAGTCTACAATTTGGAAAGATAAACACTGAATTAGAAAAGAAAGCTTACACTCAGTTATTCAAAGAATTTAGTGATGTATTTGCATGGCAATATGAAGACCTCAAAGGTTTTGACCCTGCTCTTGCTCAGCACACTATTGAATTACAGCCTAATGCCAAACCAGTGAGGCAAAAGCAAAGGCCTATTAACCCCAAGCTTGAGCCACTCATGCATAAAGAAGTACTCAAATTGATAGAAGGTGGTATCATCTACCCCATCAAGCATACTAGTTGGGTTTCCAACCTTGTTCTTGTCAGGAAGAAGAATGGGGAGCTGAGGTTATGTGTTGACTTTAGGGATCTTAACAGAGCTTCATTAAAGGACCACCATCCGTTACCCTCTATGGAACAAATCTTACAATGTGTCTCTGGATCTGAGAGATTTTCATTATTAGATGGCTATTCAGGATACAATCAGATCTTGGTTAATGAAGGGGATTAATATAAGACCGCATTTACAACCAAGTGGGGAACCATGGCTTATCAAAAGATGCCCTTTGGTTTGTCAAATGCAGGTGCTACATTTCAAAAGGCAATGGATATGGCCTTTAAAAGCCTTATGTACAAGTTTGTGTTGGTCTACTTGGATGACATAACTATCTATTCAAAACATGCAGTAGATCATATCAAACATATGACGAAGATCTTTGAAAGGTGTAGAGAGTTTGGGATATCTCTTAATCCCAAGAAGTGTGTGTTTGCAGTTCAAGAAGGAAAATTATTGGGATATGTAGTATCCAAAGAAGGAATTACAGTGGATCTTGAGAGAATTGCAGCTATCCTAGAGCTACCCCGACCACATCACAAGAAAGGTCTCCAATCTTTCATAGAAAAGATGAATTTTGTTAGGAGGTTCTTGCCTAACATTGTAGATTTACTTAAGCCTTTGACAGCCATGCTAAAGAAGAGTTCAACTTTCAGCTGGACTAAAGAAGGAAAAGCTAATTTCCAGGCTATCAAAGAAGCCTTGACAGAAGCTCTTGCCCTGTTAAACCCAAATTTCAGTAAGGATTTTATCCTTTATGCTTATGGAGGTCATGATGCTATATTTGCAATGTTGACCCAAGAAAATTCAGATGGATTGGAGCAGCCTATTGCTTTCTTTAGCAAAGGTTTAGAAGAGTATGAACAGAGATATTCTTTTGTAGAGAAACATGTACTTGCTGTGGTAAAGAGCCTTAAAAAGTTTAGATATCTATTGACCCATAGCAAGGTACATTTAAAAGTTACTCATCCAAGTGTCAAAGAGTTTTTGCTTTCCAAGGACCTAAATGAGAAAAGAGCTAGTTGGATCACCAAGGTGATGGAATATGACATTGATATTCAAACTATCAAGTTGGTTAGAGGAAGAGGTCTTTGTGAGCGTTTGGTAGAAGATGAAGGTTCAAAGAAATCAGAAACAATAGATGCATCTCTAGTGGTGTAGTCTATAGAAGAACAAGCCAAGGCAACAAGCTGGTTGCCTAATATGATCAATTACTTGAAGACAGGACAATGTCTTGCAGATCTAGATTCAACAAAAAGAAGGTATTATAGATTACAATCTGTTCCTTTTGTGTTGATTAATGAAGTTCTTTTCAGAAAGGATCATAGTGGTGTCCTTTTAAGATGCATAGATTCAGAAAAGATAGCTGATGTCCTATTGGAATTTCATGATGGACCTTCTGGAGGTCACTTTTCTCTTAGGACTACTACTTTTAAAATCATGAGGGCTGGATACTATTGGCCATCTATCTTTAAGGATAGTCATGATTATGTGATAAAATGCATCAAGTGTGCTATGTTTGCTAGAAAAGAAAGGCTTGCAGCCTTGCCCCTACAGCCAGTCAGAATAGAGAAACCCTTCATGAAGTGGGGTATAGACTTCATTGGTATGATCAATCCTCCATCTAGTGCAGGCCATAAATGGATAATCACTGCAACAGATTATTTCACTAGGTGGACAAAAGCAATTGCATTAAAAGAGGTCAATGAGAGTGCTATCTTAAGTTTTTATGATGATTTAATTCATAGGTTTGGCACTCTAGATTCCATCATATCAGATAATGCATTAGCATTCACAGGCTTCAAAGTCTCAGAGTGGGCAGTCAAGAATGACATCTATCTGAATACTAGTTCCAATTATTACCCTCAAGGCAATGGCTTAGCTGAATCAACAAATAAGAATTTGATTAAGATAATCAAGAAGACTCAGCAGGACAATCAGAGAGATTGGCATACCAAACTGAGGTCTGCCTTATGGTTAGACAAAATTACCCCAAAGAAGATTATTGGTAATTATCCTTATGTGTTAGTGTAAGGCAGAGAGGCCAAGTTGTCTATCTCAGTTGAATTGCTAGCTCTGGACTTGGCCACTCAATATGCTCTATTTGAGGAAGGAGATCCCTTGCAGATCAGATATGCTCAGTTGATGGAGTTGGAAGAACTCAGAGACAAATCAATGCAGGATATGGAGTTCCATCAGATTCAAACAAAGAGAAACTTTGATAAAAGAGCCAGGATCAAAAATTTCAAAGTTGGAGATGTAGTCCTCAAGTGGGATGAGTTCAGATCCAAGCCTGGCAAACATACCAAGTTTGATTTATTTTGGGGTGGACCATTTGTTATAATAGAGTGTAGGGGATCCAATGCTTTTCAACTATCAAATATGGAAGGAGTTCCCCTGCCTATCTCAGTGAATGGTTTCCACTTGAAGCCCTGCTTTATGGTTAATCCCTCTCTATGAATTTTGTAAAAATGCTTTCCTGCTTTCTTCTTATTTTCTAGGTTAGTTTCTTGCTTTTCAAGAAGTGCATGTGCACAAGTTTGTCTCCCTGTGTTTAGTTTTGTCTCTCTGTCAAGTTTTGTGTTCCTCAGAATGACCCCATGCCCAGTGGATTATGTCAAGGCCACTGGTTTTCAATGTCTAGCAGGCTGACATCTAGCAGAAATCACCAAAATGTTACCCTAATTTCCATATGCATGCAAATTTGGAAAAACCATAGTGTGGGAAAACCTCACATAAGTAAATTGCAAAAATTCCTAAAACCATATGTATCTTCGCATCATCTGATCTTCAATTCAATAGTCATACCAAACAAATCTCCTCACTAAACATACTAAGAGCACTGACAAAAATAAATAAATATGTTGACATCAATGTCACCGCACATATGCATGATAATCCAACAATCTCCCAACAATTTACTTATATCTCCATGATCAACTAGTGACATTATTTAAACATACCTATGATAAATTGCTAGACTATGAGGGTTTATAGTCTCCTTAATCAACCCCCTTACTCACTTTACATCCATTGGTTAGTGATGGAAAACAAGAGGATTAAGCATGTAAATTTTCTAAAATGTGTATGATGTAAATGATGATACCTTTTAGTGTTCCAAAAATAATATTCTATAAATAGTTACTCCTCAAAGTGAAACATTTTACTCTTGGATGTGTTTAAATATTCAAATGTTTGTCTCTCAATAATGAGACAAAGAAAATAGTTAAATAAATATGTACCAAGTCAAAGCTTTGAGAAACTAGTAAGAACTCGTAGCTATCAACAATTTAAAATTAACAAACATATATTTATATTTCATTATTTGTCATATGCGATCGCTTGCACACATCACAATATTGACTCAAGATGACAAATGTGATATTTCAATATTAAGAATAGATATGTAGAACTTATATGGACTAGCAAATTATAATTTATTATTGACAAATATTAATGTATATACTAAAGATATACAAAAAAATATATTTTGTTCACCCATTGTAAACCTTAAAATATAAAGGGATAGAAATAAAGGTTATCTTAAAGCATCTTATTAGAATATTTGTATTGAAAAATCTCTTATTGTATCTAGCATGTTTGAAAGCCTTGTTATCGATCTTTTATCAAGCTAGTAAATCAATATCTTATTTTCGTTTGACACAAAGAAAAAACTACTCTTGTAACACGCTAGCAAGGAAGCACGGGGACTATTTTTATGTGACAAAAGACTAAGAGCATCTAGATGAATTAATTACAATGTTTTAAAAATTAGAAGTGATCTTTCAAGACTTGATGCAAATCCATAATTTATAGATATTATTTATATTTACAAGATCCATTTCATAATTACTAAAATAGTCCAGCCCAACTTTGTAGCATCTATTTAATTTTCATTTATATATTACATTAATATACTATCATCTAATACAAACTACAATATTTTACTAACTATTTTTATAATTAACTTAATTTTCAATTTTTATTTTATTTTTAATGTTTTTATTATTACCAATTTTATTGTCCAAAAAATTTAAATTGTTTAAATCATTTAGTTTTCTATCTTAAATTTATATTAAAACTTAAATACTAAGTATGTGTCCATATATATCGATTAAAAATAATTTTTAAAAAATATACATTAGCGTAAATGAGAATATTACATTAACAGTAAAATGTTACTGCTCTATTCGATCATGGATGACATTTTTTTAATATATAAATAAAGAGAACAGTCAACATAATGCCAAGAGAAAAATTTAAAACTGCCATAAACATATTCTTAAAGAACATATTTTTGAGACTACGATAAACACAGTCTGAACTTTTTTTAAATGTATAAATTAGAACAGCAGTTAAAGAGAATGCCAAGAGAGAAAGTTAAGGCTTCCCAACGAAGACAGCTTTGGAAAACTCAAAAAATGTTTTATTAAATGAGCCGGCAATGTTTTCTTGTTTTTTAAATGTTGTACGCCTGTCTTTGAGGGTGATATCTGTCCAATTTCTATTTTACATGCAATAGCTGTCGACATTTATACCAGGCAAGAAGTGGTATGTCGATAATACCTAGGGGAAGAGAATAATTTGAGGTTATGTAGAATTTAATCATTTATCTAACATACTATGTGCTTTTACAATCTAATTCATTTATATTTCCATGATCAACTAGTGGCATTATTTAAAAATATTTATGATAAATTGCTAGACTATAAGGGCTTACAGGGTCTTTCATCAACCTCCTTACTCATTCTACATCTTTTGGTTAGTGATGGAAAACAAGAAGATTAATCATGCAAAATTTATAAAATATGTATGATGTAAATGATGATATCTTATAATGTTCTAAAACCAAATATTCTATAAATGGTTATTGGACTCAAAATGAAGTATTTTATTTTTGGATGTGTTTAAATATTCAAATATTTATCTCTAAATAACGAGACAAAGCAAATAGTCAAATAAACGAGTACCAAGTCAGAGCTTTGAGAAACTAGTAAGAATGCATAACAATCAACAATTTAAAATTAACAAACATATATTTAAATGTTTCATTATTTGTCATATGAGATCACTTGTGCACATCAATATATTTTCTTAAGATGACAAATGTGATATTTCAAGATTAAGAATAAACATGTAGAGCTTATATTGACTAACAAATTGTAATTTGTTCTTGACAAAAATTAATTTATATATTTAAAGATATAAATAAATATATATTTTGTTCACCAATTATAAACCTTAAAATATAACGAAATAAAGGTTGTCTTAGAGCATCTTATTAGAATATTTTTATTGAAAAATCTCGTATTATATCTTGCATGTTTGAGAGTATTGGTATCAATCTTTTATCAAACTAGTAAATCAATAGCTTATTTTGGTTTGACATAAAGAAAAAAATATTCTTGCAACACGCCAACAAGGAAGCACAATGACTATTTTTATGTGACAAAATAATAAGAACATCTAGATGAACTAAATACATTGTTTTGTAAGTTAGAAGTGATCTTTTATGCCATGATTCAAATCCATGAAATATATGTGATTTATATTTGCAAGATCCATTTGATAATTACTCAAATTGTCCAGCCAATCTTTGTGGCATCTATCGAATCTTAATTTATATATTACATAAGAAAACCATCATCTAATACATACTACAATATTTCCACTCACTAATTTCATAATTTAACTTAACTTTTTTTTTTTAAATGATGTTTTTATTATTCCCAAATTTATTGTCCAAATAAATTTAAATGTTTAAACTATTTATTTATTTCTCTTAAATTTATATTAAAACTAAAATACTAAATATGTGTATATGTATAGATACTCCTATTTTTTTTATCAATTAAGGGTCAAAGCTAAAGTTATATTAATAATAAAATTATACACATATAATAATCATTCAGATAAACCTAACAAGTTTCTCATTACAAAACCATTGTAAAATAAAGGTGATAATATCCAAACCCATCATATCCCACACATGGGAAGAGTTTTCATAGCTTTTAGTAAAATTTAGTATGTAAAAACCAAAAGAATTTCATCCCATCTTACATTCTACCGAAAACTAAGTCCTTTTAAAATTGCTTATATCAAAAGAAACCAAAACACCATTCATCTTATCTGGTAGAACCAGAGACTAGAATGGAGAATTAGTTCCTCTTTTGGGGCCATAATGATCACTAAGGTACATAGCTCTTTTTACCAGGGCACAAAGATCTTCCAGACCCAAAAATAGCTTGGCCTTCATCTCTTCTTTTTCCAGACCTCCTTAAGCCAAGAAAGCAGTTAGAACTTTCTTACATTGCTACTACTATGTTTGCTTTCCTAAGACCGTTGTCTAAAAAATAGCATTCTGCACACTTATTATTTCCCACCTCATCTTCTTCCTCAAAAGGAACACATCCTTCACTCAACATATATGCTTTTAACCACTCTAGATCAACCACCACCTTTATACCAAACCACATTTGTAGAAAGTTAATGTTTCTAAGAATTATTGGATGATAAGTGGCAAAAGCTTTCTAATCTCTCATTTTCAAGATAGGCCTCTTTAAAATTTATTCCTTAGGACCGCCCTTCTCAAATTAAACTAGATATGGAATTTGTAGGTTTCTATCCACATATCTTACCATTCTATCGATGTATCCCAGGAGTTTCTTCTTAAAGATCTTTGTGCATAATGAATTTGCTTCAATTTTGGACAGACCCATCAACAAAAGAACAAAGAGGAAGTCTGCAAGGTTATCATTATTTTTTATTAAGTAAAATAAGTTTTACAGGGTGCCTGAAACCCACAACATTATTTAAAAGAAGAAGTAATGAGATAAGTTCAGAGTTAAAGCATTAAAAACAAAGGAATAGGCCACATAAAGGCCAACCAAGAAACAACCACAAAAAAAGGAAAGACAAAACAGAGCAAAAAGAGGTAGGCATCAGAAGTCGGGTTAAGCCAGGCTCCTAAGCATGACCGTAGCATTACATTCTAAAGCCTCTAGCATCTCTGCTGTCTCTTTAACATTCTGAATGTCTTGGCATTCATGGGAGACATCATCCTCCCTATTTTTCTTTGTTTTGGCTTTGGTTCTTTTGCTTGGACCCTCATTGGGCTTCTTCTTCTCTTCCTCCATAGTCCTCAAATCAACCCTGCTTTCCATCTTTTCTTCCATTTTGTTGATTAGCAGCTTAATGTGGTCATTGGACACTTTTAGAATGTTATAGTTTTTCTTGGAAATACCCTTTAGGGTGTTCTCTAGACTGATCATTTTAGATTCCAGGTGCTCAACCCTAGCCTCCAGGCTTTGCTTTCGCTCGGTGGTTTTTGTGATCCTTGTCATTGGTACTCTGAATTTTTTCTTTGAGGTCTTCAATTTCATGGAATAGCCATTTGAAGGACCTGTACTAATCCAACATACTATTCTTAGTATTGTTGAGGAAATCCATCTCCATTTCCCTAGCCTTATCACTGAGAACCACCAGAGCGGGGTCAATCAACTCCTCCTTATGGATTTTGCCTTCGGTATCCTCTAGAATTTGAGGGTAGATGGCCTCCCTTATGATCCCCCCGTGCACTATATTGATATTGAAGGTCCTTGTTAACCCTATAGGAATGTTTCATCTCTATAAATTCCTCCCCAAGGATTATTTTAACTACTCTAAATGCAAGATCATCAATTTTATTAACTACTCTACTCCATCTTTCTAGAATAATTTCTCACAAAAAAGATGTTTGGTAGAGTTTATTGATAGGCTTGAGCCAAATGGCCGAATCCATTAAAGCCCTTGACATCTTTGCAAGAAAAAAAACCTAATTTTTTTTTTTGAAAGGGACTTAAACAAATCTAATAATACTAGTACCGAGACCGAAGTGAAAGAGTAATTATAATATCTATCTTCTCCCACATGTGCGATCTAGAAAGGATACCTCATAGTTTTGGAAAATAATTTCTCAACAGATATCAAACAGCTCAACATTTATCATTTTAATATCCTTTGTGTCCATATGAGAGATGAGCTAGTTTTGTCTAATCATCCATAAATGCCACCTGTACTTTATTATAACTAAATATTTTCCTCCTATTTTTTTAATCATTAGTCAATGTAGTCCTTTTTCTATATGTTGTCTATCTAAAAATAAAACCCTGATAAAACAACTTTGAATGAAATCCAATTTAGAAAAATTGAACCTTTCTAGAATCCTAGCAATTTTTAGGAGAATTAGGTACTCAAACAACCAAATTTTATTTGAGTCATAATATCTTGCCATCTCTATTACTAGAAATGTTAATTTTTAAAACTAATCTACACCAAAACCATAAATATAATTGATCCTTTAAGCTCTACCCCTACCATTTTCTAAGATATAGACTCCAGATCCCAAAGGTTTGATCAAAAAGTATAATAGAAGCAAAGATGGAGAAGAATTGGAAAAACCCTTCTTAACTATAATGAATATTTTAGAGCCATAGGTATTCTTTATTTCCAAAAGGAGGTTATTTGCATTTGATTTGAAGCATGTCCGTCTAATTCTCTAAGAGTGGATGGAGATTTCCTATCTCTTTTCTCTCATATTCAAATCAACTACTTGGTTTGAGTAAACCCTCCTTCATTTTCTATAATCCAAGCGGTTGATTTTATTTATCTAGTATATTCATTGTATCATTTTTTGGTATAGGATGCCTATCCAATTCTACCTCCCCTCTGACCCTAAGTCCTGTATTTTTTATATTTAAGATTTTTTTAATTCAAGGTCTTCCTTCTTATGAAGTATATCTGGATCTGTAAGTCCAAATAAATCATAAATCACTTCAAGATCAGTTGGAAGACTATCATCCATCACCATTATATTAAAAATATCTTCTTCCTACCATTCAATATTCTCGATAGTTTTTTCATTTTAACTCTCACTTTGACTCTAATACTTTTTAACCCTATGCTTGAAAGGAAGAAGACCACCATTCATATTACTTTGCAGAGAACTTATTGATATTTTATTATGCCTTCTTATATTTTGTAAGATAGAGGATGGTATTTCCTTATCTAACATTGGAGATTCATGAGACCTATTCTTATCTTTCTCTTCTAGAATTGGGATTCTTTAAGTCATCTTCTTAGGATCCTCCAGCACAAAATATTTAAATCTAGAGTTGATGGGGGACTTACGACCATCCTTACTAAGTTTTTCCTTAATTCTCAATGATTTTATCTTTCCCAAGTTAGAATTTAACCCATGGAATCCTCCATTGATCCCAACTAAACTTCTACTGAGTTAAAATTCCTATTTACCTTTTTTCCTAAAGGTTAGCTTGTTCCATTCATGTTTGATATTGATGGACAAGAATTTTGTTGAAACTCTTTTCTATCCTCTTTCTCCAAAATATAGATCTAACCATTTGATCTCACTGAAACAATTTTTTTTCCTCTGAACCATTTAATCTATTTGATCCAATGATTTGATTCTGAAGATCCTCTAAATTACTATCCTCTAATATCCTTTGAACTAAATATATTTGACCCCACTCCAACTATACAACTCGTCGGGGACCCAAAATTTGGCTGAAAAAATTAGACTTTCAGGGTGGCCATGTCGCCATCACTTTATAAAAATTGGGTCCCATGCATAGGCCAATCGCCAATAGTTATATGGACTTCAACGATGATGTTGCCAATAGAATCTAATTTTTTGACATAGTAAATTGAATATATTCACCAATATGTGGTCAAAATTTAAGTTAGGGTACAAATTAAGTACATAGATTTGACATGTCTCTATTCCAAAGACTTTTCATGGGACCTTTTATCCTTTCAAATTTTGGCCCGAAAAAAATTTGAATGTGGACACATGTCTTTATTTCGGAGACTTTTTCTGGAACTTGGTGTCCTTTAAAAGTTTGGCCTGAAATAGGATATATGCCATTGATTTAACATCATCCAATGGTTATAAAAAATAGTTTTACTATATGTTAGATGATATAAAAGTAAATTATGACAACTATCCATTTAGCAATAATGGTGGAATGATGGTTTCTAGGTATGTGTACTTCTAGCTGCGATTTTCTTCAACAATGAAAGATTTGCCAGGATTTTATAGAATTTTCATACAATTGAAAAAAAATCGCCAACAATATTATTTTTTTCCACCCAAAATAATGTAGGATTCACCAAGATTTTATAAATTTCTAGGGAGGGGGTTTCTTAAAGTTTTCCCTGATACACTATTATCTTCTTGGAGAACTTGATCTAAAATTTATCTAGCGATTTTAATTTGGGCATAAGTATGATGGTCCTTCGGATTTTTGTCCTCCGATGTTTTGATATGGTCCTGATCTAATTCTATCACTATGCAATCACTTTCAAGAAGTACTTGATCCGCTCCTTCAATAATTTTAATCCAAGTATCAAATAGGCATTTCTAAACAAACTCTTCCAACACTTGAAAAGAGGGGGAAATTTATGTTAAATTCCTACCTTTGAAACTATAATATTTGGAGAGGATTATGGGAAGCTCAATCCTATCTCTCAAATTGAATGAAATTTGCAATTCTAGATCCCCAAACCAAAAACTATTCCCTACTACTCCCATGTTGGAAAACAAGAAATTAGGCCCAATCACCTAAAGTTGTTGAGTCAATAAGTTATAACCAATCTTTTGTCCATAGAAATGACAAAGTCTCCAATAAAGGGTCCATATAAATAGAGAATATCAAAGTTAGAAAACCAATACTCATTGAAAAATGGTTTGGATGATAAAGAGGAGGAGAGATGAGGAAGACTCCCATAATTTTTAATTTCTGGGAAAAGAATGAGATGATTTTTTGAGACGGGATTATTATAATGACATCCAAGATCCAAATCAATTTCCCTGCATTCAGAATCCAGTTTCAATGAGGGTTTTGAAATACTTTGCACCTTCACTTCTTCCTCTGTTAGTTTCTTTGTATCTTGATCTTGATTTTTGAATCCAGACTCCATTTTTTATATTAATATCAAATGATGAGGGGGAAAAATTATCCATATTCATTAATAAATAGAGCCCGAAAGGGAGAATAAATTATTCCAATGAAATGATATCAGTCTTCAAGTAGATTCCAAACATATTTCCAATTTAGATTTATATCAAAGAATTTATATAATTAAAAGAACAAATATTACAAAACTTTTTTTGTGGTGGACTCTTTCACTGTCTCATAGCTTTTGAGTGAGGCTTGGCCTCCTTTTCTTGATGTACTCTCATTTTTTAATATAAAAAAGAAAAAATATTACAAAATTTTTTCTTTTTAGATTGAATTTAAAATTTTATATAAATTTAAATAACATTTATTTTTATTATTATAATATTTTAACAAATTTATTACTAATACTCTTATTTAAAAAATTCTTCAAATTATTGATTAAAATCTTTAAAACAACTTTAACAATATTTAACATTAAAAATATTATTATTTGTTTTAAATAGCTTCAATAATATTTTAGCTTTATCAATCTAAATATACTTTACTCTTATTTTAAATATTTTATTTAAAGTACTTTTTTATTTATTTAAAAATTTATCTATATTTATAATATTTTTTATATCCATGCCCCCTCTCCCTCTTGCCCCCATCTCTCCTTTATATCTCTTTCTCCCCCTCTCCCCATTGCATACATAATATGAATCTTTCGATAATTAAGTATGATTACTTTTCTGATTCAAAGTTTTTATTTTTAATCATATTATAATTCATGTAAATGGACTCATAGTTGATTCAAAGCTATCACTTTTCTATTAAGATCTTTTTTAAACAATCAACATCATTTACTAATAGTCTACCAGCTCACCTCATGTACTGCACAGAATTATGCAAAAATAGATAAATTGTTTTCCTAATTGAACTTCTACACTTCTTTGACCCACCCATTTGCAATTTGTAATTATAAAATATTTTAATACACAATTTAGAACAACTAAGAGCTGTCTCCCATTAAGGAATGGAAGCGGCTATCTTCCCTAAGGAATGCACCGCTGTACACATTTGAAAAATCTGAAAACACCATGGATTTTTATAAAATTTTTAGGATCTGTTCATCATCATAAGCATATACTGGATCGAAAACAACCAAAAATTTCTAGAAAAAAATCTACATTTTTGCAAATTTGAAAAAAAAAGTTTTGAATATATGATGCGTTCTATCAGGAGGATAACCACCGCCTTAGTGAATTGACCTAATGTCAGAACCCTGTATTTCTTTTTCAAATTGAATATCATGACCCCAAATTATTCCGTGTTTCGTACCTTCTCCAATTCATACAAATATTTTTTTGCTAGTCAAAGTTCACGTGATATTTCTGATATTAAAATCAAATTTCTGAATGATGAGACTCTGAGTGGCTTACACACCTTCCAACTTGCTGATTTTTCCATAACAATTTGAAACTTTTCTAATTAAAAATTTAATAAATATTAGCTAAAAAGTGAAAAATAGTAATATTTTCAACACTCAACTCTTGAAGCCGTGGTCATACAAAACTCTCCTGGTCTTATCAATCTCAATTATTTGGTCGTGAATTGCGACGAAGAGCTTTATCAAATGTTAGGCGTGCCTTGACAGGAGGCTAAGCCATGAATTATGGCGTTAGAGGAAGCTTCTATTATTGTTGTTGCTTTAGCACTGCCTTCACTTGTTTGGCTTCTGGCAAATTCTTTCCGAAGAAGAAAGGCAAAGCCACCACAGCCACCGTCGTGGCCAATAATTGGGCATCTTCTTCTACTAAGTAGAAGCAAACAGCCCCTTCACAGACTTCTATCCTCTCTTTCAGAGCGCTATGGCCCAATCACGCATCTTCAACTTAGCTTCCGCTCAGTTTTGGTCATCAGTTCTTCAGATCTTGCAAAGGAATGCCTTACGACAAATGACAAAGCCTTTGCTTCACGCCCACTTCTCTCTGCATGTAAGCATATTAGGTATGATTTCAAAAACTTCAGCTTGGCTCCTTATGACTCGTACTACCGAAACATTAGGAAAATTAGCAACGTCCAGCTGTTTACGGCAAACAAAATCGAATCCTTCAGGCAAGTCCGCACAGAGGAGATTTCCTCTCTCATCCGTTCACTGTTCAAGAGTTGGGAGTGACAGACGAATCCAGTGAGCATGAAGTCGAGGCTCTCAGATCTCACATATAATATCATGATGGGAATAGTTGCTAGCAAAAGAATCTCGTCTGATCTTAGTTCTGAAGATTTCCAAGAAGCGCAGCACTTTAAGATGTTGTTGGAAGAATTTGTTTTGTTACTTGGAGAGTTTGATATCGCTGATTACCTACCCTTTCTCAAGTGGGTCGATCCACATGGCATAGTGTTTTCTGTGAAGAATCTAAGGAAGAGAATAGATGAGTGTATGAAGAAATTGCTGCAGGATCATCGAGATAAGAGAGGGGTGCATGCTCGAGACTTAATCGATGTTCTCATCTCTACAACAGACAATGAGGAAATTCAATCTGAAAATAAGGATGATGTGGTCAAAGCCAATGCCTTGGTATGTTCTTTCATCATTCTCTGTTACATAATTTGGAATGTTTGCTAAATCTCCTTCATCATAATTTATATTAAATAGTTTAAGAACACGTTCATTCCATACATAAATAACCATAGTAGATCCAAAGTTGTTGATCACAACCCACTTGCTTTTCGAGCTCTTATCTTTACGATTTGCCTTTGGTTTTGCAGGGCTTGATAGGTGCAGGTACTGAAACATCTACTGTGACTATGGAGTGGGCACTGTCAGCTCTGATGAAACACCCTGATATTTTGGGGAAAGCCCAGCAAGAGCTCGACATACATGTCAGACGGGATCGATTAATGGAGGAATCAGATCTGCACAAGCTAAAATATTTACAGGCAATTGTAAAGGAAACTCTTAGGCTTTTCCCAGCGGCACCTCTTTTGGTCCCTCACGAGTCCATCGAGGCCTGCACTGTTGGAGGATATCGTGTTCCCACAGGAACTCAACTGTGGGTGAATGTTTGGGCAATTCAATGGAACGCATCCGCGTGGGAGCGCCCCACTGAATTTGACCTTGAACATTTTCTTAACAACAGCAAAGAGATGGATGTGAAAGGGCAGGACTTTAAATTGTTTCCGTTTGGTTCAGGGAGGAGAATATGCCCAGGCATGCCTTTGGCTTTGATTCTGGTCAGCCATACATTGGGACGGCTGCTTCAGAGCTTTGAGTGGTTTGTTCTAGAAGGTACTGAAATTGACATGACAGAGGAGATGGGGTTCACAATGCCCAAATCAATTCTATTGGAGGTTATTATCAAACCTCACCTTCCTGTCCATCTGTACTGATATGTCTACTTACTGAAGAGTTTTCAGACCTGATCACAATGTTCATCTGCACTCATTAACTAACGAGGAATAGGTCATAAGGTTTTGAGTCCTTGATAAATTTAATAATGTCAGCATTATTAAGGTCGGTAATGGTAGATTGTATAATATAAAAATTAACAGTTCACGTGTTTCAATGTAGCAGCTTCTTTCATTTTCGAATTCAACAAATTTGATACAAATGGGTCATATTATTAGATAGCACTATTTCAGTAGTATCTTCAAATAGCTAGCTAAATAAAGTAGCGATACCAATTTGGTTTGGAAAAGCAAATATAAAAGAATGGAAAATAGGAATTGTATTCTTTATTTAGCTTCGGTACCTCCTTCTTATATATTCTGATAATTTGCTTCAAGCACCTTTAAACTTGTTCTTTGTAAGGACCAACAGAGCTCTGATACCAATTGTTAAATATGATTTAGAACAACAAAAGTGTGGGGGGGGGGGGGGGGTGGGGGGGGGGTGAAACATGTATAAAACAAATTTTAAAACTCTTCAACAGATCAGATCTAGTAACCAACAGTTACTTAGTCATTACTGATTGCATAACATAAACATATAACATTGCAGTCCAATACCCAACTATACTTGACTTGTAAAACACATAAATGTTCAAACCAAAACATTCATACAAGTATTGACACCAGGATTTATAGTGGAAACCTAATTAGGGAAAAAACACTTTGTAACATGTTACTATTATTTTCACTCTTCTAAAGTGAGCTCTATGAAAATCCAACCCTGTCAAAGGTTACATACACACTGTCAGGTGTGACTCGGTTAAAGGATTTCAACCACTCTGTTAAAAGTGTGCCTTGTTATAGGACTTACATACATTTCTTTAGAATGCAACCTTGTTCAAGGGATTTATACAAATGACTGTTCGGTCAACCTCTGTTAAAAAGATTTTGACTGATACAATGGTTAGAAAGTAACAGTAATATTGATCTGTAAACATACAAATCACTTTGTAGATATTAGATCCAATTCCATACACATATGTTGGCTTACTGACTGTAAATCTTTTCCATCTCCATCACTGATTTGCTCAAAAATTCCTTCAAGCGATCTCAACACTTCTCCTTTAGCCTTTTCTGCTTAGACAGTCAATAACATCAACATATCTTTCCACCACTCTCAACCTTACACTTAGGTTTCCTATACACCTCTTCAATTAGGTCAATAAAACTTTTATCGCTTAATCTTCTCCATAGATCTTAGGGTTTGGTCAGATTCATTGAATCCTTCCAACTTTATGTTCTTCATCTCCTCTTCTAGAAACATCTCAAATATCTTTAAGATTTACAATAAAATATTTTACAATGCATCAAATGCTTTCATACAATCAATAAATAAAGTCATCACAGTTTACATAATCCAAGAATTCAACTATGTCAGCTAGGAATTTGAATTCTTCCTCAAATGTAAATTACTGACGCTCGGTCAATTAGTGTTAAACTTCTTGGTCTTCACTAGAAAGCTCGGTCAATACTAAAACTGTTTCCTCAGCTAACACTGTCTTCCTCGATAATTAACTGATGTCCAGTCAACACTGAAATTACTCGGCATATACTAGCTCAGTCGACACTAACATCACTTAGTTTAAACATGATTTCTACAATATTTCTCGGTTAAGCCTACCGGTTTAGTCTTCATTCTTACTAAGATAAAAAATACATTATCTCATCATTGTTAAACAAAATCAAGGTCTCATTTAAGTATCAAGATAACTCAACCTTGCCCCTAGGTTCTATTGTTACCATCCTTGTCTAACCCCTTCACAAAATTCAAATAGATATATATTACTTTCTTATGTAGCAACAATCTTACCATTTAAGGTTTGACATCAATGAAAATACAACAATTTCTTCAATTGTAGTTTCCAACACAGTTTACAAGGTAATATAAATATCATAAAATTTTAATTCTTGCATGGATAAGTCTACACATTCAAATAGATAAAATTATTTAAGTTTCAATAAAATTTAATAGAAGACCACTTGGCTAAATGAATTCAAAGCCATTGATGACATTCTATAGTGTTTACTTACGGTTTTTTAGCCAAGGCCATGCAAATTTTTAGTTGCATGTGAACTTTTAAGCAATACTGAATTTTAAAAACATGCCTATGATTGTCCTTATGATTTTAAAAACATAATATCAATGAGAGTTCAGAACCAACATGAGTTCTTTTTGTTATTGAATCTTTCACATTAATGTTATGTTATAATAGGTACATGTATGTGGAAGCTTTTGGAAAATAGAACAAGGCCAAACCTAGCCCATTTCTTGTATTTTTGAAAACATATTGAGTTGTGATAGAATAACAATTAAGATGTGGTTATTGATGGGATACATACAATTCATTTACTTATACAAATAAACATGAAGGTTTTGTTGATGTAAATTTAGCACTTTTGTTATTTTTTCCCTTTGGAATACGACTATAAGCTTTTGTAGTTGGTTATTTTTAGAAATGTTATTAAGGTGCAGTGCATCAAGATTTCACTTCAAAATATTAATGGATGAAAAATAGATGAGTAAATTTATTAAAATATACTTATACCGCAAACATATTAATACATGCCAATGCATTGGAGTTGTCATAGCACAACATATGAAACTCATTGTAGGAATTGTCAGTGCACAAGGCATTAATGCATGATTGGAAGATTTAATTCTACCAAATGAATACATCACCACAAAAACCATGAAAGATGCCAAAACTACATTTAAACGCGATGATAAGATAGTAAACCAATAAACTCATGTACCATATATTGTCAAGAATACAATGTTGATAAACTAATATTTTCTAGTCCAAATAGCACCATTTCATACTTCTATACTAACTAGGATGTAGTCAGATCCACACAAAGTAAATGATGAGAAAATATATTAACATTGAATAAAAAAGTTGGGACAATTAAGAACTTTGTGTATTCTTGATGAGATGATATTAGCCACAAGGCTTGGGCAGGGCTTAAGATTTATAAGCTCATGGGATCAGAGGTTTCAACATTGGACAAGAGAAGAAAGGCCTGATGGCTGCCCCCTCCCCCAAGTGGTCAACTGAAACTAAATTTTAATGGGGCAACTGAATAAAACCCCTGTCAAGCAGGTTTTCAATGCATACTCAAAGAGGATCGGGGTATGGTGGTATGGGCATTAATAGGAAACCTAGGGATTTAAAATAATAACCTTTTGGAAATGTATGCTTTGGTGAGGGGTTTAAAAGATGCTTAAAACAAAACCAATTCTATATCAATATTGAAGGAGACTTGATGTTGTGTTAATTTAAACAACAACAAATTAATAAACACAAATGAAAAAATGAGATTCAAACAAAAGACACATATTTATAGTGTTTCACCATAAAGGCTATATCCACTCTCAAGTAGGGAAATCCTTTCATTAGATCAACTATTTTCAAATACATACAATGTAGTAACTTAATAGTAATATTTTATAAACAAGCATTATATTGAATACAAATAGGCAAGAGGTTTGGAGGGAAAAATTGATTGTTAGGTTTGACATTTACAATCTCCCACTTGAAATCTAACCACCAAACCAACAATCTCGCATCAAATCAAACTTAGAGAAAATATATATAAATATAATTTTGTAAAAGCCTATTCAAGGACACTTCGAATCAATCTTTTTCAAGCCAAACCATAAAAAGTAATACTTACTCTAGAAAATTAACTTTATCCAATTGCAAATTCTGAAACTCAAGAACTCTAAGCCTCTGTGACACATGATCAAACATCACAATAACAACAAATAGTTTAAAATACTTCTAGATATCATCCTCTATAATAGAATAAGGAAGATGATTAACAAAATTAATATATCTCAGAACAAATGTTAATAACATAGCACTGGGTTACATTTTGAAGATCAAGAGGAGGATCTTAAGAAAGGGGCCTTTGGTTCTTCTTCCAAAAAATGGAAATGTCTACAAAGATTTAAAAAAGAAGCCAAGGGTCCTTCCCCCAAAAAACATACTAGAATTTCCATATCCTCGGACGAGGATTATAATGAGGAAGAGGAAGATATGGAAATTGAGGAGGATGAGACGAGGGGGAACGAGACGAATAATACGACCAAAAAAGCTCCCTATCACTCCAAGAGGACCAATTTGAACAAGAAGCCCCAACTCTCTACTGATTCTGAAGAGGATGGTAAGGGTACTTTCTCCCTCCCTTACTCCCATGAGATCACCCCTGTTGGCTCCCCAGTTGTTGGGAAGAAGAATACCCCTGAGGATGATATTCAAGGTAATCTTTAAGAAACCCCCCCATTAAGAAAGGTGTAAAAAAGTGGTGAAAGTTATAAAGGAAATTTTTTTTTTTTGGTGAAATTATTTTCTTTTCAAAGAAAAAATAATAATCTCAATTGGAAAATCATTGATGCTCCCTGAAGCTAGGTGGAACTAGCTTGGCGAATTGTGTTTTTTTTTCATAACTACTAAAATATAAATTGGTGAATATAAAACAATATTTCTATTATAAAAAATATACATTGGCGAATATAAAACAATATTTATATTATAAAAAATATAAATTGGTGAATATAAAAGAGTATTTATATTATAAAAAAATATAAATTGGTGAATATTTGTGGTGACTGGTAACAGTGTGCGTAGTTTCGGCAGGCTAAAAGGAGGGTCGATGCTGACAGTTACAAAGATACATAATGGTTAGGTTGATGACATGCGTGACTTCGATAGTTAAGCTGGCAGGTTGCAGTTGAAGGCCACGAAGATACGCAAAGGACAACTTCACAGTGTACGTGACTTCATAAGTTATGATCGTAGGTAAGATATGGGGGTTCCGAGGCCACATTGGCAGTCTGCATAACTTAGCTGCGAAGTTGCAGTGACATTGATCACTAAAGTACAATTAATTGGACTTAACGACGACAAGATTTTGATTAGATGTAAAAAAATGTTAATTTGTACAAAATCTCAGCTATGAATCGTAAACATTCATTATCTTTATTTTTGGAGCCAAGTCACATTACGCGAAAGTTTAATGCGGCTACCAAGTTGTCAGTTCAAAATTTAAAATCACAGCTAGGATATGGTGGTTCCGAGGCAACGTTGGCAGTTTGCGTAACTTGAGTGGTACATAAATCCAGGCCAGGATTTTGATTAGACATTAAAAAGGATAATTTTACGATATATGAGCTGTGATTCATCAACATTTATTATTCTTCTTATCAACTTTGAAGCCAAAATACATAGGACATTATAATGTCTGCAACTTTTCTTTATCGATATTCATTAATTTCCTTTTCCCAGGCAAGCCACCTAACGTGAAACATTCCTTCAAAATTTATTGTGGCTAGCGAGTTGGTGATTATTTCCTTTATATACTCCTCGGTAGTGGAATTGTAGAGCATAGGAGCTTTCTAAATTTCTAAATTTGGATGACAAGTTGAAGTTGGTGATTATTTGTATCTGTATTTTATGGGCGCTTTCACAGAATGGGTCTTCCAGTAGTTAATGGATCATCAAATGAGAACCCAAAACCTGTTATCCAACCAAATTTGGATATGGAGGAGGAGATTCAACAGGATGTCCTCAGTCATCTAATGTTTGTAGCAAGGGATCATCATCATGCTACTAGTTACGCCGGTTACTTGAGTGGCATGTTCGAACTTGAAGTAGAACATGAAAAGGCAGAGATGCATGCCATTTTTGACAATCATGGCTTCGACCAGCAAACGTTCCAGGAGGAGATGAATCAAATGATCCTGTTATTTGTTGGTTTGCGCATCGACTAATCTTTTTTTTCTTTGTGGATCTTACTAAAATTTTTGTTACTTGTAAGTTGTAATTTGTAAATACGAACTAATCAAATGTATTTTTCATTTTGGTTTTGAAAATGGTTACCAGTATTATGTATATAATATATTGTATACTAGTTTTTGAATTAAATAGTAATATTGTAGTCTGTAAATTTGTAATACTGTATAGTGTATACAAATGAAACAATGAGAAGTCAAAAGACTCTTTTGCAAATAGTGTTACTGTGTTACTATTTTTAGTTAAGTAATACACGTTTGCTATTATTTGCTAATACTTTAAATTTCAATAGTCAATACATTAAATTCTAATACATTAACAATAGTTTTATTATTTATAAATTGAAAAATATGTAAATTGTAATTAGTAAATCATAATACTAAATCAGAGTATGCCAAAGTCATGCACGCCGTCAACCTGACCATTACGTATCTTCGTAACTGTCAGCATTGACCCTCCTTTTAGCCTACTGAAACTATGCACACTGTTACCAGTCACCACAAATATCACTGCAATTTCACGGCTAAGTTACACAGATTGCCAACGTGTCCTTGGAACCCCCATATCTTACCTACGATCATAAATTACGAAGTCACGTACACTATCGAGCTGTCCTTTGCGTATCTTTGTGTCCTTCAACTACAACCTTCCAGCATAACTGCTGAAGTCACACACACCATCAAAGGTTGTTTCGTAACTTCTCAAAGGTTAATTTTTTATGATGGTGATCAGTTCCAAAGTTATGCCAGGCTGTTTCGTAACTTCTCAACGTTTAATTTAATATGATGGTGATCTGTTCTGAAGTTACACCTACTTGTTTTGTAGCTTCTCAATGTTTCAAACTTTAATTTATTATGATGCTTTGGGGTTCCGAAGTTACACCTGGCTATTTCGTAACTTCTCAATGGTTAATTTATTATGATGGTTAGGGGTTTTGAAGTTATGCGTGGTTATTTTGTAACTTCTCAACGGTTAATTTATTATGATAGTTTGGGGTTCCGAAGTTACGCCTGGCTGTTTCGTAACTTCTCAATGGTTAATTTATTATGATGGTGATCGGTTCCGAAGTTATGCGTGGCTATTTCGTAACTTCTCAACAGTTAATTTATTATGATGGTTTGGGGTTCCGAAGTTACACCTAGCTATTTCGTAACTTCTCAACGGTTAATTTATTATGATGGTTAGGGGTTCTGAAGTTATGCCTGACTATTTCATAAATTCTCAACGGTTAATTTATTATGATGGTTGGGGGTTCCGAAGTTACACCTGGTTGTTTCGTAACTTCTCAATGGTTAATTTATTTATGATGGTTAGGGTTCCAAAGTCCCAACTAACTTCATGCGTAAATTTGTAAGGGGTTGAAAAGTGAGAGATGGTCTGACAGAGAGTAAGTTGCATGCCACGTGGAAAGTGGGAAGTACAAGTGTCATCATTCATGCAGCATGCCAAGTTGTGTCGTAACATCTCAAGGTTTCATTTTTCTAGTTAGTTTAACAGTCCCAAAGTTTCGAACAGGCATTGCTAATTATTTTCTCTTGGATTGCCGCCAAATCTATGCTGGAAGAATGGAAGTGACAGTTGACAGTGACACTTTTCTGAAAAAGGTAATTACTAATTTCATGCATGGGTGACTGTGCTTGATGAGACATTGAGATTTTCATTTTTAATATAGTAGGTGGCCTGGTGGCTGGTAGCCTGGTTGTACTTGTGAGTTGCTTGTTACTTGTTAATTATTAAATACAATTCACACTTTAGAGCATCCATAATTTCCATAGTCGAAGAGCAACCAGAGAGTTTAGTACTTAAAATAATGGTAGAACAAGGATCTACTGATGTTATTGCAGTACTGGAAAAGAGTGCCATTGTGCATTCAAGAACAAAGAGGCCAAACATATACGCTGAAGAATGGATGAAACTATTGCCTGGATCCTCAAATTTGCAATCAGCTAACACTTATGAATGGAGGGACCCTTATGCATTCTGGAGGGATGCGGAATGCCCAAACACAACTGGGTATGAGCTCTTCATGTTTTTCTATAACAATAGAATTAGAGGCCCTCCTGTTTCAAACCCATGGGACAGGAACTTGGCAAAGTTGATAGTACCTGAGGTATTTTTTGATGTAGACCTCATGAAAGTGCTAATTCAAGCATACAATCCAGTGACACAAGCTTTCCACAAGCATGACAAGTCTATACTCTGCATGTTAGATAGAGTGTCTTTTACTTAAGTTTTTGACCTTCAGGGACCTATGAGCATGGAGATTGACCTAGCAGGAGAGGAGGCCCTGTTTAATAGATAGACTACCATGGAAGAGTTATGAGGAGGCATATTCCTAGAGAAAACAAAGAGGCAGGGTTGTTACCAAGAAGGTTGTAGATTCATTTGATATTGAGCTTTTCTTTCCCTATTTCTAGAATACCATCTACGGTCTACACAAAGTTATTAGACTAGATGGAGGTTCGACAGTGACTCCTGACATTTTTGTCATGGCTACAGATGTTCAAGATCAGTACACCAACAAGGAGTTTGATTATGTGGGGCACATAATCAATGTAATGCACTCTGAGTTGATGAATGCGAAGACTGATTTGAAAAGCTTCAAGTTCAATCACTACTCCATGCTGATGCACCTGATCCTCTATTTCAATATTGGCTACATCAACCCAGGGTTCATCGATGAGACCAAGAATGAGGGAGGAACTATTTCGGTTTAGCTATGGACCAGGTTATGGCATAGAACTTACCATTTCTCTAATTCCATTGCTTTTTATAGTGAATTTGTGGATCCAGTAATGAACATGTTAGGTATTGTGAGGGATAGATTTCCTTTACTTGTTAGAAAATTGCTTAGACCCGTAGCATTTAATATTGACAATGACATCAAGCACAATTGGGGTGATATGTTTTTTTTGACAATTTTACTATTATAAGAGTGTATGCTTGCCCTCAACCTCTACACATATTGCCGAAAATTGTCCCAGAAAGATTAGAAATAGTAGAATTCTTGTGGTAGCTTATCATGATGGATAGAGAGCACTTAAGCCCTAAAAGACATAAGGGAACCTTTCTGCCAAGGAGGTTCCAAATAGGGGATTTCTCTATAGGTAAAGATGCTATGGACCAAATCCATGAATTCCTCAAACAATTCAAATTTCCCTTTGGTAAAGCAAGGATGTATGACCCTGAAGACTTTGTTAGAGGAGCATTGAGAGAAATGAGGAATCACAATTTGGCTCCAAATCAGCCTATGGCAGAGGAGGATGTTATTATAAATGTTTATGAAAAAGTTACCTGTGAAGAGAGAACCTGTAAATGGGAAAATATTGTAAGGGTAGAGGAACAATTGAAAAAGGAAAACCCTACCTTCCCCAGTTTCTTTCCTGATGTCAAATACATTAAGAAAATTGAAACGTGTTTAGAGAATTACGAAGATATTATGTCTAAATTGCCAGACATCCCTGAGGAGAAGGAGGAGGATAGAATAAAACCTGAAGAAGATGAACCTGATGTGGATTTTATGGGAGAAACAGAACAAGCTGAGCCATCCACATATGAGCAGGGGCCATCAAAGAAACACAAGTTGATGAATGTACCAAAAAAGACAAGGGAAAAGGCACTACAAATCCTGCCAGGTAATAGCCATTACTTTGCTAACTTAAGACAAATGTTTTTGACATCAATGGCAGATGAGGGAGAAAAGGCTGTTGATGAGTTAGAATTGGCTGCAGCTAGATTGGATGACAGGGTCATCCAAGCTAAAGAATTTATAGATGATGATGAATTCATCAAGTTCGTTGAGTTTAAAAGTTTTCTCTTTAGAGTTAAGAAGAATAAATTAACACTATCTTTGAAACCAGGGGAATCACAAGAAAAAATTGTTCAAATGATTGAAAAATTACAGGCCTATGATCCCAACAGTGAAACATTAAGTGTGGAGGAGGCAAGAGATCTTGTAAAGAGAAGTGGCATGTTGCTGATCCCCGGATGGGACTTGGAGTCCTCATTCCTAATTGACCAAATCAAGAGGCAAGATAAAGCTGTAGCTTATGAAGCTTTTGGCCCTGATGGACTCACGAGGGGTTCTAGATTCAATATGGACACTAAGACACTAGAAGTATGGTGTATGGCCCCAGAATCTAATAAGCCCAGATTGGATGACATCCAAGACACCGCACAAGGTAGCCAATTAATATGGAGGTTGCAGGACACTACAAGATCAGAGATAGAAAATCTCCTACATCATGCATCCTCCATGAATAAAGTAGTGGTTGAGGACTTGGAGAATAGGCTAGCCAGGACATTCAGAGATTATGTGGCATCTAGAAAAAAGTTTGAAGAGGAACTGAAGAAGAATTATTTGCTGGATAAGATTGTGAAGGAGCTAAAAGATGAAATAAATACTCTAAAAAATCATTTCAGGGCATTTACAAAGGTCTGTGATGCAGGCGTCCAAACTGAGCATGAGGGGGGCTTAGCTCCAGAACTTGCAACAAAAAAGATAATAATGGACGTTGATTAGCCTGAGCCTGCTGATACTGGAATTGTTGAAAAGGAGACTTTGAAGAAGGTGCTATTGCACAGAGTAAATATTTTAAAAGGGAAGTCTCAAATCCTTCATCGTACTTTCATTTCTTTGCAGGGGACAGAATATCAATGTTCTAATGCCTTGTCTGTACTAACCCCATTATTTAATACTTGGGGCCCATAATTTCAATTCTTTGATAGGTTAGTTTTACTAATGGGGAAACAAATGGAGTTACCTGACAAAATAATTGATGTTAAGGAAATGGTGTTATTAGTAAAGGATTTGTATGCATTTTTCACTGGCAAGTTACAAAACATTCAGGCAAAGCTTAAGGTTTTTGTTGAAGAGTTTGAAGGATATATCCCTGCTATTTTGGACAAAGAGGGACAGTTGAAGGAATGCCAGGAGTGGGCTGATTCTTTCAACCAAATTATGGAATGTAGGAAGGTGGCTTCTTATTTTGTTGGTGATGCTGACATTTCAACTTTTTATGAAGTTGTGGATGAATTGTACAAGCAAGAGATTGACATGAATAAGTTTTCCACTGAATCTCGAGCCATAACGGATGCCAAGTGGAACAAATGACTTGAAGACTTCGAGATAGTTAGAGAGGCAACTTGGCCATCAAAGAGGGAAATTATGGTGTGGGAAAACATTGGAGAGATTCAAGCCTTGGTCTTGCCACATTGACATGGATGATGGAAGTAGTTGAGACAATTCTGGTATTAGATGAAGAGCCAATAGAGGGAGGTCAATTAATTTGAATAGGGTACCTTATGTTTGTGGTTCACCTACTATGGATACACCTTTGGTGCAAATCAAGACTGATTCTGAAGAATCCAGGCTGCCAGTTGTCACTCTAATAAGTTAATAACTGTTTCCAAATTTGTTTAATTTGCCAAATGCCAATGTTAGTTTTTATTTTTTTTATCATCGATCATATTCATTGATCATTGACATTGATGTATAAATTTGAAGTAAGTTTTAGTTAATACAAATATACAAGGATATTTTGTAATTTTCTGATAGATCATAGAAGTCTGAGACTTCAAGTCTCTGTCCTCTCACCTTTGAGTTTGGTAGCTGGTTACTGGTACTATGATCATTGATTCTTGAATTTGAAATTTTGAAGTTAAATTTAAAATTAATAGTATAATACATGGATATTTTGTAATTTTCAATTTTTCTGTCATTGTGCCTGTGTAATTTTGTAAAGAGCTCATTGGCTCAAGTCAAGACTCAAGAATCTCAATTCTAATTAAGTAAATGCTTAGTATTAGGAAATTAGGTAATTGACAAATGATAAATTGACCATGTTGGTAGTATTTTCAGTTTTCACAATTGTTTTTAGAATTTCTTGCAATTTTCCTCCTGAAGGCCTAGGCCCTAAATTTCGATCAAAATGTTAAAACCCTAAGTGCTAGGTTGAGATATGCTCTAAATTCTAAAAATCCATTAAACCCTAGAAAGGCTTAGATCGGTTCTATTTCGTCGTTACTTTTTCAAAATTTCAAGTCACTTAAAAGAACCTTAAAGCATGTGCGCGTTACTAACAGACCACCAGCATGTTGGCACTTCAAATTTTTTAGTACATAAATCTTGTAATTTTTTTATAAATTTGAAGTGTGTATAGATGTTCATGGAATTAAGAAAAGTTTGCTACAAAAACCCACAGAAAATCTTGCAAAATTATCATTTTTCCTCAATACATGGCCAACCCTAGTTAGAAGTCTGAATTTGAGACAAACCTAAGTATTTGACACCTTTTGAAAAACCCTAGGTTGCTCTTTTTATGTCTATTTGAGCGTTACTTTTTTGAGTCACTTAAGTTCCTAAAAAAGCATGTGTTTATTTTTATCACCACATGGGGGTCATAACTCATATCTTTATTTTTCCTAAGTCTAAGGGCCCGGTGATTAATAATGTGTCCAAATTATTAAATACCTTATGTTCTAATGTTGCAATTTTATTTTGGGCTTTGAATCTTTGAAAGGATTTGACGGTCGTCGTATGATTGCATAGAATCTTTCCAAGCTATGTGATCATACAGCGGCCATTGACCCTACAATGGAGCATAGTATGGTTGTCAAGTAGGGCCAATGACAGGTATACACATGTGTCAAATGTTCATTGGTTATAGCTATGCTAACATGGAAAATAATGTTAAATCTTTGTTCACATAGTGAAATTATTATTGTATAAGTTATCGGACACATGTGTTGACACGGAAGTTCCTAATTGGTTAATCTCAGTGGGACCATTGAAAGAAGAATCTGCAGAGATGTCAATAATAAAGGGAAGATCTAATGGTGGTCGTATGATCGCATAGAATCTTTCCAAGCTATGCGATCATGTGATAGCTGTGGATTTCATATGCTCTCAGGTGAGAAAGAGGAAGTGGGTCCAGTTGCTAGCTGTGCACATGTGGCCGCTTTTGATTGGTTGAGTTTTACATTGATGTGGAAAATAGTATTGGCGTTATAGGGAAAATGGTTTGCAGGTCTACTAGCTAATGTTTTGATGTGGCATTTAATGTTTGGCTAAATCAAGTGGGGCCAAGGTTTTAAACTTTAAAGATATCAATAACAAGGAAGAGATCTAACGGTCATCATATGATCGCATAGAATCTTTCCAAGCTATGTGATCATGCGACAGCCATGGATTTCATATGCTCTCAAGCGACAAAGAGGAAGTGGGTCCAGTTGCCAGTTGTGCACATGTGGCCACTTTTGATTGGTTGAGTTTTACATTTATGTGGAAAATAGTATTGGCGTTATAGGGAAAAGGGTTTGCAGGTCTACTGGCTAATTTTTTGACATGGCATTCCAAGGTTTTAAACTTTAAAGATATCAATAACAAGGAAGAGATCTAACGGTTGTCGTATGATCACATAGAATCTTTCCAAGCTATGCGATCATGCGATAGCTGTGGATGTGGTATCAACATTGTAGAATTATCAAGTGGGTTCTTCTTTTGTTTAAAAGGACAACCGTTGGATTCTAAAAAAAGGGAATCAACGGTTTTAATTCAAACTAGAGTTTAAAATTGACAGATTTCAAGTTTCCCATTGTGAAGTGGCAATTCATTCTTTTAGAGAAGTAATGGTTGAATCGTGCTGAATAAATTGTTGAAATGACTGTTCTTAAATACTAATGCATCAAAAAAATTTGCATTCTTAGAAGCACGGGGAGATAAAAAATTGCAGAGACTCGGGCGTAAAGAATTACAGAGGTTGGTTGTCATCTCCTGGAGATAAAAAAAGAGGTTGGTGAAATACTTGTATGAATTGTTTCCCTATTAATAACATCATAGTTCTATAGTTTTTCTATCTTGCAAAGGTTTTAGATGAAAACCCTACAATGGCACTGAGAAAAGAATTTTCTGATAAAATTGAATACACTGAAAGGGGTTTGCATGAAGACTTGTTACAATTGCTTCCTAGTTCTACAACTAACCTAGTGAAAGCGAAGACTTTAATTCCCAAAAACCCTAGGATAAAGATATCAGATGGATTGTATGACATGGTGAGTTATATCAGGGAGGCTAAAATTGGTACGATCAATGCCAATGGTGACTCTGATATGACTGGTAGTGGTCTAGCATTGTTCAAAGTAGGATTTAGTCAGAGAAATGCCCCTCACCTGGGAAAACTTGTGGTGCCGGGTGTTTTTATAGATATTGACTTGATGATCCAAGTGGCAAAGAATTATGACCCAATCACTAGGGAGATTAGGGATGTGAATGGAATATTGTTGATAAAAATCTCTGTTGAAGAAATCAGGAAGGTGTTCAATTTAAGTGAACCCTCAAACAACTTAGAGAGTATTGATTTTGAAGAGCTAAGGCAAGTATACGATACACAAAGGAATTATCTTAGGGGAAAATTGTTGAAGGATTTCTGCACAAAAATTGGAAAGATGGTTATTATGGGACATGATACATAGGAGCCTTTTAAAGTAGAGTATTTTGACTCCAGAGCTACGGGTGCATATTGGTCACTATGTCAAGTTTTTAGAGAGGATGTAAATGAGAGGATGCCAATACATTTAATGTGTATGATGATTCAAATTTTGCATCTACACCTGTCCATTACATTTGATTTTGCTCCATTCATTTTTGAATTAATCCATAATGGATTAATAAGAATCCAGAAGAGTGAAGTTGACAGGCCTTTTTGCTGGTATTCTTTCTTGATGTATATGTTTCTGTTTAAGGGTGCAAGCTATTTTGAGTAGGAGATGGAATTGGTGAGACAAAAGGATGGTGAAGATATGCCAGTCTAGTTATGGAACCTCACCATGACTTTGGATAGAAAGGATAGTAGTTTCACCAATTTTGAGAAACATTTTGCAGCTCGACTCAGGTTGTTGTTTGTCCTAGAAAGCCCAAGGATCCCAACAGCATTGGCAGAGCTTATTAGGCCAAAGTAGTTTGCTAAGAGCTTGAATATTGTACACAATTAGGGAGATGTCATTTTCTACCTTGTATCAACTATCATCAGGTTGTATGGCTTCAGGGGAACCCCTTTTATATTGCCTTATCATGTACCCCTTGGGATTGGAATTGCAGAGTTTCTTATACAATTGGGGAATATTGAAGAGTATGCTCTCACTCAAAAAGGCAAGGGAAATCTATTCCAAAATGTTACCATTGCCCACCAATTCATAATTAACAAGGGTGGATGGGCTCACATAGATAAAATCTTGGCTCCATACCATATGGCCACTGCAATTGCTAGAACAACAGACCCTGAGGGGTTCTACAATGAAATGTTTAAGAAGAGAGCCAAATGTGCCATGATTAACCATATTTTTAACTTTCCTGAAGATATTATCAGAAATCTCCCAAAGTTGCAGGATCAAGAGGTTAGGAAAGAGAAATGGCTGGTATACAAAAAGACATTAGATTTTATCTGACAATTTGATTCTGGATGGGATCCCCTGAAAAGCATAAATCCAATGGCCAAGAAAATAGATACTCTCATGGACTATTTCCAGGGTATCTTTCAGACTCTAAATGAAAAAAAGAAAAAGTAATGAAGGATGACCCATAAAAGGCTAAACAATTATTAAGCAAACCTGTATTTACAAAAGGGTTACCCCCAGGGAGGTACATGGTGCAAAAGAGGACTGGTTACAATGTTGTGGTACCAGAGCAAAGCCAGGAAGGGCAAATGGATAAAAGGGATGTCCCATCTACTTCACAACAGATTGAGAAACAAAAAGAGGTTGTAGAGGTCCCTGATTCTCCTCATCTTCAAGCCTCTAAAGATGTAATTGACTCTCCACTCCCATCAAAGAAACAATGAATGGAAGAAAGACCTATTCATGTTGAGAAAGACTATTCACCATCACAGTCTCCTCTGAGAATTTTGGATGACCAAGAGATTGTAGAACAAGTACAGAAAGTAAGTGCTCTAGGTCAAATCTTTATGACCTATGAAGAAATAAATGAGGGAGTGCCAGAGCCACCAGAAGAGCCCAAGTTGGATCTAACAGCAGGGGAATTGGTAGGCACAAAATTGGACCCTATAATCAAACAAGCTTGTGAAGAGTTTTTGGTTGATGATACTTTTGTTAAAACTAGGGCTTTCATGCATTTTATTTGGAAATTAAATATTAAGAAATTTGTGAGAAAAGGCATGAAGAAAATCCAGAGAAATATTTACAAACCATAGAGGATGAGGTGAGAAAAGAAATGACTGTGAAATTTGAAAAAATTACTCCAGAACAGGGCAGAGACATGGTGAAAGTATCAAGAGTGCTAATCCTTCTAGAGTGGGATATAGCTGATGTAGTGGTTCTTGATGCAGTTAGAAAATAGACCACTCCTTTCCACAAAACTCAAGAAGAAGCAAAACAGGCTATTAAAGGGTTCACCTTCAGTGACAATCACCAACCTTTGGTTATGTGGTCCCTATGGAAGAATGAACATAACAAAGGAAAATAGATTGTCAGAGATGACCTTTCAGGGAGCTTAATTATAAGGAGGGTTACTGATACTTCTTTGGTAGAAGCATCAGGTATGGTAATGGCCACAACACAATTAACAACAAAGGTGGCAGAAAAGGAAGCCAAGGAGAAGGAAGAACTCACTTCAAAGTTGGAAACAGTCTTAAAGGTTTATGGTGAGTTGAAGTAGGGGATATTCGAAAGAGATACATTAATTACAGATTTAAGGAAGAAAATGGGAGAGCATGGCCTAGTGCAAATATCAAAATAAGTGCAGATAGCTTCCTCCCCTACTCGGCCTTCCTCATCAAGCTGGAGCCCTATTGTTGAATTTCCTCCTTCCCCTCTTCCTCCTTCCATGCATGAGGAAGACGTTGATCAAAAGGTGAAGCAAAAGTATGAAAAGAAAATAAAAGATGTTGTTTCACACTTTGTTGCAAATGTAAAACCTAAAGAAGTGTACAGAACTGCTCAGTAATTAGCACAGCTTTTAACATCTTTTCAAAAGGAAGTAGCCACTGTGGACAAGATTTTGGAAAAATGGGTTGCAAGGAGAGATAATTTGAAATCATTTTTTGATCAAATCAAGGATAAATGTATTGTGGATATAGAGCTAACAAACACTTACAGGTTTGTTAAGGATCTTTTTGATTTTGAGATAAATAGGGGGAGTTTAAAAAGAAGATCAGAAATCTTAAGGGTAAGATACTTCCAGGATGATTTTCAAAATTTTCCAGGTCTTATTAAGGTAGATGGGATAATCAAAGATAAAGATCAATGGATAGAGCAAATAGATAGACAACTATTGTATAAAGTAGACTCCATTTTAGGTACAGATGATAATACCCCATTTATACAACTAGTTGAACTCCTTCAGGATGCTAGGATGCATTTTGCTAATGTAAGAATAGAGGTTCACCAGGTGGTTGTTGAATGGAACAAATTATTGTCAAAAAGGGATGAAGTCTTGACTTTCCATTGGCCAAGTGAAGAGACCTATATTTCTTGGGAGTCAACCTATCCCTCAGAAGATTCAGAAGAAGAAGAAGCATCAAATAAAGAGGCATCAGGTGGCAGTACTCCAATCCCTCAAGATCAAAGCTAACAAGGATAAAGACATCAAGCAGTTATCATAAGCATGGATATAACACCTGGTAGAAGTTGAACTGCCCTTGGGAGTTGTTACTGTATGCACCCAAAAATGGTCGCCTAGACTTTGGGCCCCATTTATTCAATTTATAAACCCTGAATCATTTTTATCAATAATCAATATTTTGAACATTATCAATTTCTTGATCAAATCCTAATTTTGATCATATATTGGATTTTTATCCTAGGGGCTAACTATTTATCCTAAGTCTTTATTTAATTAAAAGGAATATTTCCTCCCCTTTTGATTAAAAAAAAAGCCCACCTTTCCTCTTATCCTAAGTTGCACAAATAAAGCATTATTCATATTTTACAAAAAGGGAAAAAGCACTTTTGTCTCATATGGACATAAAGTCAACTCTTATTTTCCTATTGGAGGATACTTGTGCACATGGATTGCTCCTCTTTCAAGCTCCACCGCTGATTAAGACTTTTTGCCTCTTAATCTCCATGGTCCATTTCTTTGCATTTCTTATAAAAGGAGAGCTCTCTCCTTCATTTGCATATATCTATTCTCTTTTAAGCTATTATTATGCTACAGGTTTCTAAGTCATTGAAGCTTTTGGAGATATTCTTGCATCAAGTTTTGAAGATTTGGAGCATCATTGGCATTCATTTTGCATCTACATCACATCTTAGCTTACATCATAGTTGCATCATCATGGTATCATTTCCTTTCATGTTTTAGATTAATCTCACATAGTTTAATTAGAGGGTTTGTAACTCTTTTATTTCTATTTTCATAGCATAGCTTGCACATTTGCATCTTCATTTTAGTTGCATTGCATTGCATTACATATTGGATTCTTGGAGATATTGGCATTGTTTCCCTTGTCTTCATTGTGAATCTCTCATTGTGTGGTTGACTAGCAAGGTCACAAGTTTGTAGCTCTAGCTGAGAGCAATTTTCAACCTTGCAACTCCATGCATAGAGAGCTATGAGCCGCTTTGTGAGGCCTCATTCTTGAGCAACCTTGCATGTAATAGTTCATAGAAGTGCATATTTTAGTGTGTAAATTTTTGGCACCCACCGTGGGGCTGAGTAGATTAGCTTTGTCCCTTTAATTTCGCATTTTCCGTCAATATTTTCATCAATTTTTAGCTTCATTTTCAGTCTCTGGTTTTTTTTCTCAGAGTATCGCGCGATACTTCTTAGAAATATCGCGTGATATATCTCTGTATAGCGGTGCGATACTTCGCGCTTGCTAGAAATATCGCCTGCTTTGAAGAGAAATATCACGCGATAGTTCACCCTTTACAGACTATCGCCTGACCTGCCTGGAGTATATCGCCCATTTTTTTTGAAATTTTGCAAATGGTATCAAAAGTTTAAGTGTGATATATCGTTGGAAAGGTCTTTCTGAGCCTAATCCAACCATGATGGTTTCATTTTCAGATTTTATCATTTGATTAGATATTTTTGTAGATTATCTAATTTTTCATGTACTAATCATTGGTAGATTTTGGATTTTGCTTCTCCTAACTCTTGTTGGTCTAACAAGTTGTGGTTGTAGGTGCTCTCATTACTTGAAATTTGTCAAAAGAACGCATGTCAAAGAGGGCTACTAATGGTTTTTGTAGGGTTGCCCAAGCATAAAAACAAAAAAAATTCTTGTTTGTTTATTTGCTTTCCTTTCAATGTGGCATTCACTAATTGTATTAGGAATCTTAATACCTTGTGAAAGGGATCTTGAGGTGGTAGGAGAAGTATGCTCTTCACCTTTAGGTGAATCAAAAAATCTTGACCCATCTTAAGGTTTTGGAAGCAAGGGGGTAATTGAACTCTTTGCTTGGTGTGTTTGGGAGAGATTCTTGAGATAGGGGAGTATGCTCTTCACCCTTGTGGTGAATCAAAAACCTTGAACCTCAAGAGTTGATCCATTTTTTTTTAGTTTAGGAATCCTTTAGCGGGCCTGCTCTTGAGCAATCAAGAGGAACGACTCAAGTGGGGACAACCTTGTCATCATTTTCCTTGGTGGCAAGTGATTCCAACTCACTATAATCTCAAGGCTATCAAGGACACCAAAAACCTTGGTAGACATAACATTTATCTTCGTTTGATGTGAGTAGCTCATGGGGTTGCGACCATGGGGAAAACATTGAACAAGAATGCTTAAGGTACTCTTGAGGCCGCGAGGTCCTAGTCCTTTATGAGGAGCAAGAGGAGTGTTGTGAACGGAAATCCTTATTAAGAACCATTAGATAGAAGCCACCCTCTTTTAGCCGCTTATCTTCTTAGTGCAAGGATTGATCCAAGTGGTTTACCCGGATCACCTTAAGATACTCACCATATGTGTCCCTTTGGTTGTGTCATTTGACATTTCCATGACAAAGCCAACATCTCTTGTGGGTAACCACTTGGTGTGAGGCGAAGGGGCATCAAGTTGTGGGCTAAGTTGGTAAGTATTGAGCCTTGACCTTCTAGGTAGTAATTGCTTGAATTGTCTTCGATTGTGCTATACCAGTGTAAACGTTCTCACATACAAACAATCGGTAGCTTCCATAGGGTGCAATTTTATTTTTGATATCACAAGTGCTTGTCTTGGCAAGGTTGCTTTTGCCCTTGTTTCAAGTGTTTGAAGACATGTTTGATCCTCTACTATTTGCAAACCTGTCCAAATGCTGTTGAATTTGTGATTGAAATCAGACATTTTCACCCTCACATTCAGAAACTTGAAATTAGACCTTGAAAACTCAAAATTTTGCACAAATTGGTCAAGATCAACATCAGTATCACATTAGCCAAAGAGAAATATCGCATTAGAAGGTTGTTCTTGGTGAGAAAGTTTATCTCTAGAATTGTGAGCTACATTCTTGGGAAATTCTCATACTCTTATTGTCCAAATAATTTTCATTTAAACTCAATTTCAATTATCTTTTGGCCTAGCCCAACCTCCTGGTTCAAAAGTGCAAGGGTAGTCACCCTTTGATTTGAAGCACCTCTTTGACAGTGTTGGTAAAGCCCCTGCTTCTATCTTTTCATTTCTCTTTGGACAATAGAGAACTTTGATTATCCTAGTTTGGTGTTGACATTTTGTGAGGTCATCCTATTACCAAGGGTCTTCTATTTTTAGTCTTCCTTGGTCAGTCCAAATCTTAGATCCTAGGTGTTGTCATGTTGCTCAACATCTCAATGAACGTTATGGTATCAATTGCACAAGATGGCTCTTAGTCTTCTTCTTTCTTCTCCATTTCCCATGTTCTTCTGAAGTCTTCTATTCCCATGGGAAATTCTTCTTCTTCTTCTTGATTCTTTCCTCTTATTATCTAGTCTACACTCTTCTATTCATCTATTCATTTCTTCCATGCTTGATTACTTCTCTTCTACAACCATGAATCTTGACTATCTAGCTTTGGAACCTTTATTAAGAATAGATGATCTTGAGCTCATTGACATATTCGAAAAGTGTTGTTCCTCCAAAATTCTCATGAGTGATGAATTTATAGAAAAAATAAAAGAAAAGATGATTAAATCAGATGCCTTTGCTAGAATCATAAACATGATCATATCACGATCTTCTTCTTCCAAACATTCTTCATCATCTAATCTTCTCATTCTTCATCTTCTAAGTCTTATCATAATTCTTATAAACCCCATTCGAATTCTTCATCTTCCAAATCTTATCATGAATCTTCTAAACATCATTTGAATTCCTCATTATCCAAGTATTCTTCTTCCACTGGGTCTTCATTTTCCTCTTCTTCAAGATCTCATTCTTCTTCTACTTCTCCCAAGAGTCTTACTTCTCTTCAGAAGACATACCATAATGAGCAACATGATGATGACACCTATGTTCCTAAGAGTCCTCCTCGTCGTGCGCTTAGGCTTACTAAAGGATCATCCTATTGGGTAGATTGTGATGGGGATCCATATGATTCTGAATTTGAAGAATTCTTTGATGATTTTTGCGAACAATACAATATTCCTACCGAGGAAGAGAAAATCTACCGCACTGATTTCAAACGTCAAAAGAATCTCTCCTCTAAAAGTTCTCATGCTGAAAATAAAGATTACACTCTCCAGAAAGATCATGTTAATGCTGAGCCTTTGTCTTGTGATGGTCCCCTTCCATTTGCCACTTCCTCCAATACCCACACACTTCCTAAAGCTTCTGAGTCATCCAAATCTTTCACAAATCCTTCATCCAACAAAGATCCTAAGACTTTCCATGCGGTTCCCTATAGTGATCCTCAAGGGCCACCTCTTAAAGATACTCAAGATAACCTTCACTTGGCTGCAAATACTTTCAATAATGTCAAACCTAAAGAGCCTAAGCCTTCATCCGCTATAATGCCTATTTCAGCTAGTCCTTCACCACCTCTTCCAAAGTCTTCCATACAATTCCAACATGCTTCCTTGTCCTTAGAAGTGGCTCCATGTCAAAAGGACTCTAAAAATGAAAAAGAAAAGAATATAAATAAAGATCAAGATCAAGAACCCTCCATATCATCCAATTCTCTTCATGATGTATCTTCTCCATTGCATGGTTCTTTTGATCCTTTATGCTCTTCCGCATTCATTCCACCATCTCCTAAGCAAGATCAAGCTACTACTTACACCGTTGAGCTTATTGATAATCAAAATAACCTTACCACACTTGCACTTTCCAAAGATGATACTTCCATTAAGGTTATTAAAAATGGTGTCATTACTTATGATGTAAAACCTATTGAAAATCGAAATAAAGTTGATACGCTTATGCTACCCAACGATACTTGTCAAGATCAAAGTCTTCCATCTTCTTGTTCTACCACTCCATGTTCACTTCCACTTTCTACTCTTCCTAAGTCTTCACAAGCTACGAACAATCCTGTCAAAGAAGGTGCTCCTATTCAAGATGTGCATGATCCTATTGAAAATCCTAATGCTCATTCTAAAGATGCTGATATCCTTGGTTGTGATATAGATGCTGATGAACTTATTGATTATCCTTTTGCATCTTCCACGTACATCCTTGGACCTCCTCCACCAATACTAAGGGCTTCACGTCTTCCTTCCATATTGGGCCCTTATGTCCCTTTACTTTCCCCTCCTAACTCTCCTAATTCATCATCCATCTTGGGTCCTTACGTCCCTCCATCTCCTATCTTTCCTCAAGATCAACATAGATGCATACCCTTGAATCCTTTTCATCCACCCACCCATCTAAACCAATCGTATCATCCTTCTTCTTCCACAAGTCCCAAGTCTTTTGGAAGTAACTTGAATGTTCAATACAAGAAAAACAAGCAATACAAGAATCCATCAAAAAAAGAAGATCACCATGTCCCCTCTAATCGACATGGAAGCATAAAGTGAAAAGAGATATCTAAGAAGAAAACTACAAGACAAGTATGGGTTCCAAAATCCATCATTGAAGATATTCTCTCTAAATCATCCAAAAGAAATGAAAAGCCTAAGTCTATATGGATTCCAAAGTCTCTCTTGAAAGAGTCTAATATTGAACAAAAAGTGAAGTTGACATTCAAGCTTCCAAAGGCTTCCACTTCATCTTCTTTCAAAAATGATCTTCCATTCCATGCGCCTAAGCTGCAACCTTTGCTATATGTTCACCATATTCCTTCGTGTATTCCTTCATTCATGTGTCCTCCATCCTCTCGCCACCCTTCAAGGTGTGTGTGTTGATGTTGATCTTGTCTTCCTTTCCATCTACCTTTTCACAATCCTTTCATTCATTATCCTTCTACCTTCTATCATTTTTCCTCATTTGCCTCTTTTTCCTATCTTCCAACCTCACTCGCTTTATATAAAGCCTTATCCTCCATTTTCCTCTTTCATCTTCCTTTTCTTATTAGCATCTTTGAGCATATCATTTTGGATCCTTTGCATCTCATGATTTATCCTTTCAAGGAGCATTATCTAAAAAGCTTGCTTTCTTCCAAAAAATTAAAAAATTAAAAAAAATAGAAAAATGAGAAAAAACAAAAAAATGATGAAAAAATTGAAAATGTGCCATGGTGAAAACCTGGAAACAGGCACCTTGGTAGCAAAAGTAAAGAGAAATAAATTCATCCTATGGTGAAAACCACTCCCTTGTGGCACCTTGGATAAGTACCATGATGAAAACCTGGCAATCAGGCATCATGCGTAGTTCTTCTACATTTTTCATCCATTTCATCTTCTCTCTTTGATCTTGACAATGTTGACCTATACACGAATATTTGGCTATCTTGTGAGCTATTTTCCGATGATCTTGCTTTCATTCCTTTTATGTTTAGCCTTCATATTCATTTTCCTCCATTTATTCTAGCCTTTCGCTATCATTTTCCTCTTTGGTCTTGATCTAATAAAAAAAGAGTAAACATGATGCTATGAAGCCTCTTGACATGTCTACTCCTTTGGACTGCATCCTTTCCTTCTTTTCCATTACACTTTTGTGGCTTATCCCATGCTGGCCTTTCATTGCTTATCCAAATGTGCTTTGCATGATAATTTTTTCCCTAGCTTGGGTACTCTTGAGGAGTTTGACCTTGAGGATTTCTTCCCTCCATTTGCCCTCATTCTCCTTTCCTCCATCTCAGTCACCAGCTTGCTAATCCCTCTTGTTCTCCACCTTCCTGGATATTGGGACTGCACGATGTGATCTTGCTTAAAGAGTTTGATGCCTATTCAGTCTGGGGGCATCCTTTGTATATATTTTATGATCTTGAAAAAATACCAAAAAATTCATATATGGTCCTGAAAAACATTCCAAAAAAAAAATGATATATTGTCAAAAATTCTAAAAATCATAAAATGTCCTGAAAAAAAGAGCATCCTAGTGAAATCTTAGCAATAGATGCTTTGATGTTTCACCAAAAAAAATTATATATTCAAAAATCCTAAAAATTATAAAAAGTCCTTAAAAAATACCAAAAAAATTGATATATGATGCTGAAAAAATCCTAAAAAGCATATAAAGTCCTGAAAAAAATACAAAAAAATCAAAATATTCAAAAAAATAAAAAAAAATTGAAAAAGTGCCTTGGTGAAAACCTAGCAATAGGCGCCTTGGTAGCAAAAAATCCCAAAAAAATGAAAAAATGAAAAAATGAAAAAACAATCCAAGTGGTGAAAACCTGGAAACAGGCGCTACTTGTGGCCTTTGCACTCCTATTTGTTAGCATGCATCCTCGACACTGAGCCTTTCTCCATCATCCCTTGACCTTATTTGACTCGGTCTAGAATTGGTCTTTGTCTTTGTCTAGGGGGCATAACTATTCGCATAGGTCCTTTTGGTGCGTTTGTCTCTTGGGGCATTTCACAATAGGTATTTTTCAACACCACCCCAAATAGTGTTTTTCAACACTACCCTTGCGTCGAGTGTTTCTTAACACTTATTAGATGTCTTGCCTACAGTCTAGTATAATGCGATAATGCTCACTTGCAGATGCGATACTCAGAATTTGACTCTATGACCAACACACACGCACTTAAACAATCAACTTGATAACGATATGATGACTTTATTTTTCTTTGTGTGCTGTCTATGAGGATTTCTTTGATGAGTGATCTCTCCCTGAGAAGTTTTCGATGATGCATAGCTAGAAGACTGAGGGAATGAGAACATGTTTTCTTTCTTTATCTGCTTGTGGGTATATTTTGTTGATCCTAACTGTCATGAGCGTTTATGCTGGTCTTACTTGACACTATGGATTGACAAGGTATTATCCTTGACTGTTTTGCGAGTGCATGCTTATAGCTATCTTGACTTTCATGTGTTTTGATACAAGCATAATCTCGCTATATCAAACTTAGGTGATCTCATTGCATTAGTCATCTACACCTACATGTCTTTGATGCCTAGGTGAGATTTCCACATTTCTATCTAATAAAGATCATATTCATATCCACATAGTTACACTAGTGTGCATTGTATGATCTTTCGACGCTACCAATAATGCTCGATGATGATAATTAGATGTCTATAAGCATTGTGACCTTGCAAGTCAACCACTTTCATAGTAGCTTGCATTTCTAGGTTCATGTTAGTTTAGTTTCTGCACCTTGCATATGGAGAGAGCTCTCTTTTTTTTCATCTTACGTGGACCTGTTGGTCAACTGTGCTCATTTTTTGATTCTTCTTGATCATATCTTTCATTTCTGATCTTTCATATCACATCATTTTCTATCCATTTTCGTACTCAAAATCAAAATCTGAGTCGTGTTTCCAAATTTTCCCTTTCTTCTGAGCAGTTGACTGACTTTTTGAGGCATAATTTGATTTTCAATGGACTTTCTTCCTTCCATGTCTCTCAAATTTTCTATTCTTTCATCCACTCTATTTCTAGTCTTCTATTTCTATTCTTCTACTTCCTCACTGGGGCATGTTGTATTGCCTAATGGTTAACCTATTTGACCTTTACATTCGATTATGATTTCATTCTGATTTGATCAAATCCTTATCAATTCGCTGTTCTCCTCTCTATGATTTCAATTTTGACTCCGAGGGGGCAGTACCTATGGGATTCTCATCCCTGATTTCCTTGATTTTCCTGATTCAAACATCTTTTGTGAGCTTTTGCTCAAATTTGAGATTCTTATCTCTTACTTTGAATGTGATCCCGAATCGACCTCATGTTCAAAGGCCTTTGTCTATGTTTGTCCGGATATGATCCCGAATCGATCTCATATTTGAGTTGTTTTGTGATCCCAGATCGATTTCACATTTCAACTTCATTCTTTGACTACATGTGTTTCCAAATCGATCACACATTAGTCAAAGAGGGGCAAATGTATGCACCCAAAAATGGTCGCCTAGACTTTGGGCCCTATTTATTCAATTTATAAACCCTGAATCATTTTTATCAATAATCAATATTTTGAACATTATCAATTTCTTGATCAAATCCTAATTTTGATCATATATTGGATTTTTATCCTAGGGGCTAACTATTTATCCTAAGTCTTTATTTAATTAAAAGGAATATTTCCTCCCCTTTGGATTAAATAAAAAGCCCACCTTTCCTCTTATCCTAAGTTGCAAAAATAAAGCATTATTCATATTTTACAAAAAGGGAAAAAGCACTTTTGTCTCATATGGACATAAAGTCAACTCTTATTTTCCTATTGGAGGATACTTGTGCACATGGATTGCTCCTCTTTCAAGCTCCACTGCTGATTAAGACTTTTTGCCTCTTAATCTCCATGGTCCATTTCTTATAAAAGGAGAGCTCTCTCCTTCATTTGCATATATCCATTCTCTTTTATGCTATTATTATGCTACAGGTTTCTAAGTCATTGAAGCTTTTGGAGATATTCTTGCATCAAGTTTTGAAGATTTGGAGCATCATTGGCATTCATTTTGCATCTATATCACATCTTAGCTTACATCATAGTTGCATCATCATGGTATCATTTCCTTTCATGTTTTAGCTTAATCTCACATAGTTTAATTAGAGGGTTTGTAACTCTTTCATTTCTATTTTCATAGCATAGCTTGCACATTTGCATCTTCATTTTAGTTGCATTGCATTGCATTACATATTGGATTCTTGGAGATATTGGCATTGTTTCCCTTGTCTTCATTGTGAATCTCTCATTGTGTGGTTGACTAGCAAGGTCACAAGTTTGTAGCTTTAGCTGAGAGCAATTTTCAACCTTGCAACTCCATGCATAGAGAGCTATGAGGCGCTTTGTGAGGCCTCATTCTTGAGCAACCTTGCATGTAATGGTTCATAGAAGTGCATATTTTAGTGTGTACAGTTACAAGATTTTGGCGCTCATCTTAACAATCCATCTTGAAGATTTGTAACAAGAAAGTTTATATTTTCATTTTTTGTCCTATATGAGAACTCCTCTCTTGTCTTTTCTAAATGGATCCGAAGCTTGTTTGCAATCCTTTTTTTCTATAAGAGGTTACCGAGATCATTGTAAAAGGACCAAGAACTTGATCAATTTAGTTGATAAGTTTCTTGAGTCTGGGATATCATAGACTGTATTTTAGGCATATTTCTATAGAAGAACAATATTTTCAGTTCAGGTTAAATTAAGAAGGTTGCATTGTAAAGCATTTTGTTTACGCATGATATAATATAGCATTTGAATAAAATCCAAGATTTATATCTCTCCTCGAGTATCTTTATTTGAGTTCTCAATTGTTCTAATTCATTGCATGGATAATCTCTGTGTGTGTGTTTATATTTCTCAATTTTGATCCAAGATCAGATTAAATAAGCTTTGAATATGACATAAATTCTTTGAAGTTTTTCTTAAGGATACACCAGTAAGTAGTGTGAATCTAGGAATCCTTTGATAAAATCCACCACAGGGTGATTAGTATTTTCAAAGGGTAAAGATAATTCAAAGTTCAATATATTTGTTCATGTATTACATTCTTGCAGTGGAGGTGTTGCCCAATGAATAAGACACTGGCCAGTAGTGGGGTTCTTCTCATGGAGATCAATGTTTGAAAAGGTTCTACTAGTATATATTCTCTTCTTGCTAGCATATTACATTCTACAATTACAAAAATCATAAATATCTACATTATCAATGTTTGAAAAGAGAACATTCTACAATTACAAAAATCATACATTCTACAATCTACATTACAAAAATCATGAATTCCAAATTTCAAATTACAAATTATTAAAATCAAAATTCAAATTATAAAAATCATGAAGAATACTTATTACTTGTACTCGTAGGCTTGTAGCTGAATATGAGTCAATTAATAAATTGTCAATAAATTAATAAATATTCAGAATCAAGTCCAATTCCATTATCAATTTATCCAACAAGTACAGTAATAAGTATATAGTGTATAAAATTATAAATACCTATTAATCGAATGCTAATTCTAAATCTCTTCAGTCTTCACTAAGTGTCAGTGAGCAGTCTGTCTCGCCCTCCTCTATATCCCACATGGAATCCAGCTCCTAAAATTGACTACTAGTACTAGCAAGAGGTTCTTGTTCATTCGGAGTTGGGTATTCAAAATCAAAAAATTCTTCATCTTCATTCTGAGTCTGGGACCAAGATCCATTGTTTGTCTCTGAACCACCATGTTTTGAACTAGTGTTCAAAAGCCCTCATCTTTCATGCAGGGAATTCCAAATTGCCAATGCCCTATCATAAGGAAAGTCTATAACATTGTACTGACTTACAAACAATCTCAAGCAAGTTTCCAAATTTCTGTCTAGTTTGTTTCTGATCTTTGATTTCAAAAACCCCAATGCACTGAAAACTCTTTCATCTTCCACTGACCCCAATATCATTGTTTGACATAAATCAACAAGTTTGAAATATTCTGATATTGATATTGAATCACGTAGTACTTCACTCTACTCTATCCTTTTCTAAAGCCTGGTTATTGCACCAAGTTGAAATGGATTCTCCAAGTTTTTTAATTGCAATTTCTTACATGATGCAAATTGTCTACATTTTTTTTTAAGATTAGCTGAATCTATAATTCCATCAATTGGTTGTCCATTGCAATTTGCATGTTTTGAAAACTCTCTGATCAATTCATCAATTTTTTTATGAAACATATGAGCATCAAGTTGTCTATCTCTGATGTTTTTCCAAAAATGAGGAAACACACAACCCATGGCCTCAAGAATTTCTTCTCTAGGGGATCTTTCACGAATCTCACTTGAAAGTTGGTAGGAAATTGACTTCAAATTCTCACTAACAGATTTAACAAACATGTCAAAATCAGCCCTTTTAACTAGAAGTAGTTTGCCTCACTTGCTTGTCTTAGATTGGTGCATTGGTATTTCATATCCTTTCACAAACACACATAACTCATTTTTTGCATTGAATTGTAAAAAATTCTCAGCATGATTCAAATCTGTAATTATTTGCCACCTAAAAAAATTTGGTGTTTGAAGTGTTATCATATCTAAATATAAATTATCTAGGGCAAGGCATGAAATTCTATGTAAAGCTGAGTACTCATGGATATACATAGTCCTGTCTTGGGCTTTCTTAACAAGCTTGTTCATTAAATCTAGCATGGGGAGAAGACTGGCTAAAGTTAACAAAGTCTCTATATCACTTAACTTATGTAACAAATCAGGAGAGCTTTGTCTACTATGAGGCGTTGCTCATATATTACTCCAATCAAGGATTGATATTTTGTTAGAACTCTTTCTACTGGTCCATGCAAAGAGATCCATCTAGTCTCAACATCCTTGAGAAGGTTGTTTCCTAGTGTTACTCCCTCTGAGAAAATCTTAAATTCTACAAAATGTTTAGGACTTCTGCAGAAGTAAGAGTATATGTCATGAACTAGATCTTCAAATTTTGACACTGTAGGAAAATTGCTTACAATTTTATATGCTAAATTCATTCAATGGGCCATGCAATGTATGCCAAGCATGTAAGGTGCAATACTAGTTTGTAATCTTGCATAGAGACCATTCCTTTGGCCTTGCATTACTACAGCTCCATCAGCTCCAACACACACTAACTTCTTTCCAATTGTCAAATCATCTATACCAACAACTTCATTCAAAGCATTCTTCACTTTAAAATATAAGTTTTCTACTGTTGAATTGCCCCTCATTTTATGAATGTAGAGTAGATGAGCTTGGCGGACATGTTCTTTTACTGCATACACATGCATACAAATCCAAGCAGTGTTATCTACTACAGTAACTTCATCTATGGATAATGAAATGAATCTGGACTATTTTACTTTCTCCTATAAATTTTTCTTTTCCACCTCAGAAAGATAGTTTTCCATTTCCCATCCAATGTTTGTTGACCAATGTGACATGGGATAGTGATGAACTTTCAAAAAAGATAATAAATTACCATATTATGAGAAGTCTCTCATAGGATGCCCTCTGGACATAATATGAAAAACAACACTCATTTGAACTGTCTTTGCCAGGTTTGCTTCATTGGCTGCATGTTTAAACCCAGCCTTGATTTGATTTTCACTACTAGCAATTACTGCCATTCTCTTGTTATGTGCTTCATATTCTATGGCATACTTAACATGAAGACATTCTTCCTTTGATTTCCATCTCACTACTGATATTTCTTGTCCGTCTATGGTCTATTTTTCATAAACCTTACCAATATGCTTTTCTATAGTGTCAAGCTTTAGCTGCAACTTCTTCTCTCTTTTAAGTTTCCGGGTACAAATCTTACACCTGCATTTTGTTGGTTGTTCATCATTGCTTAGGACTGGTTCAATGAACCAGTACTTTGCTACCTAATCAACCTTAAAATTTCTTTCCATTTCCCACTCCCGCCCCATTTTTACTTCCCTTTTTCTTTTCTTCCTACCAACATTATTATTATTATCTTCATTACTAGCATTTTCTTCCAACTGGTTCTGCGTATCCCTTATAACATCTTCTCTCATGCCACCATTGTTATCCTCATTTGATGCATTTTGATTTTCATTTACCTCAATGACAACCCTATCTTGTGGTACTCGTACTGGTGAGCTACTGTGAATGGATTTTGCACTCACAATTGCAGATGTTGATGGAGTAGAAACATTGCCAACTCCAAAGAAAGCCTTTATGGTAGTATCTTTAAGTTTGGGTGTTTTGGTGGCCTCCTAGGCCCTTCACTGCCCCGAGGAGTCTTACCCTTGTCTAGCTTTCCAATCTCTTCACTACCTTGAGCACGATGAGAAGTCTGAGTCTCAACCTCCCCTGATATCTAAATCCCTTCAGTAGTAGTAGCCTGAGGATAGTCAATCTCAAGATAGTCACCCTTGTCCGACATCTTTACCCAATGACCTCTCACTAGTCACTAGGATTCTAACCTCTAGGAATTAAAATTAATAGCAATACTATGAAATGTGAACAAATAATTGTTTACCTTTGTCCTGCTTCCTCTAATTTCTGACTCTCTGAAATACTGAATCCTCTATTTACTATTGCAACTTGCAAGATTGTTAATATGTTATTTGTAAATCTAGCCCTCTAGGCTTCGGCTCCAAAAATTTGTAACGACGCATGATAAGACTACTTTTAAGTTTTCTAAACTTGATTTGAATTTATATCAATCCATGATTCCAAATTCCAAATTTCCAATTTTTATTTATTTTCAAATTCCCAAGCTTTTGTCGAAAATGTGCCGAGTGCCGACCTGATTAATTAACGGGTTGGTGAAATACGTCATGGACCAATAAAATAATTAATTAGTGGGGTGGTGAAATATGTCGTGGACCAATAAAATAATTAATTAACAGGTGGCGAAATAGGTCATGGTTAAGATAACAATATAAACCATTTGGCTATTTCAAGTTTTATATGAAATTCATAATTCATATCGCTGGTGAATAAGAGACCATTAAAAGAACCACGTCACATTAATTATAGGTGAATATGATGGTCAACAACGTCAAATGGAAAATCTAATTGACGATTCCAATTAATAGTTAGCGATTACCGTGTTAATATGTTATTTGTAAATCTGGCCCTCCAGGCTTCGGCTCCAAAAATTTGTAACGACGCATGATAAGACTAATTTTAAGTTTTCTAAACTTGATTTGAATTTATATCAATCCATGATTCCAAATTCCAAATTTCCAATTTTTATTTATTTTCAAATTCCTAGGCTTTTGTCGAAAATGTGCCGAGTGCCGACCTGATTAATTAACGGGTTGGTGAAATACGTCATGGACCAATAAAATAATTAATTAGTGGGGTGGTGAAATACATCGTGGACCAATAAAATAATTAATTAACGGGTGGTGAAATAGGTCATGGTTAAGATAACAATATAAACCATTTGGCTATTTCAAGTTTTATATGAAATTCATAATTCATATTGCTAGCGAATAAGAGACCATTAAAAGAACCATGTCACATTAATTATAGGTGAATATGATGGTCAACAATGTCAAATGGAAAATCTGATTGGCGATTCCAATTAATAGTTAGCGGTTACCGTGTTAAGATTGGGCGAATATTTGCCAGCCTATACCTGCGCGATTCACCAATTCCATGAAATGTTATTCCCAGAATTCACCAAAAGGTGAATATTCACCACTAAAAATTACGCTGATGATATTACCTCTTAGTTCTCTCCCCCCAGGACCATGCCAGAACCCCACCCAAATACCAAAGGGAAAAACATGGCGTGGAAGCTTTTTAATTTCTGCATTGCCAAATTGGGCATTGCCAAAGAATTGATTTAACCTATGGTTCCTGAAGGGGAAGGAGGAAAAATTGAGGCCTCTAAGCTCATAGACCCCTCTATGGTTATCCTAAGTGATTCTGTAAGGGAATTTGACTTCAACTTGCCCAATAATGCTAGGAATAGCATGCTGGACAACTATAGGTCTATCAAATGGCTTTTCTTTGAAGTGGCTGATTTGAAATCAAGGATGGGTAGTGTGGATAAGAAGAAATATTATAAGGCAAATAGGGATATGCCTACCTTTGACCCCCTCCTCAATGTTGCTGAACTCTACAAGCTTGAGGCCCACATGCTGGATATGGAGATTAGGGTTTTGGTATTGAGAATACCCTTAAGGGCATTGTTGAGAAGAGTTTTAATATCCTCAAGGCCTCCAACAAGCATATTAAGATTCTTATCAACAAGATGGAGGCTACCCCTTGTGACAAAGATGAGGAGCACACTACTGAGGAGAAAGAGGCCACCCCGGGCCAAGGTAGGAGCATGCGCACTGGTTCTAGCACAAGGAAAAGGGCTGCCACCACTTCCCCAAAGGATCTCACCTAGATTAAGGAAGCAGGCAAAAAAATTGACCATCTGGAGGTACAAGCTACCAATCTTCTTGAGAAGATGGCTTGACTTGTTCCTTTTTTGTTATTTCTATTGTTCCTTATGCTGGATCCTTTTTGTTGTCTTTTGTAGCTAGCCCTATTGTTGGCCTTTTTGGTTGGTTGCCTATTTTTTTGATGTCGAGCTTAATGTAATATCTTAACTTGTTCTGGGTTTTAGGTACCTGTCAAAACCTATTTTACTTAATAAAAAACATAGGTGTCAACACCATAATGATAATTTCCTTAAACATCTTTGTACGATTGTACACATAAAAGAGAAAATAAAATTTTATTTTATGCTCCACCATAATCTTTGGATTCATAATCATAATATCCCTTTTCCCAAAAAACTAAACACCCACAAAGTTTTCAAAGATTTTAGTAAAATAGCCTTAGGAAAAAATTCAAAATCCCCGATCTTAAGCCTAGCAAAGGAAATGAATATTAACACTTGGAGACCTATCACATCATAAATTAAAACATAAATAAAGAAGATGAAGGGTTTTTTGATTAAGAGAAACATGTTGTGCAAGAGAATAAAATAAAGGGAAAAATTTGCCGATTTAAACACAGTTCCATCCAAAACCATAGCCATAGTATGATATTCTCGCTATTCTGAGTTATATTTCCTTTTGACATTGACCCCAAGCATAAGCATTTTATAAGATGCAATTGAATTAAGCATTTTCTCCATTAGGCACAACCTACAAAAAACTCTAGCAATCCATTCTTCCACACACTCACAATTTACAAATAAACTATAATCAATTTCTTCACATATATCTAGTACTTCTTGTTAGGATTAAGTAATACTGAGAGGGGGGATGAATCGGTATTACAACACTTTAAATTAAACTTCAGCCAATTTCAAATAAATCATATGAATGCTGAAATGAAAAGAACATAAACACACAACACATAACTCATAACACCATTTTTTTTTTGAGGAAACCCTGGCTAAGGGAAAACCCCAGTGGGGATGGTACCCACAACTATGCACTAAAATATTGAATCCCTGTTAGGAGATCTAGCCCTGTTAGGAGCTGAGTATTACATAGTACATTTCCTTGTTAGAGGAATACAAAATCCTATTAGGGGTATACAAAACCTTGTTAAAGGTGTGGTGAGCTTACAACTCTTACAATCAAAATACTGTCACAAAAGTGTTCTTCAAGTAGAGAACAAAACAAGCATCTGCTATGCTTTGATAGTTCCAGTTGTAGCTCTTCCAATCACTGATCTCGTATCTTCTATCTTCTCTCACTAATATCCTAGATTTTCATCCATGACTTCATCATCATAATCACACTTATCGCTTCCACAAAACACTCTATATTTATATTAATTCCCCCATCCAGTCAGCTCTCAAAATACATTACAAAACATAATAATTACTTATGCAAATGATAAAAATAGAGTTGGAAATCTTATATTACCAAAGTGTCAGGGATATATAACTTCTATCTGACTTAACATGTTACCATACCAACTAACCTTGCCTCAATCATCGTAACTGTTCATATGCCCCATTTCATTGATTCTCTATCTTCACATACATTCATAACATTGTATCTTACTGATCTCATCACCAAAACACATGCAACCTTCACTGAAGGTCATACATATCCCAAAATATCTTCTTCTAACTCTACAAGCCATAATATATCATATATCATCTTTGTTGACCAAAATAGTACCACACTATAGTGTTATCCTGATTTTGTACTTAGTCATTTTCATGACTGTGTCTCCAATACCAAAACTCTCTGCATGTGATCACTGCAGCATAAGTGTTTCCATAAATGAAAACCCTTAAGTGATCCCTAGTGCTCCCAAAACATCACTTGCCAAAAATCTCTCCCTTTGGCATTGATGGAAACACTTAGCGAAAAATGACTAAGTGTCAAAGCACTGTCTTCCTTCTACTTCTCTACACACATATCTTTTCTTCTTTTCTCTCTCTTTTTTTCATTTATACTTTTCTTCTTCTCATTTTCTCTTTGTTTCCTCTTTTCATTTTTCTCTTCTCTTCCTCTCCCTTTGACATCAATGGCAAAGGTAGTTACAAAATTTCAAAATTTTATATAAGACTTCAATGCTTACTCACCAATCTTAGAATGTCTTGGAAGGAGTCTTCCAAGGTTTTCACTTCATCTTCCCTTGACTTAATCATAAGTTCACTGACATGGATTAGTCCATTCAGTGCATAAGATGATGTCTCTGTTGCCTTTAGCTCGGTGGGTAAGGAACTTGTCATTGATCCTTCTATTTTCTCCATCTCTGTAAGATAAGCTTCAAGAATTGATAGCTTAGGAGTGATTAGACCCTTCAAAAAACCAAATATTTCCACTACCCTCCCTTTCTTTGCATTCAAAGCACTTATCTTATCCAAAATTTTGGATGCCTGCTTATCCATCTCCAATACAGTTTGTAAAGAGGTTTCACAACTATCCATTAAGTTGTCTAAGATAGCCCTGTCCTTGGATATAATATCTTCCATATTCTTGACATGTCTAATAGGATTTATTCAATAGATGTATACCTTTCTTCCTCTTTTCGCATATCTTTTGGCCTTGATTGTAGTCATTTTAAGAATGTCCAAGTCCCATGAGATGGACATACAAACTTCCTTCAACTTATTTTCTAGGAAACTCTTCTCTGCGTTATCCTCTGTGGTCTTCAACAGTGACTCAAAATGATTGTCAAATCTATCTAATGCCATGCTTAGGTTCTTTGCATCATCCTTTCCTCAAAAAACAATAGGTGTAGGGAGTATTTTGTTCACTGTCTCCATTTCCCTAGTAATCACCTTTACCCTTTTATCTCCTTTTTGTTCTGACCTTTCCTTTTCCTTAGCAAATTCCATGAAGGATAACCTCATGAGTTCATCCTCATCCATGATCTCCACATCTACGCTCACTAGTTTGGCCATACTTGCCAACAATAGAGTAGAGGAGGTGTCCGGTTCTTGTTTATGCTCAACTCTTACCTCAACTACTTTTTCTACTCATGTCTCTTCTACCTATCTTTCTTCTTGCTATATCTCCTTCTCCTATTCCTTCTCTTCATATTTTTCCTCTATATGCTCTTCCTCTATCTGTCCTTCCTCTTCCACTTTCATTGCATTGTCTGCATTGTCTTTAAATGGGTCATTCACATCAAGTGAAGTATCTAATGATATAGGCATACTAGAAACAAAGAAATCTGGTTGTATGTCAACTTTGCTTGCTTGCTCATTAACTTCAACTGCCTTAGAACTTTCTCCTATTCCCAATGGTGTAGGCTTGGTAACCTTGGGAGTTGAGGTCTTCTCAAGCATATTACTCATAAGAATTTGGTCTAATGCATTTTGTGTCTCTTCAATAACCTCATCATACTTCCTTGCCATTATTTTCACTAGTCTAGCCTTAGTCCTTAAAAATGGTTTCAACTCTTTGATGATTCTCTCCCTCTCTTGTACAGAGACTACAAGCAACATGTATTCAATAGCCTCATTTCTTATATTCTCATCCTCACACTATGCTAACTATTTTCTTATTTCCCACTTGATATACAAGTCCTTGGGGATACTTCCTTCTATCTCTAAAAAATTCTTCTTGAAAACTAATAAGTGCTCAATTAATGTGTCCTCAATTATTGCTTGATTTTTAGAATTATACCTTTCATAATATTTGTTTACTATCTTCAGATTTCCATCTCTTATTACTCTCTTTTGCAACATCGAGATATCTAGATTCCATAGATCTTGTGGTCTCTTCTGTACTTCTTTTTCTTCTTCCTTCTCAATCACTTTTTCCTCTTTCTTCTTTATTTCTATTTCTACCTCTTGTTTCTTAGAGCTAAGTGGTTTGCTAGATCTTGTGGATCTCCTAGGTGTGCTTTTAGGTACAAATTCTTGTGCAGTCTTCTCATGTGTGGAAGATAATTCAATTATATCAAGTGTAGGAATTACTATCTTTTCAGCTTTAGAAGGAGGTGCTTCAATTACCAGGCTAGAAGATCCTTCTGTCAACATTGTCCTTATATTCTTTAGCTGTTCCCTAGTGATTCCTACCTTCGCAGTAATATCCTCAACTATTTTATCAATCTTTCTTTTCCTTATCCCTTTTTCTTGTTCTTCTCTTACTTTTTATGAAATTTCCCAGTAAGTTCCCCATCTCTCTTCAGAAGTGTCTACCTCTTCTTCTAGAACATGTTCAACTTGCATAGTGAGAACCTCAAAACTGACTTCATACCCCATAGGGTGGTGCCATTTCTTCCTAGGCTCAACTACTTCAAAGCATACAAAATCAGTTTCAACCATGAAAAAAATTATATCCTTATATTTGTCAACTATATCTTCAGGTATCCTATATCTCTCCTTCATCTTCCTTTGAAGGATTTTGGTCATTGCAAACAATTCTCCATCTACCCAATTCTTGTCTTGTCTTTGGTAGCTCTCAGAGATTTGAATACTAGTAGGTACATCATTCTTCCATGCTCTAGGGTGCATTCTAGGGAATTTATGCTCAATATAAATGTACATATAAACCAAAAGTGAACCAAACCTGAATGCCTTTGACTTGTCTTTCTTAATAACCTTCAGATTTTCCTTAACCATTCTATATGCCATCATAACTAATCCAAATGATACAGATTTAGGTCTATTGTTGTGGAATATCTTGTAACCTAATATCATTTCTACCAACCTCACATCTTGCTAAAAGATGTCATTCACAGTCATCACTCTCTTATCCCACTTAGAATGGGTTAGGGTTTCAGATTGCTTCCTGATGTTCTCTCCAGCTACTAGGAGGGCTCTAGTATTATCCAATCTGATTATCTCATGGATTATATGACTACATATCTTAACTATTTGTTCTCCAATCCATATAAACTGGTCATGGATTCTTCTTAGAATTATCTTGAACCATTCGGTTTTGCGGAACTCCGTTAGTAGGGTTAACTTGATAATAGATTAACCTTCCAAGTGCTTAAACTCTTCTACCATTTTTCCATTTTCTTCTATCATCCCATATAATTTACTATAGATATCAACATCTCCTATAGTCTCATACTTATTGTGAATGTAAGCCCTAATATCTTCAACATGCAACACATTGTAAGGGGTTTGTGAAAATGCTCCTTCCAGATCATCCTCACAAGACTTAAACAGGTTCCTCTTGAACTTATACCTTGGTCTATCAACAAAATCATAATAATCGGTGCATCCATAGCTTCTAAAAGAGTAAAATATCTAAATACCTTTAAAATGCTAAATTCTAGAACTTCTGCTCGAAATGATCATGCAATGTGGCTAAAATGCTTCTTCAAACTGCTCTCCTTGGTTGTTGATTATTAAATGGTATAGAAATGACATGCTTTAAGCTCTTTTATCCATTGTAGGTTGAGTAAGTGTATTAATCATAGGTAGCTCAACTTCACACGATGTCTAGTCAAACAAAATCTCACAATTACATAATATGAATCTCCAAACTTGTTGTGATCACAAACATAAACTCCATAGTGGCTGTACACACTAAATCTAAGCTTGCATGAGATCACTCCACATAATCAAGGGCTGGATATATTTTGTTATCTGCATCCAATGCTCCCCTTAAGGCCATGCAACCTTCTAGGTTGATGTCTCAATGTACTCATCATGCGAAGGCATAGTAGTATCTACTATCTCTCCCTGAACCAATACTTTATTTAAATATTTTACCTTCCATATCTTGCCATCATCTCCATCTACTAGTTTCTTGAAATGACTCTTGAATTAATCCATGTACTTAGTAAGACTTTTCCCACTATCACCAATATTATTCTTTATAACCACATGAGGTGGTCTTCTTTTATTGTCTTCTCCATTATATCTGCAAAACTTCACTATGTGTCCTAGGTTGTTGCATTTGTAACATGTAGGTGGTCTCCTTTTATCCTGATTTACCTACAATTTACAATACCTTGCAGTATGCCCAAAGTTATTGCATTTGAAACATGTGATCTTGGCAAATGTCTCCTCTGATGTAATCTTGATTGATCTAGTTTCCTAAATTATTCTCTCTTGCGTCCATAATCATAACAATTATAACAATAACCAGTAAAGGGTTTGAAAGGGCCTTTACCTCTACAATCTCTCTTCATGTGTCCAACTTTGTTGCATCCAAAGCATCTACCTCTGAAAGGTCTGGTCTGGACTTTAGGTTATTCAACAACCAGTCTTTCTTCAGTCTTCACTTCATTTGTTTCTTCATGAGTCTTAGAACATTCACCTTCATTGTATCTGATTCTAGTCATGTCTCCTTTAGGTTTCTGTCTCTCTCTTTGTTCATCAATTTTATCACTTCTCATGTGTAACTTCTCAATGTGTAATTTGGCTTGAGTGAGTTCACCTTTAATGATCTTGTTGTACTTCTCTAATTCTTGACAGTTATCCTTTTAGTGATCAAGTTCTGTCTACATTTGTCCTATCTACACATTTGCTTCTTTTAGAGTTTCTTCAACTTTGTTTCTTGCATCCTTTTCATCTTGAATCTCTTTAGCCATCAAAAGATTAATTTGTTATTTTTCTTGCTCTAGCTTCTTTACTTGGTCTGATGTATCATTGTCCGAATCTTCTTTTGTCTTATCCATAAGGTCTTGTCTCTGACTTTTTGAAATCTCAAGTTGTTCCTTTAGTTTTCTGATGAAACCTTCTACTCTTCTCAATTTGAATTTCAATTCTCCATTCTCAGCTTTTTCTTTGTCCAAGTCATCATGTGTTGCTTCAAAGTTCTCTTGTAAACTTTTTGAATCCATTCTGATCTCCCTTAAGCTGTTAGGCTTTCTCTCCAAGGCCCTATAGCTCTTATACCAATTGTTAGCATTAAGTAATACTGAGAGGGGGGTTGAATCAGTATTAAAACACTTTAAATTAAACTTCAACCAATTGAAAATAAACCATATAAATGCTGAAATGAAAAGAACATAAACACACAACACATAACTCATAACACCATTATTTGTTTTCGAGGAAAACCCTGGTGGGGATGGTACCCACAACTATGCACTAAAATATTGAATCCCTGTTAGGAGATCTAGAACTGTTAGGAGCTGAGTATTAAATAGTACAATTCCTTGTTAGAGGAATACAAAACCTTGTTAGGGGTATACAAAAACCCTATTAAAGGTGTGGTGATCTTACAACTCTTACAAGCAAAATATTGTCACAAAAGTGTTCTTCAAGTAGAGAACAAAACAAGCATTTTCTATGCTTTGATAGTTCTAGTTATAGCTCTTCCAATCACTGATCTCATATCTACTATCTTCTCTCACTAATATCCCAGATTCACATCTATCACTTTATCATCACAATCACACTTATCACTTCCACAAAACACTCTATACTTATATTAATTTTTCCATCCAATCGGCTCTCAAAATACATTACAAAACATAATAAATACTTGTGCAAATGATAAAAATAGAGTCGATGATCATATATTACCAAAGTGTCAGCAATATGCAACTTCTATCTGACTTAGCACGTTACCATACCAACTAACCTTGCCTCAATCATCGCGACTATTCATATGCCCCATTTCACTGATTCTCTATCTTTGCATACCTTAATAATACTGTATCTTACTAATCTCATCACCAAAGCATGTGCAACCTTAACTGAAGGTCACACATATCCCAAACTATCTTCTTCTAACTTCGCAAGCCATAATACATCATATATCATCTTTGCTAACCAAAATAGTACCACATTATACTATTATCCTAATTTTGTACTTAGTCATTTCATGACTGTGTCTCCAATACCAAAACTCTCTGCATGCAATCACTCTAGCATAGGTGTTTCCATATATGACAACCATTAAGTGATCCCTACTGCTCCTAAAACATCACTTTCCAACACTTCTTGTTCACCAGTTGTTCTTCTATTTTTCTTATATGCCCATTACTTGTATAAGAAACCGCAAAAGGTGTCATTCTCTACCCCTCTTCATTCATAACAAGCACAAGCTTCCCTCCTTCCATAGCCCCCATTAATAAGAAATACCTTATTCGATGTTGAAGTTTTTTCATACAATTTAGCCAATATAGTCATCAAATCAACAACTATATTTTCTTTAGATATATTAAATTCTACAGATAGAGACAAGCACAACCAAATCACTCCTAGTGCTTTTCTATCTAAAATATCTCAATTTTCATTGAACATGGCTACTGGTTTCTTAGCTTTACCTTGTAATGGTTGCTATAAATCTTATTTCATCAGACATAGCTACTAGTTTCTTAGCACTAACTAATTTCAGTAAGGTATTTCAAGTTGATTGTGATGCAAGTGGGAATTCAATTGGAGCAGTATTTAGTCAAGAAGGAAGACCTATTGCTTATTTCAGTGAGAAGTTGAGTGATGCAAAGAGATGATATTTGGTGTATGATTCTATGCCATAGCTCAAGCCTTGAAGAAGTTAAGACATCAACTAATGCCTAAGGAGTTTGTGTTGTATAGTTGTATCATCATAAAAAGTTAGCACACATTTTTGGATGCCTTTAGGACCTTTTTGGGCCCCATTTTAGTGATTTCCTAGATCCATATGTGTTCATGCTTGATTTACCTCTTTCACCTCTCCTTGTTCCTCTATTTTCTCAACACTTCCTGAATCCCAAAGTTCATTGCAAAATGAGCCTCTTCGGGACTAGGCAAAGTCAAGTTGACCTAGTCCTAGACTAGGGTGAGCCAAGTTGGCCTAGTCCTTGGGGGTTATTTTTTATTGGGCTTTGGGCCCAATGGGGGGTTATTTTTCTTTTCCACTCTTGGTTGTTGTTGACTTGTCAATTTTGGATCCCAAATTGTGTATAAACAAACATTCAATATTCTCATTTTGACATCTCATGACAAGCAATCCGTCTCTCATGTTCTCAAGCAATCAAGTTCATGTGCAAGAAATAATTGGTAAATTCAAGTACTCTTTTAGATTCAAGATTTGAAGACAAGGATTATAACTCAAGATCTCTAAGCTTCCTTCCATTCAAGATCCATTCAAAGGAAATCTTCTCTTATTGATGCAAGTTTCTCTCTTTCATGGTGGCCAAGTAGAGGAATTCACAAGAAAGCAAGAAGATCCATATCTATCTCCTTCTTCCTTCTCTCCTCCATTGAAGTGATCAAACATACATACATCCAAGATCTAAGGATTTGGAAAATGTAGATCAATTACATTTGTGAAGACATCCTTGATTATACAACACACATTTAAAGCATTCAACTTAGTGGATTTATTATATCTATATCCATCCATGAGGGTTTGACAAGCAAGGTGAATACTTACATTATCTTGTTTTACATGCTTTACTTATTCCATTTCACATTGATATATTCCAAGAAGTGAAATAGTAAAATAAAAAACTACATTCTTAAACAAGGTTAATTTAGGTATCTAGGGGCTTGACCAAGGAAAGCCCCTCCTAGAATAATTTTCCCATTTTTCATGTGTGTAGGAACAAGTGTCTAATTGCAGAGTTGGGAGTTTAGGATTTCAGAACTAGGTCTTGATCCTCTAAAAAAATCATCACATTTTAGCTTTCCAAGACTAGCCTGACTTTTTGGGACTAGGCCAAATTTTGTGACATCTTCCTTTGGATCTAAAAATTACACGATTGGAAGTTATAGGTCTAAGAATCCCTTATCCAGAACGCTTTCTAATTCCAACAGGTTTTTGTCAGTCAAATATAGATATGAAGTTCACTTGTCCTCTTCTAAAAATTGAGGTGAGTACATCATTCTCCTTTTACTTTAGCAATTTCTTTTATATATTTAGATTTGATATCATACATTTCTAGTTATCATCTTCTTTATCATTTCATAAGTGGTTATCATACATTACTTTGCATATACATATATTTATGTGCATACAAGGAATACCATATACACATCCCCATCAAATCTCCTCTTTCTCTAGATCATGCATTAGCAGCCCTTCATCCATTATGGGTTGTGCTAATCAGATTTGGTCTAAGGGGGGGATTTGGTATTTTAATGTATATGGAAAGTGGAGGTCTACCATTGATAATAATTTTCCAAATCACAATACCAATCATCAAGTATTGCAATATTTGTGCAATCAAGGTAACCTAAACTAGAGACATATGAGATGCATTGAATTCCTGTAGAGTTATACTTTTTTAATAAAGTATACGAGTGGTAAGTCAAATAGAGTTATTCATGCTTTGACTAGGAGAAGGATTTTTTTTTATAGAGATTAGAGTTAAGGTGTTAGCATTTGATGAATTTAGGACCTTGTATGAGGATGACCCTAATTTTTCCAAACCTTGGAGAGCTTGTAAAGAGCCTATTACAATGGACCGAATGAAGTGGTTGGATTATTTAATTCAAGATGGGATGTTATTCAAAGAAAATCAGTTATGCATTCCTATAAGTTCAATGAGAGATAATATGATAAAGGAAAATCATTGTGGAGGAATAGTAGGACACTTTGGCATTGACAAGACAATAAATTTGGTAAGTGATAATTAATTTTGGCCTCAAATTCATAAGGACGTAAGGAAATTTATTTAGAGTTACAAGATTTGTTAAGTTACAAAAGGGAGCAGTCAGAATGTGGGATTGTATACACCTTTGGCAGTACCAAATAGACCTTGGAAGACATTATCATGGACTTTATGCTTGGATTTCCTAAGACACAGAGAGGCAATGATTCTATATTTGTGGTTTTGGATAAATTTTCTAAGATGGATCAATTTATACCTTGTAAGAAGACAACAAATGCAACACATGTAGCAGAACTATTTTTTAGGGAAGTTGTGAGATTGCATGGATTGCCTAAGAGCATTTTTTTGGATAGAGATACTAAGTTTGTTGGTTGTTTTTGGAGGACACTTTTGAAGAAGATGAATATTGATTTGAAGTTTACTTCTAAATTTCACCCATAGACCGATGGACAAATAGAGGTAGTAAATAGAAGTTTGGTTAATTTACTAAGATGTTTGGTTGGAGAGAAGATTGGAAATTGGGATTTAGTCATTTCTCAACCAGAGTTTCCATATAATAATTTAGTGAATAGGAGTATGTAAGGAGAACACCATTTGAGATTGTGATTTAAGGATGAACCTTAAAGGAGTATCAGAATTAAGGGGCATTAGTCATGAAGATAAAATAAGTGCTAAAGCAAAAGAGTTTTCAGATCACTTGAAGTCTTTACATAATCAGGCTAGACAAAATTTGGAAGGCATGAATCAAAAGTATAAGGAGAAGGTAGATGAGAAGAGGAGACATTTAAGTAATTTCAAGTGGGATATGAAGTAATGGTATATTTGAGGAAGGAAATATTTCCAGTTGGAACATATAATAAGCTGAAGATGAGGAAGTTTGGACCTTGTAATATCTCTAGGAAATTTGATTGAGGGAATGCATATGAAGTTGAGTTGTTGGATACTATGGATATACCACCCATACATTCAATATTGTAGATCTATATGAGTATCATGAGATAGAATTGAGTGGTGATGATAGTGCATTAGAGTTGGAGCAGTAGTTTTGTAAGAAGCATTTGGATGATATTGAAGAGATTTTGGATCATGTAATTGGTAGAAGCACTAGAGGAAGACACTACTTTGAGTATCTTTTGAAGTGGAAGAATAGATAGTTGAGGATTCTTCTTGGATTTATTAGGCTAAGGTAGATCATCTTGGTTTCCCTTTAGCACCAAAGTGAGAGGCTCAATTTTCAAATAACCATGGGTTTTTGATGTAGGAGCATCCTTTCCTTCATAGAAATCTTGCATCAACCAAACATATTTTCCTTTTAGTTTGATCTTGTTTAGTCAGTTTTGTATTTCCTTTGATGTTCTTCAAGTTGGCTTGTTTTCTATTGCAAACTTTAGGGCATGTTTTAGATGTCACGTTTTACCTTTTCCTAGGTTCACTCCTTGATTTGTTACTTCGTAGTGGATATATCTTGGAATATTGTTCGAACTTGTGTGTTCTTCATGTTTAATAGATAAGTTGGAGGTTTCCAATCATGCAAAGTAATTCCATAATTTGTGAAGCTTCATGGTGCATCATTCAATGTTCCTAATCTTGTGGTTGACCTTCCTATGTGTGCATACTGGATTTTATAGCATGTTGGTTGAATTCCTTGTGATTTAGGTCCTGACCTGTATTTGGTATTATGTTTTCCTTACCTCAGAAAATGTGATCTTTCTTGGTTGACATGTTTCTTGCAAAGGCTCTATATATTGATGCAATTGATCATTGTTAGGTATCAGTTCCGAGAAGAATAAATCTTGAAGGTTCAAAAGAGAAATAAGTTTGGAATTTCATTATGTAATCAAGCCTCTATTCTTGGAATGTATGACTGCATGTTGTTGGTCCATTATCTACAATTTCATGAATCTATGTTAATGCTAACATCTAATCTTGCATGCTCTCTATCTCTTGCTATTTTTTTATATTGTGGTTTCCATTGTGTGCCTCTTGCTACATGATTTGTACTATCCTCATTAAGAATCCTCTTCCCATGATTGTGTCAGATCTTGATTTCCTAAGGGTAGAAAATCCCTTATTCTATATATTTAAATATTACTTAACAATCAATTTATCACTAAATAGTCTATTTGGAATTACATTTGTGCTAAATTTTTTTAAAAAAAAGATCTCTAACATGGGATCAAACCTTTTTGTCCAAATACTCATTGAAAATTTCATGATAAATTCTTTCGAGTGGTTCTAAGTCTATCAAAATTTTCCTTAGATGGTGTAAACAATGATAAAATGAATTTTTTTTGGCCCCTTTACATTTTTTTTAATTGATTAGAAAATGCTAATTTTTAAGTTTGACATTTTGAAAGAACGCAATGGAACCATTGATTTAAATGTTTTGATGTCAAAGAATCATGTTTTGATCACCTTGCTTGTTGGAATAGATCTACAAATGAATGTAAACAATTTTTAATGTGACTCTCCACTAGCCACTTGTTGGAGTTGATATGTTGTCCCATGTCTATTTAATGGCTGCTTTTGAAGGGTTTAAACCTTACACTTGGAATTGAAAAGAGAATATTATTTTGAACACTTCATTACTTTTTAAAAATCTTCTTATTCTTCTTGCAATGTGAAAGATGTATACTATTTTTTGGCCACTTAGTTGAAAGCATGACCAAGTCAAAGCTATTTAGTTGATAGGAATTAATGTTGGTGGAGGTGGTGGTAGTTCTACTGCAATTTTTTTTTGAATATTCATTACATGGGTGTAACTGGTCCACGTGAAATAATTTCTCAGAAGATCATGTTGAAGGTGGGTATTGGAGGTTGTGTGGTTGATTACCACATTTTGTTATGGTAATCGCTTTGGAAACAATATTCCTAGAAAATTCCCATCGTTGAAAACAAATACTACAGAAACCAAAAATTATCAAACATTTCTATCAAAAAGTTTGCGAGGGATGAAAAGGAGATGAAAGACATAGTTAAGTCGGGCACCTACTACCTTCCTGGGAGCTTGAAGATGTGTTGGTAGTATGTCCCGAAGGCCCTCATCTTGTATGTCACCTTGGACACCAGGTTTGACAGAATCAGCACCTATCATTTCATTTTGTTGAATCATTTTAGGCATGGTATTAAGATTTCCATTCCTTTTTATCTCTTCTCTTCCTTAAACAAGAATATCAATGGTATTAGAGATAAGAAAATTGCTAATCTCGCCTTGCATGAAGGATTGCCTCTGTTAATCTATGAATTCTTTAAAGCCCAAATCCTGGGCAAGGAAATGGGGGATAGCAAACCTAATAGCGAGGACTCTGGGTCAGATTATGTCCCTTTGAGCACTTCTGTGGGAAAAATTTCAGATGACAGCGAGGAAGTCAAAAATAAGAAACAGAACAAGGGCCCCCTTCCAAGAAGCAACCCCTGAAAGCCGTCAAAATTGAAAAACCCTCAAAAAAATAGGATAGGAAGGAGGTTCACTTAGAGGAAGAGTACAAAGATAAGGAGGAAGGAATGGATACGGAAGATGATGCGTGTAATCCCAAAATGGAAGCTGCAGACATGTAGGAACAGGTCAAAAAGGAATTCCCCAAATCTATGCAGGACTTCTCAGGCCGCCTGTCTGTTGATCTCACTATAAGTGAGGAAAAAACCCCTCCTCCTCAGTCCCCTACTAGCTCCAAAATAAAGAATCATGACCCTGTTACCAAAGATCATAATGACGAGCAGGGAACTAACCTGTCACCTATAAGGATTGATGAAACTAAGGATGCCTCTGGGGGGGAGTATAACAGTCAGGAAACTGGGAAAGGTAAAAAGGTCTAGAGAAATTTCAATATCAACACAGTGCGAATGAGAATAATAAGGGAGGTTGTTTACCCATAGATTCTGGAGGATAATGAAGGAAAAGTTCACAAGGAAGAGTTGATAGACCCTGCACTGGTTGTTCTAAGTGAGCCAGGGAAATGGATATGGATTTCCTCAACAACACCAAGAAAAACATGTTGGATCATTTTAGATATTTCAAATGGCTCTACCACAAGATTAAGGACCTCAAAGAAAAAATTCAGAGCTCGGGTAACAAGGAACACACCACAGAGAAAAAGCTAAGCCTGGAAACAAGGGTCCAACACGTGGGATCCAAAATGACAAGCCTTGAAAAAACCCTAAAGGGAATAGCCGTGAAAAATTTCAAAATCCTCAAAACATCCAACGAGAACTTGAAGCTGTTAGTCAAAAAAATGGAAGAAAAAATGGAAACCATGGTTGATTAGAGGACTAGGGAGGATGAGAAGGAGCCCATTGAAGGACCAGGAAAAAGAACCAGGGCAAGAATAAGGAAAAACAAGGAGAAAATTGATCCCCAAGGATCCCAAGTTTAGAACGTGAAAGACACTATTTAGTTGATGGAGGCCCTCGAAAGCAATGCGGCTGTCATGCTCAGGATCTTGGCTTAACTTGTTCTCATGCCTCTCTTTTTTTCCTGGTTTTGACTGTTTCTTTGTTTTTCATACTCGGCCCTGTGGTGGCCTGTTCCTTGGTACTCTAATCTATTATACTCTATTTAGTTTTGATGCTTTTCTTTCTTATCTTACACTATTGTGGGTTTCAGGAACACTGTAAAACTTGTTTTACTTAATCAAAAACAATATTCCTAGAAAAAAATTTATTGAATGAAAAAATCCAATATGCAGATTAATGTAGAAAAATGTAGGGTGTTGTTAAGGAGTTGTTGTCCATGTAAAAGTACTATTGTGTTGACTAAGAGAAAATATGTACAAATCTAAACAACTAGTAGAGAGTTCTAGTTGGAGTTTACTAGATATGGTTTGTTTAAATTAAATATAATTTACAAATCAAATAATGTGGTAACTTATTTACACTTGCAACAACAATATATGCACTTATGTGGATAGACTCCCAAGGAACTCTTTCAACCTTTATTTTGAACCAAATCTCTTTAGAATGGATCATCCCCTTACTATGATTATATCAATCCATTAGTAAATGAAGAAGAAAATAATAACAATAATAAAGAGGAGTAGAATCTATAATACCCCAAAAATGGGCTATAGGTTCATTAACCTCTTACATCTTCAAATCAAATGAAATCGACATCAAAGTCCTAACCTAAGGCACATCTGCACATTATCGAATCCTAATTGATTTTATCTTAATTTTGCATCGAGGAATATTCCTAGAAATATTCCTAATTTATCCTAATTATCTTTAATTTAATGATTATCTGGGGATAAATCTTATTTATCCTAAAGTCAATTAATTGAATATTCTGAATATTTAATTAATTAGACTTAATACTACCACTTAATTATTTAATTAAATTTAATTCTATTTTATTCCTAATTATACAATTTAATTTTGGCAATAAATCAAATCTCCTACGAATAATTGATTAAATCTAAATTGTCAATATTTAATAATATAGTTTTGAATAAAAGTTTGACTAAATAAATGATTAACCCATAAATCAGTTATTTTTAAATTCAAAAATCAATTAAGTTGAGAATAAATCACTTTTATTTATTAAATTAATTTGTATTTAAATCATGCATAATCACAAAAGTAGTCAACTAGAAATCAACAACCAATCTTAAATTTGAGCTCAACAATAAATTATTAGTTGAAAATTGATCTAAAACTCTATTTTGAGTTAAAAAGCTATTTTTGCATGCTTTTGCATGATTTTATGAATTAATTACTCCTTTTCTATTGATAACTCAAAAATCAACCTGAGTTGATCAAGAGTGATTTATGGCTTTTCTCATGCATCCTCAAAGCCTTGGATTTCTATAAAAACAAGGCTTAGCTCTTCATAATTTATCTCAGAATCAACACTCAAATTTGCACAAGTACTCTGGTGAATTGATGAATGAAGGATTGAGCACTTGTGACAGGTGATTTGTGAGATCTTTCATTGTTGATCATAGCATTCATAGGTCTTTTGCATATCATCTTAGATTAAAATCATATCATTTCAATTTTGTCATTCTAGACTAGATTTCATACAGTTTTTCATCCTATTGCATTAAAAATACAAAAATATAGATTAATTTGCATTTCATTATTGCGTTATCACAGATGGTGTTGTTGATACTATCTGCGCCCCATCTAAGGCACCTTCTTTCAATCTTACTTTTGGTACCTAGGCCATCAAAGCCTCAGAGGTGAAAGCCAACGAATCAAACAAAAAGTCATCTGAGTACAAACCTTGGGCTACAGATCCTAAATGCAAATTCACTCCTCTTGGAGAATCTTTGGAATCTGCCATGAAAACTCTATTGGCTAACAACATCATCTACTTGCCTGAGATAAAAGTCTTTGATCTTGAACCTAAACCCAAATGGTGGAGAGAGAATGATTTTTGTGACTTCCATCGCAATAAGGGTCATAAAACTAATAATTGTGTTCGCTTGAAACATCTCATACAAGACAAAATTGATAATGGTGAGATCACAATTGATAATCATAAGAGAAATCATGATCATACAACATTCATAGAATGATTCCTGAAACATGGTCAAGGAGATTCATCTTCTCAGCCTAATATGGGTGCTAAAGTCAATTATACTTACTCTGGAAATAATGTTGTTATCAATATGGTTGAACCATGCCTATCTGAACATTGCAATGTCATCACTATTGTGTGAAGAGATAGAGATAATCAATTAGAGAATGCAATTACTTGATCACGGGCTCAGGCACATCTTCAAGGACAAAATTTTGATTCATCCAATGTCCCTAAGATGCCTTTTAATCTTTCATATACTTCTAAATAGAGGGCTGCCTCAAAGTCAAATCCTAAAGATACGAGGCCTACATCATATAGTATAGTCCAACAACTCCAGCATACAAATGCTAAAATCTCCATGTTTGAGTTACTTCAGATATCTCCAGCTCGTAGAGCCATTTTAGACAAAGCTTTTCTTAGATCCAATGTTCCTAATAACCTTGATTTAGATAGATTTCAGACTATGGTTGGTCATCTGACGTCTCCGCAATATATCTCCTTTTTAGAGGAAGATGACAACTCCTTGAGTCATCCGCATAACCAACCCTTGCATATTGAAGTCTTGATCCAAAACCATCATGTCAAACATGTGTTGATAGATGGAGGCGTTGGTCTCAACATTTGTTCTTACAACTTGGTTACACAATTGGGCTTATCTGAAGCTGCCATTGATCCTAAAAATAAAATCACTATCAAGGCTTATGATGAAGAAGAAAGATCTTCTAAAGGAACAATTGTCTTGCTTACCAAAATAGGTCCGATCATCAGGGATACTACATGTCAACTTCTTGATATACCTTTGGCTTACAATATTCTTCTAGGGAGACCCTGGATACATGAAATGAGAGCTATTCCTTCCACATATCATCAATATGTTAAATTTACTTATGAAGGAGTAGAGGTGATGATTCCAGCTAAGTTCTCTACAACTGGCAATGCATTAAAAGAAAGTGCTGATAAACTTGTTCCTAACAACGGAGAATCTTCCAATAAACAATTGACAAGCCTTCTACATCTAAGATAGATGACATTGCTAAAGAGGCTAAAATCAAGGAAAGTGGTATGGGAGAATACATAATGGAACCAGTCTTATCTCTCATGTCTCTCCCATTATCACCAAAGTCTTATGGACAACCTTTAGACAAAATGAAGCCTAATGCTAAAGAATCCCAAGTCATATTCAATGAAAGCTTTATCCCAGAGAAAGTATCTAAACAAGAGTTTGAAGAAGATAAAGCTGTATTGGCATGGTTATATAAAGATGAATCTCAATCCCAGTCAGTCTAGAAATGTGACTCCAAAATTATGAAATCTCCTTCAAAGTCATATGGACCAGGGGATAAACTGATGGCTAAGATGGGATATACTAGAAAAGGACCTCTAGGACTATAGGGAAAAGGTCTCATTTCCCCTCTTGACCACAAGGGTCGAACCAACAAAGATACAATAGGTCTAGGTTATTGTAAGAAGCCCTTTTATCTCAAAGGAAGTTCTTCCCATGTGATAGAATAGATAGAACCAGAGTTAGCCACAAATAAAGAAGATGTTCATCCTAGTGGCTGATTCAAACATGATTGATGAGCTTATTCCTTATGAGCACTTTCCTAAAGAAATCAAAGACCTTAAAGTTGAAATTTATCCAATCAAAAGAGTCAATGTAGTAGACACACAAGAACCTACTATAGAACAAGAGATAGTTGTATCACAAGAACTAGTTAATCTTGAAGAAAATTAGACAAACAAAGAGGAAGGTAAGCCTATTATTATAGCTGAACACTTGGAGCATTCCAATGATTCTGAGATGGACTCTCATGAGTATGAATTCAAATCTTGAATCTGAAGGTAATCCTACTTGGGGTATTCGCCCTAACTTTACACATGTTCTCAGATTTCCTAGAGGTCTAGATGGAGAAACAAAAGATGAATCTAATGACTATGAATGGGGAGTCATTCGAGAACTAGATGAACTTATTATAGAAAAACATGTTGATGTTATTCACCAATATGCACCTAAACCTAACATAAGTCTAGAACAAAATGTTGAACTTAACGAGTCTGATCCACCTATGGCTGAAATGGAATCCTATGATGACATTGAGCCTATTCACGAATTGAATGTCTTGAGTTGTAATATCACCTTTGATCTCAAGAGTCAGGTTAGGACCAATGATGACATATCCATATCCATAAACACTATTTCCCAATCCCTCCCACCTTTGACTATCCAACATCCTGAACTTCTTGACGAAACTTCCACGAATCCGATCCAAGATATCTATACTTTTCCCAATGACTATGCCCTTGCTTGCTACCTAAATGCAGTTGAGCATATGAGGACTTCCATCAATGAACTGAGTGTTAGCATGACAGAGTTAGATATCAAATATATCAGTCAAAAGAATAAGAATAAAAATAAAAAGAAATGGAGTTATGAGGGTGAAAACCACTTTGTGGCAGTCTCAGAACCTAAAATACTAAAGAAAAAAGATGTATCCAAAGGTGAAAACCTCTATGAGGCACCTAAGAATGATATATTTGATGTCCTTTTGAGTCATTTATAGGATAGATCTCCATTTCTAATTGAGTCCACTCAATCTATCAACTTGGGTACAACAGAGGAACCACAGTTGATTCATGTTGCATAATCTTTATCAGAAGAAGAGAAGAAAGCATTTACAAAATTCTTGATAGAAAAGAAGATCACATTTGCATGGAAATATTTAGATATACCTGGACTTGATCCTGATCTCATAATGCATCATTTATCTATTGCTCCTGGAGTAAAACCTGTTAAACAAAAGTTGAGAAAGATGCATCCTCATGTTGCACTCTTAGTAAAAGCTGAATTAGAGAAGCTCTTAAAAGTCAAATTTATTTGAGTTATTGATTATGCAAAATGGATCTCTAATATTGTACCTATTTCAAAACTAGAAAAATCAATAAGATTGTGCATGGATTTTCGAGATGTGAATAAGGCATGCCCTAAGGATGATTTTCCACTACCTAACATTGATATGATAGTGGACATGACTGCGGATTTTGGGATGTACTCTTTAATGGATGGTTTTTCTGGCTACAATCAAATAAAAATTGCTCTAGAGGATCAAGAGAAAATTTCTTTTACATGTGCATGGGGTACCTTTTGTTGGAATGTCATGCCATTTGGGCTTAAAAATGCTGGTGCTACATATCAGAGAGCTATGACTTCTATTTTTCATGACATGATGCATCGTACTATGGAGGATTATGTTGATGATACTTTAGAAAAATCTATGACAAGATCTGAACATCTAAATGACTTAAGAAAAATTCTGGATAGAATGGAAAAGTTTAGTCTAAGGCTAAACCCTAAAAAGTGTGCTTTTGGTGTTACTTCTAGAAATCTTCTAGGCTACATTGTTTCAAAGAAAGGAATTGAAGTTGATCCAGCAAAGGTTAAGGCTATCATGGAGATGCAACCTCCTAAGAATATTAGTCAAATGAGGACTTTACAAGGAAGAGGGCAATCTATTAGATGCTTCATTTCTCAGTTGGCAGACATATCACAACCTTTTACAAAAACATTACATAAAGGTGTGACTTTTTCATGGAATGGGGAGTGTGAAAAGAAATTTAATCATATCAAGAAATATCTATCAAATCCTCCTATCTTGATGCCTCCTATTCAAGGGAAGTCATTGATCTTATATGTCTCCGCCATAGATACGTCACTAGGGGCATTGGCGCACAACATGATGAGAACAAAAAGGAAAGAGCCATTTATTACATAAGTAGAACATTGGTGGTGTATGAAAAGAACTATTCAATGATTGAAAAAGCTTGTCTAGTTGTGATCTTTGCATCATAGAAATTGAGACATTATATGTTAGCTCATACCACACATTTGGTAGCTAAGATTGATCCACTAAAGTACCTACTAAGAAAAGCTTCCCTCACGGGTAGATTAGCTAAATGGGTCATGCTCTTAAGTGAATTTGATATTGAATATGTTGAAAGAAAAGCTACCAAAGGATAGGCAATTGCTGATAAGTTGGCTGATGCACCATTGTTCGATGATACACCAATGCAAATGGAATTTCTAGATTCCTCTATCATGAACTTGTGTTCTAGATCATGGAAGTTATTCTTTGACGACTCCTATACATAGAATGGATCTGGAGCAGATATATTGTTTATCACACCTCAAGGATATTCAATCCCTAAGGCATTCAGAATTTAAAGTTTCCTTGCACTAATAATATTGCTAAATATGAAGCCCTTCTCAATGGAATGAAGATATCAATTGAGTGGAGAGTTACAGAACTACACATTCATGGAGACTCACAACTTGTAATACATCAAGTCAATGATATGTATCAAACGAAAGATGGAAAGCTGATCCCATACAAGAGAATGGTAGATGATTTAAAGAAATATTTTATATCTATCACATTTGAGCAAATTCCTAGAATAGAGAACAAGGCTGTTGACGCTATGGAAACTTTATCATCTTTACTACAGCTGCCCAAACATGAGCTACGTTGTGAGTTCTTGGTGGAAGCACTATCTTATCTTGCATATGATTCTCCTAAAACTTGGATGATCTGCACTATTGTTGGTCATGATTCATCCCGCTACAAAAACCTTTTCTCTTATCTCCAAGACCAAATCATTCCTGATACCTTAAACCCCATGAGAAATGTTACCTTATCTGTAATGCATCCTGGTATGTCATCATTGGTAATGATTTGTATAAATGAGGTCTAGATGGTACACTTCTTAGGTGTTTAGAACGTGAAGAGTCTCAACGTGCATTAGAGGAAGTCCATGATGGTATATGTGGATCACATTCTAATGGTTTAACACTAGCTCAAAAACTTATTAGGGATGGGTACTATTGTCTTGAGATGGAAAAAGAGGCAATCAAGTTTGTTAAGAATTTTCAAAAGTGTCAGATACATGGTAACTTGATTCATGCTCTAGGGAGAGATCTAATTCCTTTCACTACATAATGGCCTTTTCACCAATGGGCACTTGATCTTATAGGATCCATACATCCTCATTCTTCTAATGGACATACCCATATAATCATAGCTACAAATTATTTTACAAAATGGGTAGAAGTAGTTCCTTTGACTAAAGCAACTGGTAAACATATATCTATGTTCATTTTAAACTACATTATTTGCAAATACGGAATTCTCCACTTTATAGTCACATATAATGGTGGACAATTCAAAAACAAAGACTTGGATGATTTATGTGCCAAATTCAAGATTACACAACATTGGTCATCTATTTACTATCCTCAAGGGAATGGAAAAGCAGAGGCTTCCAACAAGAATCTATTGAAAATATTGCACCATACAGTTAATAAGATAGGAAGAGGCTGGCATCTCATGATCAATCCAACTCTCTGAGCCTATAGAACAAGTATTAGAATGCCTACTGGGGCTACACCTTTCACTTTAGTTTATGGGTCTGAAGCGGTACTACCTATTGAGGTTGAAATCCCATCACTAAGAATCAAAATGCATAGTCTAGTAAACTAATGATGACTACAAAGTGTCAAGGTTGAAAGAACTTGAACTATTAGATGAGTGTAGACAAGTAGTGTATGATCATCTCAAAGTATATCAGAAGAGAATGTCTAGAGGCTATAACAAGAAAGTCAAACACAGAGAATTTCAGGTTGGCGATTTAGTCTTGAGAGAGAATCCTAAAAATCAATCACATAGAGAGCGCAAGGGGAAGTTTGAACCGAACTAGTTGGATCCCTTTGTTATCACCGCTACTTTTGGCTCTGGAGCCTATCAACTCTCAATGACTAAAGGAGAACATCTTTGAGAACCAATCAATGTTCTCCATCTGAAGAAATTCTATGCCTAAGGCATTCAGTCTATGGTAAAATGTCCTGACCAAATCTTAAAAATCTGAAAAAGTCCTAAAAAAATGAACATCTTGGTGAAATCCTAGCAGTGGGCACCTTGATAATTCACAAAAAATTTGAAAAATTAAAAAGTACAAAAAAAATTGAAAAGATAAAAATACAAAAAAAGAAGAAAAAGAAAAAGTGCCTTGGTGAAAACTTGGAAATAGGCGCATTGGTAGAAAAAATAGAATCTCTACCAAGATGGTGAAAACCCAGCAAACGGATGCCACTTGTTCAAAATGCTCCATCTATTAGTGCAATCTTGGTCTTTCCCAGCTTTCAGTCTTGCTTTAGTTTGTACATATCTCTTGGTTTGTTTCCGCATTCCTATTTTCAATAAATTTGGTTGGTACACTAATCAGCTCAAACGTTTGTATCCTATCAATTTCTAACACTTGGGGGCAATCAATATCATATCTTATGGTCTCTAGTATATCTCAGATGAGTCATGTCCAGTCAAGGTCCTTTGAAGCTTCATCTGAGTTAGTCAGTCAGTCTCCTCTCCAGAAAAGATTTTGCAATCATACAAACAAACATCAAAACAAAACGAAAACAATTTGTGCTTCGTGCTTTTATCTCCTTGTATGCTTACTGATTCACATTGGGATTTTTGCATATTTTGTTCCCACGAGCTCTTCGATGATGTCCTTTAACAGATTTAGAGAAGTGATGACTAGGGGCAAAATCTTTTCTTTGTTTCCTGCTTGTATGTGAAAATCTAACAACTTTGGAAATTCTGGATTGAAATGGTGTCCGTCTATAAGAGCCTCTATCTCGAATTGGATGGCCATGAGTACCTTGACCATTGATACCCAAAAAATTCAAGGAAGATTGATCTAACTATTGTCTTTTTGAGTGATTTCTTCCTCCTACTGTGAAACACGATCTTACCTAAGGATGTGAACGATAAAGGGTCACTAAGGGTAATTCACATTGGATTTAGATTGATCTCTTGACTGCTTGATGCTTTGATGTTTATGAAAATTGCTATATCAAAATGGACATGATATTCGGGTCATCCTGGAGTTTATGCCTTGGTGCTTATATCTAATCCGACATTCCAAAAACAAAATCAATATTCATATGTCCATGGTTGTTTGGCCAGTGGGTGTTGTATTGATTCTTGCGCATACAAATCGATATTCATATGTCTATAGTTTCATAACTAGTGGGCATTGTATTGATTTATCCAGTTACCCAAAAATTTCAATGATGAGAATGCTTGATACATGATTAGTGACTAGGTCCTAGGTCTTGGGTTTTCATTTCATCTTGCATGTCATTTTGCACTTTGCATGTTTTCTTGATCTCACAAATTTCTCAATTGCACTTAAAACTCTCAAACAATTCTTCAAACACCTAAAGCTTGAACTTGACATGAAGAATTGATTCTTACTCGAAGGTTTCTTCACAGAACCGCAAGCAGTCACCATCTTGGGTTACACATCCTTTTTGACATAAGACTGAGTACTTGTCTTCATCAATACTTGAAAAACATATCATGTATATTGTTTCATTTACACATCATAGTCATGTTCTATCTATTGCATTTCATTACGTACATGCTCATTTATCATTGCATAATCAAAATCACCCATTCCATACATTTTCTATCTATCATCTACATTTGCATCTATCCATACATTTGAAAGAAATCATTGCATTGCATTGATCTATACATACATTCTACACTACTCATGAACATATACATGATATCATCATAAATCAAAACATGACAAGTACAAATGAAGTCATAACCAAAATCTTGATCTCATATATATATATATCTATATATATATATATATATATATATATATATATATATATATAAGTATATATATATATATATATATATATATATATATATATATATATAAGTATATATATATATATATATATATATATATATATATATATATATATATATATATATATATATATATATCATAAAACTTGAAACTAGTCAAGGGTGCACTACTGGCATAGTGTAAAAAAGAATGAGATTATGTGAGCTATTAAGAGTCAGAAGAGTATCAACAAAAAGAGCAAAAAACTTGAAACATTTAGAAAGATCAGTTATCTGCTCGATCCTCTACATCTGGTGGAGGTGGCGGTGGTGCATCTGGTACTACCTATGCTCGAGGTTTCCTGGCTCCCTCTAATGCTATCATATACTCAGAGTAAGTAGGAACTCTCTGACCAATAGGAACAATAGCATAAAAAGTAGACACATAATACGCAACTCGAGAGGTCTGATGGGTCACCTCTGTCTGTAATCTCATGTTCTCCTCTCGGAGCTCAGCACGCTGTCTATTAGCCTTTAGAAATCACTCCTTCTAGCGAGCACTTCGTACCTTCAGGTCCCTGACCTGTAATCTGAGTTGTCTAAGGGTCTCCTGTAGAGTAAGTGGTACATTAGGATCTACATCCACTGTAGGCATCTCAGTATCCATGGCTGGCTGCTTAGTAGTCTCTTCTCTCTGTGCCTTATGGTGTCTAACCGCATCACCAAGATGAAAATTGGTATCACCCTGTAAAGGATTCGAGCCAACACCTACATCCTGCTCTGCACCTAGTACCTCATCTGCTATGCCCACACTACCTAAAGTGCTAATCTCTCCTCTAGTGGATCTCCTATGCCCTGAAGAACTAGTGGGATGAGGAGGTGGTCTCATATGTCCTGATGATCTCATATGGCTAGCTAGTCTCTGTGGTGTCACCACTGCTCTCGGCCTAGGAGGTGTAGGCTGGGGCATCTGTACCTATGCATGCCTCTGTCTTCGACCTGCTGGGGTACCTCTGACTTCCATGGCCTCCTCCATCGAGGGTATAATCTCTGTAGGATTTGAAAATCTATATATGGGGTTCTCTGCAAGTCATGCAATATAACCATCTGTAACACCTACATCTAGAACATCTTCTTGATAGTCCCAATCCCTGACAAAAATACTACTATAGTCCTATGTATACAGAGCATATGATAACCGAGGGCCCCATCCTAGTCCAAGCTCTCTCAGAATCCATGCATAAGTAGCATGATCCTGTGGTGCATCTTGGATGATGTCGTATTGTCTCCATACCTTGGTAATTAGGAAGCGCTCAAGAATCATGGTAGAACGCCCAATCAATATATGACTCTGGCAAAAGAAACTGAACTGCTCTCTAGCAGTAGGCCAGACCTCTATAAGAAAGTAAGGTCTCCATACTACAAATTTCATATCATCGAGGCACTACCTCCAGTACTCTATGTGTCCCATGTGGATCTGTGTAACATAACTAGAATAAGTATAAATCACCAGCTCCTATGGTTGGTGTTGTGACTAACACACTGGTCTCACTACTGGGATGTGCTCCCAGGCCCATATCTGCAATACTAAAGCACCAGAGGCAAATGACTTGCCCTCCTGATACACGATCTCGTGCATCTCAGAGAACATATGTGCTAATAAGCACTGACCCCAAGCTAACTCAAAAGGAGTCACCATCAGTCCTGCCACCATCAGGGCCCAGCCCATCAATAGACCGTTCTATTGACGGTCAGACATGATGATACCTCCTATCATGCCTGCTAATATACACTCTAGTCTATGGCACTGCCCATAGCGCTGCACTAAAGTCTCCCATGATATAGATCCTGTGAGCTAGGTGTCATCTCTGAATAATCTACGAAAAGCATGCAAACCTGAATGCCCTGAACTCACGTAATCAAGGCAGGGGCCATGGAATGAAATGTGTAGAATCCTGTACACGTCCTCAAGTGTGACAGCAATCTCTCTAGTCGGTAGATGGAATGTCTGAGTCTCTGAATGAAACTGCTCTATCAATGCAGTCAATAGTCCATGGTTCACCCTAATCTTGGGCAACCGAATCAGATACTCAAATGCGCAGGTAGTGAGATGTACCCTCATAGGGTCAGGTAGTGATACACAAAGTCTCTAGGTCGTAGGATTAGAGATGCGTACATGAACATCGGGATATATGACCTACACAGTACAAAAATAAGGAACTCTATCAGTAATTTGGTTTAAATATAGGCTACAAGTATAGAAATTGCAAAAGTTCACTATCTCAGAAGGTGCATTAAATGCTCGACAAGCAGTCTAAGAAGTCAAAAAATTAGGAAATTTGACCTAAACAGGTGTTTTTGGCTCGCTGTTTCCATATGACAATTCAGACTAACATCAAAACTCGTATGAGTTTCGCAAAGGTATCATATGACAAAGCATAGTCATATGAGTTTCTAAGGTTCCCCGTACGACAAAGGAGGGACCCGATGAAATTTTGTACGACACTTGGGTCCCTCTCATATGAGTTTCAGGGGGTTCTCAAATAACAAAGGGATGAAAATTTGAAATTCGTACGAGTCATGAAGGATAGTCATATGAGCTTTCATGCATGCGAGAACTGAAATTTGAAAACGTACAAAAAACAACCTTAAAAGGCTACAAACATGCAAAAATTGACTTTTCAAAGAGGCATAGAGGTCCACTTACTGGGTGTCTATACTGACGAGTTCTCTGATGCCTCCAGCTGCACTCAAATCGATGGGAAGACACCGACACCTTCATCTTGGTCATTTTCTCACTCTGAGGGCTCCACAAGGTTTTCAAAAGTCAAATGTGAATAATGAAGTTGAAAATGACCCTTTTGGCCTTTATATATGTTTTGACCTAATTTTTCAAAGTGCTCCATTTTCCATGAAAATTGCACCCCTGGCTAATTTCAACATTTTGACCTATTTTTGAGATCAAAATTGAAATTTGAGATCATTTATTATGTCAAAATCATGATTTAAAATTTTCAGACCTAGGATGGCCGACTACTTACACAATCAACGTTCAAACCATCACAAAATTCTAGTATTCAACTTAACTAATTATCTCACATCAAACTATCAAAATTTCAACTTGGTCAAGCATGATCAACTCATGGTCAAACCTAGTCAAACTCAATCTTCTGGACCTCTAAATAATGCAGAATGTATTCCCAAACGTGTATAACCAATTTTCAAATCAATTAATATGCTTCTAAACTATATACCGCTGACTTTTCTTGTCAGATTTTGATTTTCATCCCGAAGGGGGCATGGTATTGCACATCATTCAAATCTTTAAATCAAATATTCCTCTTAGTGATCAAGACAACAACCACATCTAGTTACTGATTCATCAAAAGTCCTCCTCACTTGGGGAAAATATATCATCACTTGGGGCATATCAGATTTCTCAAGATCCATATCAATCTGGTATCATATCAATCTGGTATCCTAATCTTTAATCTTGTAAACTGTATTAGTTTTTCATAACCATCAGTTCAGTTGTGTTATTTCCTTGGTTCTTCATAACTGAAGGATTCACATGTGATACCAATATTAATTCCTAGTCAACCTGGACTTGGGTTAGGTCACTCACTTCTTCATAATCATAACATTTAGAATCAGGCATTTTGGTACTTCTTCGTAATCATTGGTTCATTGTTGATATAGCTAGCATCATCTCAATTCCTGGTCATCTTGGGCCTGGGTCGACATCTTTTTCAAATCTTTTAATCAGTTTCTATCTCAGAATTGGTTCATCTTTCAAATCAATCTCAAACATCTTTATCATACATAGATTATTCTTTGAACCACTACGCTTTGCATAGTGATTCAAAGATGGGCAAAATGTAATACCCCTAAAATGGGCTATAGGTTCATTAACCTCTTACATCTTCAAATCGAACGAAATCGACATCAAAGTCCTAACCTAAGGCACATCTGCACATTATCAAATCCTAATTGATTTTATCTTAATTCTGCACAGGGGAATATTCCTAGAAATATTCCTAATTTATCCTAATTATCTTTAATTTAATGATTATCAGGCGATAAATCATATTTATCCTAAAGTCAATTAATTGAATATTCTGAATATTTAATTAATTAGACTTAATACTGCCACTTAATTATTTAATTAAATTAAATTTTATTTTATTCCTAATTATACTATTTAATTTTGGCAATAAATCAAATCTCCCACGAATAATTGATTAAATATTTATTTAATTCATTAAATCTAAATTGTCAATATTTAATAATATTATTTTTAAATTAAAAAATCAATTATTTTTAAATTAAAAAATAAGTTAAGTTGAGAATAAATCACTTTTATTTATTAAATTAATTTGTATTTAAATCATGCACAATCACAAAAGCAATCAACTAGAAATCAATAGCAAATCTTGAATTTGAACTCAACATCAGATTATGAGTTGAAAATTGATCTAAAACTCTATTGTGAGTTAAAAAGCTATTTTTGCATGCTTTTACATGATTTTATGAATTAATTACTCATTTTCTATTGATAACTCAAAAATCAACCTGAATTGATCAAGAGTGATTTATGGCTTTTCTCATGCATCCTCAAAGCCCTGGATTTCTATAAAAACAAGGCTTAGCTCTTCATAATTTATCTCAGAATCAACACTCAAATTTGCACAATTACTCTAGCGAATTGACGAATGGAGGATTGAGTACTTGCGATAGGCGATTTGTGAGATTTTTCATTGTTGATCATAGCATTCATAGGTCTTTTGCATATCATCTTAGATTAAAATTATATCATTTCAATTTTGTCATTCTAGACTAGATTTCATACATTTTTTCATCCTATTGCATCAAAAATACAAAAATATAGATTAATTTGCATTTCATTCTTTTGCATTCAAATCCTTCATTTAGGTGTTGCATTGTCACTGATCTTAGGCTAGTTTGAGAAAACCATACTCACACCTACTAGAATGCAATAAATCACCTGGTTAGTTTAGATTCCATTTCATTACAAATTTTGATTTTTGCTAACCTCTAATGTTTTATTGAAGTGTTGTGTTCGCAGCTAGGTACAAAATTCACACACACAGAATCCCTCATTCTTATTTGTGAAAGAAACCTGCCAAAACAACATCTATACTAAGCAAGCAAGTAAAAAGATTTTACTAGAATTATCCTATAATAATTAAAAAAAGGAATTTAATAAGTATCTCAAATACTCACAAAATGAATCTGTGAGGAATTGTAGGCTAGGCTATGTACAAGTTTTTGGAAACATGGCTATGATACCATGGTAGAATTTCCAAGATCTAAAAGAAAACTAAATGTGCACACAATCATCAAATTGTATTGCTGACATAATTGATTGAAATGTACATCAAATTCTTTATTATTTAGGAAAGAAAATGAAGAGATAAGGTCAAAAAGTAATGACTAACTAACTCTACAAAGGTGTAACACTTTTGAGAAAACTAACATGTACTCATGCAAGTGGTGAGCCAAGATGCAATAGGTGTCTCTAAAAGGGAGTAGACACACTTCACCTATATTAAGTCAGATAAAAGACAAAAATTTCTAAGTAAACTTAAGCCTATGTGTAAATAGGTCTATATTAGTAAAGGTGATATCCTAACTAGGAAAACATAGAGACTATTTACAATAATATTGAGCTCCCTTAGAATGTTCCCTAAGTTTACCAATATCAAACACACGGTAAAGATAATTGAATAAAATCAACATGATGAAACCTAAGAGTATTGAAAGCATTTAAGTGATAAGAAACTGTTGCAACTCCTTTCATTTACAAGCTATACAATAGCCTCTTTACATAGATTTAGTTTCTTAAAGATTTTTTGATATAAAGACTTCTTCTACTCCCTAAGCCTAGTGTTTTTTTCTATCCAAAATACAACCAACTTGTGTTAAAAGATCTTGTATCTAGGTTCTCTTAGTCCTTGTTAGTCATCTTTGAAACCTTCTTTTGACTTGCCTACGAATGTCTTGTAATCCTTGTTGGCTTAACAAATCACATATGTTAAGCTTTCTTAGCTCAAATTTATTCTTCCCATTGAATTTTCCACCTTGAACCTCTCATCTGAAACCTTTGCCATTTGATGCTACAAAATAAACAACAAACCCTAACACAATCAATGTGTAAATTGTTAATCCAATACCACGTGTTGCGAAAACTATGAACCCACAAATTAAATTCTTGTTGGATAATTTTTCTATGAAAAAATAATAGAAAATAAAATAGAATAACAAAAAACAAAGAGAAAGACATAGATTTATGTGATAAACCTTAATAATATGCCAAGGAAACATTCATAGAACAAAATATTGATATTCTTATTAATCAAAAAATAATTAAATGGTCAATTGTGCACAACTTTTTCTATTACAGAATTGACACGTCTCTAAAGACAAAGGTATGTATAATATCTCTAGAAGATAAGTTCTACCATCAATCAGAGAAAAAAAATTTCTTTTTTGTCAAAATAACTTATGAGTTTTCTTTAAAAAAAAAAAGATTTTGATAAAAAAAGATTTTTCTTCCACATGTTTGTCATAATGAGATATTTTTTTCTATGTGGGAGGTATCCCTTCGATCTAACCTAGCGCCCAACAAGTTGTATTTTGGATACTTATTTGACCAAGGGCGAGACTAATCCCTCCACCTACAAATCCTCTCACATATTTAAACCAAAAGTAGATTTGAACCTGAGACCAATAAAAAACAAATCCACAACCCAAGCCAACTCTACTAATACAGACTAATATTACTGTAGTCATAGATGACATATTTTTAACCATAAAAAAAAGTACACCCATTCTCAAAGCCGTGATCATAGAAAACTCTGGTGTTTCTGTCCTTGGACCTAAATTTCAAAGCCGTGATCATACAAAACACTCGTGCTTCTGTTCTTGCACCCAAATCTCAAAGCCATGATCACACAGAACTCTGGTGTTTCTATTTAAAATCTCTTTGCTGATCTCAACTATTGAGAAGAGAGTAGGTCATCAATTATGGCGACAGCGGCAGCTTTCATTATTTTTCTCGCTGTAGCAGTGGCTTCTCTTTGGCTAATTGCAAACTCTCTCAGACGTAGAGTTAAGGCAAAGCCACCGCAACCTCCATCGTGGCCAATTCTTGGGCATCTGCCTCTGCTAAGTAGAAGCAAACAGCCCCTTCACAGATTTCTATTCTCTCTTTCAGAGCGCCATGGCCCCATCATGCATCTCCAACTTGGCGTCCGCCCAGTTTTGGTCATCACTTCTTCAGATCTCGCAAAAGAATGCTTTACAACAAACGACAAAGCCTTTGCTTCACGCCCACTTCTCTCTGCAGGAAAGCATTTGGGGTATGATTACAAAAACTTCGGTTTCGCTCCTTACTGCTCCTACTGGCGAAAAATTAGAAAAATTTGCAACATCCAGCTCTTTTCTGCACACAGAATCGAATCCTTCAGGCAAGTCCGCACAGAGGAGATTTCCACTCTCATCCGTTCGCTGTTCGAGAGTTGGGAACAACAGATGAATCTAGTGAACATGAAATCGAGGCTATCAGATCTCACATATAATATCATGATGCGAATAGTTGCCAGCAAGAGAATCTCATCAGATCTCGGTTCTGAAGACTTCCAAGAAGCGCAACACTTTAAGGATTTGTTGGAAGAAAATGTTTTGTTACATGGAGCATTTGATATCGCCTATTTCCTACCCTTTCTCAAGTGGGTCGATCCACAGGGACTAGTAGTTGCTATGAACAATCTAAGGAAGAAGAGAGAAGCGTTTATGAAGAAATTGTTGCAGGATCACCGAGAGAAGAAAGGTGAGCAGGCTCGAGACTTGATTGATGTTCTCATCTCTGCAACAGACACCCATGAAACTAAATCTGACAATAACGACGATGTGGTGAAAGCCAACGCCTTGGTAGGTGTTTTTATCACTTTTTCAGAAAATCCCTTATTCCTGTATGTTCTATGTCCAAGAAATCTTGTCCAATGTAGTTCTGTGAATTTAGGGCTTAAAAATAATAGCATTGGCAGGGGATGTACTGCTACTAGATTTCCCACTGCTTCTCTAACATTCAATGTTACTTTAAAAGCATTGTTGCAACTTGGTTATAAATAGTCGATTGTTTAAATAGGAATTATTTTTAAACTCTACATCGACCACTCTTTTTAAGCTCTTAACAATAAGATTTGTTTTTAAGGTTTGCAGAGCTTGATAGCCGCAGGTACGGAAACGTCCTCTGTGACCATCGAGTGGGCACTGTCAGCTCTGATGAACCACCCGCACATTTTGGGTAAAGCCCAACAAGAGATTGATATAAATGTTGGACGCGACAGATTAATGGAGGAATCAGATATCCACAATCTGAAATATTTGCAGGCAATTGTAAAAGAAACTTTCAGGCTTTATCCACCGGCACCTCTTTTGGTCCCGCACGAATCTATCGAGGCCTGCAGTGTAGGAGGATATCGTGTTCCCGCAGGAACTCAACTGTTTGTGAATGCGTGGGCAATTCAACGGGATGCCTCTGTTTGGGAGGGCCCCACGGAATTTGATCCTGAACGTTTTCTCAAGAGCGGGAAAGAGATTGATGTGAAAGGGAAGGACTTTGAATTGATTCCGTTTGGTTCAGGGAGGAGAATGTGCCCGGGAATGTCTTTGGCGTTGATTGTGGTCAGCTATACGTTGGGGCGTCTGCTTCAGAGCTTCGAGTGGTTGGTACCAGAAGGCAATGAAATTGACATGACAGAGGGGCTTGGTCTCTCAATGCCCAAATCAATTCCATTGGAGGTCGTTATTAAACCTCGCCTTCCACTATATCTCTACTGATATGCCTGCTTTCCCTCCATCTTGATTATATGTCTGCATACTCCTTGTCTTATTTATTTCATGTATCTTTGCTCAATGAATGGGTATGAGTTCATTTCAAAAGCTTTGTTCCGTTGAAGGGTAGTTGCTAGCATATAACAGATGGTTTATGTTTTCTTGTTTTTTTGCTTTTTTGCTTTTTTGCCTTTTGTTCAGTAATAAAATCTGTTCAGTGGCTTTTGTTATTTTATTTAAAAAAATTAAAAATAAGCGTTTCAAGATTGGTCACAATTGTTTGTCCATAACGTAAAGACTTGTCAATGGTATTAATCTAATCAGTATTAATGTTAATGTTGTTAGATATTTTAATATAAAAATAAGTAATTTAATGTGTTTGGTCAAATTAAAATTTATTGTTTAAATATCTATATATATATTTATGAAGGAAAACATATAAGCAACAATGAAGATGGATACAAAAAAAAGTATGGAAAAATTACAAGTAATAGTTTCTAATAAGAAAATATTAAATTCTATAAGGGATAAGGTGTGTGCACCTCATTTACAAAGCAATCAGTTCTCCTACGTAGAATATGGAGCGATCCTAACAATTTCCTTTATTGTAATCATATGTAGATGTAAAATAAATAGCTTGATATCATAGACTATAAGAAGATCTATTTCCACTCAATTTCCATAACTACATGTTAGTTATGGTAAAAAAAAGAGCTTTCAAACCTTTTATAATTGTTACGTCTTGTCAGTATACAATAATAGATATATTCTTTGAATCAAAGTTTAAATCATAGAGACAAAAAGACTACTTGCTTTTATAAACCAATCAGTTTATTAAAAGAACCAAGCGAAAATCTTGTTTAAATGGTCAACCAACATTTGACATTTATTCCAAGCAACTTATTGAATATGATTTTGTATTCATGTTTTGCAATCATAATAAGTGAAGGTTGTGAAAAAAGTAAAGAAACAATATGTTCAATCTTTTGTATTGGTAATGGTGTATTACGTTGACATAGAGATGCCACTGATGATTATGATAAGTTGGCAACTGTATCGATCTATGTCAACTGCCCATAACACTAAAATGGAAAATGTCACACCATCAACGATGACTCTACATGAGAAACTCTCCAAAAGGTAACATGAACTCCTATCAGGCTATTAGTTAATACAAATATAAAAAATTAAGGATTTCTCTAAATAGATCCAAAAATAAGATTATCAACCATGTGTGGCAATGGATATTTGGGAGCATACCTTTTTTTTATAGACTTAGTGATCAAATAGGAAATATTTTTTTCCTCTATTTTAAAAAACACAAATTGTCACAAGATAGAATAGGAGACTTAGAAGGCACAAGGAACTTGGAAATTGCAAGAAACCCAACTTCTTCATGATTAATCCATTTTCGTCCATAAGAGTCTAACTAGCCAATAATAAAGAATTGAATTTAACTATCATTGAGAGCTTTTCCATTAAATAATTGATCTTCAAGCTTTCCAAAAAATAACCAGCAATGATGTTATTTTGAATTATCATTTCCCCCAATAAAAGAAAAAAGCTATCATTCAAACAATGCCCATTTATAAACTATTTGTTAGGATTAGTTCATGAAATGTCTTTTAAACAAATTATTTTTCATTAGAGGAAAGCTGGTTTTATAGGGACCAAAAACCCAAGTTTAAACAACATGAACAATCATCCTATAAAATAGATAAACTAAAACATAACCAGACATGACTCAAATGCCAAAAAAAAGAAAAAGGAAACTAAACTTCTAAATGGACTACAGAACTTGAACTAGTTCTTCATTTTTCCTGATGATATCATCATTGATATCCTTAACCTTCTTAAATACATTGTCCAGAGAGTTAGCACACTTATTTTTTCTCCTTAATCTCATAGCAGAACCCGACTTATTCGAGTGGGTCTCAGAATAAATGTGCACATCTTGGTCCTTGTCCTTTGTTTTATTCTTTTTCTTCATCCTTGTATTCCCTATATCACACAGAATGGTTCTAGAATTGGTGGCTGGAGAATTACCCTTTTGAAGACAATAAATTAATAATTTATTCTTTTAAACAAATTGTCAAAAGGGAAAAACTTGATAGATTAATTTAAGAAGATGAAATGAATTAGATTGAACGTTATTAATAGCAATGCAAGTAAAATTATCAAAATATTTTAAGATTTAAATTTTTAAAAATAAATAGATAAATAATTTAATGTGATTATAAGATTTAGAGAAATAGATGCCAACAAAAAAGAATCGTAGTTGAAAATGTCAAGCACATTCCACCCTTTTCCAATTGATAATATCTAAGTTTAATGAAGGCTTTTTTTTTCTTTTTTATCAAAGTAAACTAGTTGGGGAAGAACATAGTATAGCTGAAATGACAAAGATTTTGCATTAGTCTTGTGAGAAACATTTAATTAGGTGATTGTCCTCTAGTCGCACCATTAGTTGTGAAATTTTACAATCATTTGAAAAGAAAAGCTTTAAAGTGCAATTTTTGTAATGTTTGTATGTTTCGGTTTTTAAATAAATTCAATGTGCAAATAATTCATATGTTAGAAAATGAGAGAACTATTCTCATCACACTAATATTTTTAAAATACATAGACTTAGTACTATGCTCAAACCATATTGAATTTTTAAAGAAAAGGGTGAAAAGTCCTTAACATTTTATTGATAAGAATTGTTATTATAAAATTAATATATACATATACAAACACTAAATTGAACAAAATAACCTTCTAGACCAAAAAATAGAGTGGAAGTCCATAGATATCAAAATATAGAAACCTAACAAACAACACAAAAAAATCTATTAAGTTTAAATTACACTCTTCTATACGCATCCAAAGACGGTAATAAAATATTATCTAAACATGTGAATCTACTTAACATTTCATGCACAAGTAGAAGGTCTAGGCATGCATGACATGATTATTTAATAATCTTTGTAGTTTTGAGCTCCCTTAGAATGTTCCCTAGATTTACCATTGCATTGTGATAACATGATGAAACCTAAGAGAATTCAAAAAAATTAAAGCATTAGCAATATTTGTACATTCTTTCATTTACATACTATACAATTGCCTCTTCAAGTAGATTAAGTTTGTTAATGATTATTTCATGTAAAGATTTCCTTCAGCTCTATAAGCATAGTGTTGTTTTGTATCTAGATCCTCATCAATCATGTTTACAACCTTATTTTGATTTCTCTACCAATGCCTTGTGCAATCTTTGTTGCACTTAAAATCACATCTTGAGCCTGCATAACTCAAATTTATTCTTCCTATTGATTTTTTTCATCTTTTATCTTATATTTGAAACCTTTCTCATTTGATATTGCAAAATGAACAATAAACACTAACGCAACCAATGTACAAATTGTTGCTCCAATATCACTCATTGTAAAAAATGTGAGCCTACAAAATTAAAAGGTTATAGTACAATTTAGTTAAGAAAAAATAAAAAAAAATAAGAAGGAATAACAAATAGAAATTTGGATGGTAAACCTTAATAATATGCCAAACAAAAATCCTATCATAAAATATTGGTACTCTTATTGCTCAAAGGAATGATTATGATTGTTATAGTGCACAGTCTGTGCTACTTAAAAAACTGATTCACTTTAAGAAAAATATGATTTTGATACTGATGAGATAAGAAGAGAATATTTTTCTTTTCACTTGTTATCATAATAAAAAAAGGAAGATATAATAATAAATGTAAGATAAGATAATTTTTTAATTGTTCGGTAGGATAAGATAAGATGAGAAGATTTCTCTTTCCCATTGTAATCATAATCGAACAGTAAGGTAGGCCTAAGTACATCACTGCTTTCAAAGGCGAATTCATAATGTGAATCCCTTTCCTCAAAATATTACCTAAAAATTGAAAATATCAATAAATATTACTGATGACATTCTTAACCACAAAAAAGTGTTGTACCCGAATCTCAAAGCCGTGATCTATCCAAATTCTGGTGTTTAATCCAAATCTGTTATTATTAGTTCCTGCCATGGCAGAGAACTATTGCGAAGGCTAATATGCTAAACGGTGATTAATCGTTTCCTTCCCATCGAATAACATTGCTTAATTTTCCTATTGTTACATTTTCCTTCAATGTTTGTGAGCAAAAGATGATAGAGCTTTAACGGTTGCCTGTTCAATATTGACGATGGCAGATTTTGATTGGTCAAATTGGAGGGTGTGCAGATTTCTATGCAAGAGAACGCCCAGATACAGAGGGAGGGGGCAAGACTCAATGTCTTGGGGTCACCGTTTTTGCAGAAGATACAGAGGGAGGGGGCAAGAATCAATGTCTTGGGTCACCGTTTTTGCAGAAGGCGTTATTCATTGAGATCATGAATACATCTTTTCATGCATACGTTTCTTTTGCTTTGTTCATTACACACAACTTGCATATTTTTAACCTAAGACATTGGTACAAATTATTTTTTCCCTATTTGATTGGTGTTGCGGAAAGTTGGCAGATGCGTTCGTAGTTACCAACGCAAGAGAACGCGTGATCCTCAAGGTCTTTGTCAGTCTGTTGCAGGAGTTGTGTAGAATACAAAAAGGGTAAATTACATGGCAGATTGCACACTGAACAAGGCTATATTGAGCCGCATCTCTATGTGCTCTAGGATTTAGAATTCTTTCAGAGACAGGTGTTCTGCATGTGAAGGACATCTGGGAGCAAATAATGTATACGAATGTCTAGCGTAGGTAGTATGAAGTGTATAAGCAATTGAGGTCTCCGCTGCTACAAATTTAGGGTTTGGAGCCAAGAATTATTACTATTGCATAGAAGGAAATGGACAACAACCAGGCGGATTTTGTGCATAGGTTTTCTGCAATGTCTGCTAGCTATTCTTCCATTTTTGAGTCTGCCTCCTAATAGTAGAGAGCGGCTTAGAGGTCAGGAAGCTAGGCTGAGAAGGGAGATCGTGAATACCGTTTCTAGTGATTTCTTTGCATAAATTTCTTTCTCAGTATATGTTGTGTGCAACTTGCTAAAATTTTAATCAATTACAATGAAAAATTTCTCAGTGCTATATGGATTGGCTCTTCAGTTCTTGCGCATAGATTTCAAGATGAGAGAACGCTCAACTAACTAGGTTTGTCAGAAGCAAGTTGACAGAAAACATCGGCAAACATCTGTGTTGTACATTACGATGCTCTCTGTGCACATCCCACCAGGCGCTGCTCTATCCTCATTCTACATTACGTGGATCGAATGCAACAAACATCGCATGCATATAGCAGATATGTGGACAGCTAATACACTAACAGGTGTTGCTAGACATCGAAATTGTTTGATGCTAAATGTCGATGAAAATATAAAATACAAGATATAAAAATCTGCCCTTGCCATGGCTCTTGGTACAATTTCAAGGGAAAAGTTTTATGTGGACTGGTGATCCTGGTAAGGATGTTTCTCACTTTTCTAGCATATGTCATTCAAATATGGTTCACATCAAAAACCTAAATGAAAGAAATTTCGACTGCTGCAATTGGTTTTCATTCAAGTGTCTGTAGTTCTTTTCCTTTGATCCATGTAGGGGGCTTATGCTCAGGGGAACAATTCTTTGCAAAATCTATGCGGTTAGTTGCTGCTCTGCCTTTTTCCCCTTGAATTGATCAACTAAGAAATTCATTTCTTTTTCAATGTTTTGAATTTCATTCACATCCACTTCAAGAACTGCTGATATGTTTGTCTCTCTGAGTTTAATTCAGTATTTTGACTACACCCACTTCACGAATTGCCATTTTATTACATTATATATAGCTTATGATTCTTCGGTTTTCTCTAAAAGTAGTTCAACACTTTCAGTCACCTCCAAATTAATAGCTACCATTATGCATGTCCTTACAGTTGGTCATTACAACATTTCACATTTTAATGATTCGGATTTTTATGGGGTTGAAATAAATTCATATTGTGAATCACATCCACATCAATATATAGGCTACCATTATGTTTGTTCTGATTTTCCACCCTACCAAATTTTTGTAATTCAATGATTTGTTATTTTTTAATATTCGTCAGTATCTTCAGTCACACCTACATCCAAACCTGTTGTATACTTGTACCTCTTGATAATTTTGCATAACAATATAATGTAATTGGATGATTTAGTTCCTATTTATTTGGACGTAATTCAGTATTTTTTCAAACTCACATCAATAACTGACATTATATTTGCCCCTCTGGCGGTTAAGCATGAAATCTTGCTGTCCTTCAATAAAAAAATTTAGTATTTTCAATAGTGCCCATATGAATAACTACCATAGTATTTATACCTCAGACATTTCAACATACCTGCTTGTTGTATTTGACGATTTTCGCAACTTCTGTTTCTATGATCACTGTCTTTTTGTGACTTCTTTGCATGATCTATAATTCTTTTCAATCAAAAATTTAAAGCACGTGCAACTTAAAGAAATATTTGATTTAGACTCGATTGAAGCTAGAGAGAGTGTGGAAAAATGATAACTTATTATGTTCAAAAGGAATTTGTTGCGTACGCTCTACTAGGAAAACTTGGAAAAGCATTGCTTCTTAATCAATTCAGAGGGTTTTTTTCTATTTGTGCTACAATTTTATGGACATTTGCAGTCATATTAATCTACATGAGTAGAAGAAATATTGAAACAAAAAAATCCTATTAGGCCTTGAGATCGTTTTCAAAACTGAATGCCTATACAATCTGAATGTTTTAAACAATTTTTCCTGAAGGTTCACGAAAATTTAGCTTGAGTTTTATAACAGGGAGTTGGTGGAGTCGTCTTTTGTTTCATCTTTAAGTTTTGAACATTTTATTACGTTTTCCTTGTTCTATGTTTTGTTGAAAATAATTCAGATGATACTCAATGGAGATATTGTAACACGTATTTTAATAATGGGCACCATTCACTCCTAAAAATAAATACCACCATTAGGTATATAAAAATTATATTGGAAGGATAGTTATACAAATAACAAGCACCATATTTATATGCATGAGATTACAACGGAAGAAAGTTACAAACAGGTGCTAGATTCCTTCAATCTCATGATAACACAAAACAAAATAGATCTTAAAGAAACACTAATAATTTTGTTGAAGCTCAACCTTGTAAATAAAAGAACACTCTCTTGCAGTCTCACCTCAACACCACAACATGTAAGTACAATATTGGATCTCTGTAGACAACGGAATATCTTTCTTATAATATGTTTTGGGCTAAACTTGAATTAAAGCAACAGATGCTATTTTTAAGGATTAAACTGAGAACTGGTTGCTCTTCTACATTACTGTGTACACAATGTCTTCAACGTGACTCAGTTTTCCCATACAGGTACCTCCTTATTTTGAACTCTAAATCAACCTGCCCTGCCTACCCTTGGCAGGAACTATGCTGCCCTGCAGCCCTTGTTGTAAGGAGGCTAGGCTATCAATTATTGTAAGGAGGCTAGGCTATCAATTATGGCGTTGATGCAGTTTTAATTACTGTTCTTACTGGGGCACTGGCTTCACTTTGGCTAATTGCAAAATCTCTCATAAAAATAGTTCATAATAACAAGGCTAAGGAAAAGCCACCGCAGCCTCCATTGTGGCCAATTCTTGGGCATCTTCCTCTGCTAAGGAGTAATAAACCCATTCACAGACTTCTATCATCACTTTCAGAAACATATGGCCCCATCCTTGGCGTCCGCCTAGTTTTGGTCATCAGTTCTTCAGATCTCGCAAAAGAATGCCTAACAAATGACAAATGACAAAGCCTTTGCTTCACGCCCACTTCTCTCTGCAGGAAAGCATATTGGGTATGATTTCAAAAACTTCGGCTTGGCTCCTTATGACTCATACTGGTGAAACATCAGGAAAATTTTCAACGTGCAGCTGTTTACTGCACACAGAATCGAATCCTTCAGGCAAGTCCGCACAGAGGAGATTTCAATTCTCACCCGTTCGCTGTTGGGGAGTTGGGAGCGACAGATGAATTTACTGAACATGAAGTCGAGCCTATCTGATCTCACTTATAATATGATGATGCGAATAGTTGCCAGCAAGAGAATCTCGCCAGATCTCACTTCTGAAGATTTCCAAGAAGCGCAGCACTTTAAGGAGTTGTTGGAAGAAAGTGTTTTGTTACTTGGAGCATTTGATGTCGCTTATTACCTGCCGTTTCTCAAGTGGGCCGATCCACAGGGAACAGTGTTTGGTTTGAAGAATCTAAGGAAGAAAATAAATGTGTATATGAAGAAATTGCTTCAGAGACACCGAGAGAAGAGAGATGTGCGCGCTCGAGATTTGATAGATGTTCTCATCTCTGCAATAGATAACCATGAAATTCAGTGCGACAGTAACGACGATGTGGTGAAAGCGAATGCCTTGGTACGTTCTACAATCACATTCTGGTACATATTGTTGAATGTTGTAGGCTTGGTGGTTGTTCTCATCTCTGCATGCCACAGAGAGCGATGAAGTTCTGTCTAACAATCATAAGGAGCATGTCTTGATATCCCTAAAAAAATCTATGTTGACAAAATTTTGTTTAATGTTCATCTATAGATTTGTAATGTTTGTACTTTCTTAAAATCATCAAACCTTATTACTTCAAAAGCATTTTGTAATGTTTTTACTTTCTTAAAATCATCAAACCTTATTACTTCAAAAGCATTGATATCACCGTGATCAAAGATTCTTCAAATATAAATAGTGAATTGTTTAAACAGGAGATTCTGAATGTGCTTTAAAAACAAAGTAGAAATCCGTTTTTAAACTCTAATATATGCAGTTTTAAGACTTGTATTTTAGTTTTGCAGGGCTTGATAACTGCAGGTACTGAAACATCCTCTGTAACCATCGAATGGGCACTGTCAGCTCTGGTACAACACCCAGATATTTTGGGCAAAGCCCAACAAGAGATTGATATTCATGTCGGGCGGGATCGACTAATGGAGGAATCTGATCTGCACAAGCTGAAATATTTGCAGGCAATTGTGAAAGAAACTCTCAGGCTTTATCCACCGGCACCTTTCTTGCTCCCTCACGAATCCAGCGAGGCCTGCACTGTTGGAGGATATCGGGTTCCCGCAGGAACACAATTGTTAGTGAATGTGTGGGCGATTCAGCGGGACGCGGCTGTGTGGGAGCACCCCACGGAATTTGATCCAGAACGTTTTCTCAAGAGCGGCAGAGAGATTGATGTAAAAGGGCAGGACTTCGAATTGATTCCGTTTGGTTCAGGGAGAAGAATATGCCCGGGCATGTCATTGGCTTTGATTGTGGTCAGCTATACATTGGGGCGTCTGCTTCAGAGCTTTGATTGGTTTGCTCCTAAGGGCACTGAAGTTGACATGACAGAGGGGCTTGGTCTGTCAATGCCCAAATCAGTTCCATTGGAGGTCATTGTTAAACCTCACCTTCCACTCCATCTTTACTAATATGTCTGCTTAGTACTTGGAACAGGTCACATCGTTGGCCCATAATCATTTAATTTATATGAATAGTTTGTAAGGTGTCAAGTCTTGTAAGCACTATTAATCTAATCAGTAATAATATTAAGTTTTTAAAGTGTTTGATCAAATTAAAATTTATTAGTTGGTTTGCAGTTAAGTATATTTTAGATAGATGTTATATATATATATATATATATATAGACGTAAGCAAAATAAAAGTAATAAAAGTAGGATAACATAGTTCTAAAGTTCTTATAGATTTTTTATTAAATTTTTATTCATTTGAATGATATCTTAATTGATGCTAGAAACTTTATTGACAATGTTGTCAATGGTAGTCACACCCTTGCCCTTAATTTGAAGTCTTTTAGCTTGTCTTGGAAAAGAAGTAGAAGCCTTTTCATTGTCGTTATTCTTGTTACTACTAGAAAAATTATTCTTTTATTTTACGTTGCTAGTGGAGGAACCCAATCTTCCTTTAGAAAGGCCATGCATAGCTTAAGCTTGGGTATTCAACTATTTGAGTCCTTCTAAGCTATTCTCCATCACTGTGCAACTAAAAGCCACAATAACCCTCAATCTGTCGTGAAATATAACAATAGAATCCTTCAAGGTTTTGATACGAAGCTCATGATCCTCCTTCAACTCCTTAATGCCCTTGGTCATTTCTTGAATAATGATGATAATTTTACCAATACCATGCACAAGATAAGTATGAACAATCTTTTCCTTTAGCACATAATTGATCTTTGTCACAATCCATAGGGAACAGTGTTTGGTTTGAAGAATCTAAGGAAGAAAATAGATGTGTGTATGAAGAAATTACTGCAGAGTCACCGAGAGAAGAGAGATGTGGGCGCTCGAGACTTGATAGACGTTCTCATCTCTGCAACAGATAACCATGAAATCTAGTTCGACAATAACGATGATGTGGTGAAAGCCAATGCCTTGGTACGTTCTCTAATCACTTTCTGTTACATAATATTTAATGTTTGAGACTTAATTGACGTTCTATGTTGACAAAATTTTGTTCAATGTTCTATTTGACAATTATAAGGAGCATGTCTTGATATCCCTAAAAAAATCTATGTTTACAAAATTTTGTGCAAAGTTTATCTATAGATTTGTAAGGTTTTTGTTATCTTAAAAATCATCAGACCTTACTACTTCAAAAGCATTGATATCACCGTGAACAAAGATTATTTATATTCAAAGATTCTTTAAATATAAATAGTGAATTGTTTAAACAGGAGATTCTGAATGTACTTTTAATTAAGTAAAAAGAAGTAGAAATCCATTTTTAAACTCTATATTGAACACGCTTTTTAAACTCTAATATTATGCACTTTTAAGATTTGTATTTTAGTTTTGCAGGGCTTGATAAGTGCAGGTACTGAAACATCCTCTGTAACCATCGAATGGGTACTGTCAGCTCTAATGAACCACCCGGACATTCTGGCTAAAGCCCAGCAAGAGCTTGACACCCATGTCGTACGGGAGCGATTAATTGAGGAATCAGATGTGCACAAGCTGAAATATTTGCAGGCAATTGTGAAAGAAACTCTCAGGCTTTATCCACCGGCACCTTTCTTGCTCCCTCACGAATCCAGCGAGGCTTGCACTGTTGGAGGATATCGGGTTCCCGCAGGAACACATTTGTTAGTGAATGTGTGGGCGATTTAGCGGGAAACTTTATTGACAATGTTGTCAATGGTAGTCACACCCTTGCCCTTAATTTGAAGTCTTGTAGCTTGTCTTGGAAAAGAAGTAGAAGCCTTTTCACCGTCGTTATTCTTGTTACTACTAAAAAAAATTATTCCTTTATTTTACGTTGCTAGTGGAGGAACCCAATCTTCCTTTAGAAAGGCCATGCATAGCTTAAGCTTGGGTATTCAGCTATTTGAGTCCTTCTAAGCTATTCTCCATCACTGTGCAACTAAAAGCCACAATAACCCTCAATCTGTCGTGAAATATAACAATAGAATCCTTCAAGGTTTTGATACGAAGCTCATGATCCTCCTTCAACTCCTTAATGCCCTTGGTCATTTCTTGAATAATGATGATAATTTTACCAATACCATGCACAAGATAAGTATGAACAATTTTTTCCTTTACCGCATAATTGATCTTTGTCACAATCCACAGGAACACAAAAATTTAGTATTCTATATCCTCCTTGATTTTTCTGTTTATATTCACACTCTCAATAATACAAGGGCCCTTATCTAAAGGGGTATCTTTTCTATTTTCTATCATAATGTTAATATGGATACCAACGTCCTAGAGTCATCAATGCAAAGAGGCTACAAAATAAGAGATTACAAAATAGGGTCCCTACCCATATCAAATTTATTTTTGAGTTTCTTTAGACAAGAGGTATTCCTAACCCCACCCACTGAATGGGAATGGGACGTAGTAGCGGTCTTTCCCTTTCAATTGGGTGATAGATGCTCGAAGAAACCCCAAATTTTCCTTTACTCTTAACATTATTGTTGGGGCGAAAAGGATCAGGTACAAACCCCTCAGGTAGGATATAGTTTGAGTCATCTTCATCCAACACCACAATTTTATGGTGGGCTAGGGTACCTTTTTAGGGTGCTTGCATTTTCCTAAATGAAAATAGGCCTCCTCATTAGAAGGTGGATCCTTTGGACCAGTGGAGATATCTTCATAATTTTGATAGAAAATTTATTTAAATTTGATTCCAATCTTGGGGATGGGATTCTTTAAAAAAAAAAGACTCGACATGCTCCATAATGAGGAGGATGAAACACTCATGTAATACCAAAAATGAGGGATTTTTAGCATGAAGTTTTAGGCTATGACACATGGACGAGAACTAATAAAAAGGTAGATAAATACATTCATCATGCCTAAAGTGATTAAGTATGAAAAAATGGTAACTAAACAGGCTGTAGAATCTGCAGAATCAGCCATCAGGTGATACATGTACCACAGACTTTTTCTAGATCTTCATATGGATCCTTAATAGTAGTTCTTTCATACCCTCCATCAATGGTTATTTTTACTTTACCTCTCTTCCCTTTTACATAAAAGATCCCAAGGGCTTCGTCTGCACTCATCCTATGCACTCATCCTATCCCTATAAAATTTTCTCCCTTCAACTGAAGTGTCTGAAACCTTTGCAATTAGCTCCTCTAATATTTCAATCTCAATAACATACACCTTTAGCACGCCCTCTTCCCACCCTTCCACAAACACAATGGTCACTTGTGGGTCCGAACCATGTAACATTTTCATGTAGGGGAAAGACATCAAGGGGAAAGCTCACTCCAAAGTGCATGGTTTTCTATCCATTTTTTATAAGTATGGGTTCAACCCCCACTGCCCCCTCCCTCACCCTCTACCCCACAATTTTGTAGAGAGCACCAATGAGAGAAAAAACTAGATAAAAGTCAAACTAGATACATTAAAAATAAAGTTCATATATGAGGTAATAGCTTGGATAGCCATGATGAAAGAAGGACAAATTAATATACAATTTTGCATGATCGAGTTTATCATTTCCCAAAACATGGGCTCAACCCCCACTGCGCCCTCCCTAATGTTGTAAAGAGCACCAATGAGAGCAAAAACTAGACAAAAGTCAAACTAGATGCAAAAAACAAAGTTCATATATGAGGTAATATCTTGGATAGCTAGAATGAAAGAGGGAAACATCAATACACAATTTTGTACATTGAGTTTATCATTTCCCAAAACATGGGTTCAATCCCCACTGTGTCCCCCCTCCAATGTTGTAGAGAGCACCAATAAGAGAAAAAAGTAGATGCCAAAAAAAAAGTTCATATACGAAGTAATAGACTGGATAGCCATAATGAAAGAGGGACAAATCAATATGTAATTTTACATGATCGAGTTTATCATTTCCCAAAAAATATCTGAATTAACATTGATTGTAATCATTTTTGAATGAGCATTTTAATGTCTCCTGAAATTATATCATTAATCCTTCACCTCACCATATTATGTCATGATACCCCTAGGTTATCTAATTAGTCAACAACCGTGTTTCCTTTACAGTAAACATGAGTGACCTTATACTCTTCGAATCCATAAAATTATTTCTTTTTAATAGAATCTCAAGTGGACCTCTCTATTGGTGTATAAGATCCACTCCTCATTTTATGCAGTAGCAACATGCTTTCTTTAGTATATGTAATTTATAAAAATTCTGAATTCATATTTACTATCTGGGTTTAAATTCAAAAAGCCATAAATTGAAGTGTTTAATTTTGTCATGCAATATTAGTTTATGATTGAAATATATAAATCCTTTTCTTAGTGAGTAGAAGGCCCCCTAGATTGCCCATTTTTATTCAACACTAAAAGTTTAATTTATTTATTTATGCTTTGTTCCATTCATCTCTATTGAGAAATGAGGAAATATTAGAAGAAGCGCCATTCTAAATTCTTAGAATGAAAAATGTAATTGTGTTATTTGCAAAAGCATTAGTTAACAATGCTTCACAAGAAAAAATAACTTTACTTCAGAAATGACGATAGCTCCCAACTTGTTCAATATTTAACCTTCCATGACATGGGAACATTTTCTGGTGAGACTTGTTGATTATGCACATGACAATGACATCGACAAATAATTTGAGGAAACATGGCTCTAGAGAAACAACACAAAAAATTACAAAAGTGTGTTTCGATATTAAGATTTGAGGTCATGTGGTAACCTAACATATGACCATGTATATACATCATAGATCGACAAACAAACTTCTTCTGCCACCCAAACTATAGATTCCCTTAATTCTGGTTTTAGTTTCACCCCTACGTGTTGAGGTCAGTGATTACATTATATTAACCATTAGCATACAAAAAAGAATGGCCCAATAGCTAAATTGTGACTAGATACATAAATTGTACACTGTATTGAAAAAGCAAAAGTATTGTTCATTACAATAAATACAAAAAAAAACTTGTTTAATCATACTATTAGATTGTAGCATTTATACTTAGCCATAAAACATGGAAAACAATATTTTTCTATAAGATTCAGAAACCTTAAATAAGATACGCTTTTAATAGAGTATAAGTAAAAAATTATGTTGCAATGGATTTCAATGACTTAATATAGTTTGATATTAGTTCTAATGAATTAAATGTCTTAAAATGTATAATTTAAAAAAGATTTTTTTTTTACTAATTCTTTCAAAATGAAAGAATAAGAAAATATATATTTTATTTATATTTAAATAAATATATATTATAGAATTTTTAATCAAGATTTTTAATTCAATATAATAATAAATTAAATAGATTAAAAAAAATTGAATGTAATAGATACATAATAGTCCTCTAATAGAAATGCAAAATATTGATCAATTATAAAATGTTTTAATACACAATATAGGGCACCTTTTAATGCAAAATATTTGTCTAATCAGATACATTTTATCTGTTACATAGACATCCCCGTGAAAGTTCACATCATATTTCTCATATTAAAATCAAGTTTCGGAATGATGAGACTCCTGAGGCCTTCAAACTTGATAATTTTTCCGTAATGATTTGAAAGTTTTCTAATAAAGAATCTAATAAATATTAGGTTAAAGTGAAAAACAATACTGTTATATGTGGTCATGGAGGAGATTTTGAATGGTAAAATTTTTAATCAAAGGCGGTGTTGCACCCACATCTCAAAGCCGTAGCCATACAAAACTCTGCTGGTCTTGCCAATCCAGTGAACATGAAATCGAGGCTCTCAGATCTCACATATAATATCATGATGCGAATAGTCAAATCTAAGTTCTGAAGATTTCCAAGAAGCGCAACACTTTAGGATGCTGTTGGAAGAATTTGGTTTGTTGCATGGAGAGTTTGATATCGCTAATTACCTGCCATTTCTCAAATGGGTCGACGTCCCACAAGGCATAGTATTTTCTATGAAGAATCAAAGGAAGAGAATAGATGAGTGTATGAAGAAATTGCTGCAGTATCACCGAGATAAGAGAGAGCTGCATGCTCGATACTTAATCGATTTTCTCATCTCTACAACAGACAATGAGGAAATTCAGTCTGACAATAAGGTCGATGTGGTGAAAGCCAACGCCTTGGTATGTTCTTTTATCACTCTCTGTTACATAATTTGGAATGTCTGCAAAATCTTCTTTATCATAATTTATATTAAATAATTGGCGTCTAGTGGCCAAGGCACAGATTATTGAAGTGGAGGCTCTATCCGTCTGGTCAAGATAATGGTTGTTTAAATAGGGACGAGAGACACTGATTGTTTAAGAACACAATCAGTAGTTACATAAATAACCTTAACAAACCGAAAAAATGATCACAACCCACATGCTTTTCGAGCTCTTATCTTTACGATTTGCCTTTGGTTTTGCAGGGCTTGATAGGCGCAGGTACTGAAACCTCTGCTGTGACTATTGATGAACAATTTAAAAAATATAGTGAAAAGAGCAGAATTTATAATTGAAAAACAAAGCAGAATATAATAGAGAAGACAGAGCTGAATACTACAGTAAGACAAGGGAAGAAACAAAACAAAGTATTTGGCAGAACAGAGCAGCTTAGAAATTATAAATTGTATTACAATAAACTTGCTTTCACTTACACACTCAATGCAAGAGGGGAACTGTATTTATAGACCTGTTGTAAACTTCTGGAATTTTCCATAGAAGCTACGGTGAGAACAAAAGAGAGAATTTTGGAGAGTTCTATACAAAAGCTATTGTGGAGTAGTCTAGAACAAGTTTCTCGAGCTGTGTGAAAAGCTCTAGAGAATAAATTAAATACTTACCTACCTACTAAAATAAACATTATTTATTTCAACACCTCCTCATAATGTTTATTTGGGGAATAGGAATTGTCTTGATCTGTAGCAAGTTTCTAAGTTTGGAAAATTTTATAATAGGCAATGCTTTCGTGAATATGTCAGCAACTTGATCTTCTATTCCACAAAACTGTAGTTCTACCTCTTGTCTTTCAATTAAGTCATGAACAAAATGATAATGCACTTCTATATGTTTGGGCCTGACATGATATACTGGATATTTTGCTAGCTTAATAGTGCTTTGATTGTCACAAAATATTATAGTAGGAGCATCTTGTGGATAGTGTGTGTCTTCAAGTAGTCTCTAAGCCATAATGCTTCTTGAGATGCCTTTGACGAGCCAATATATTTGGGCTCTGTAGATGAAAGTGATACTGTTGATTGCTTCTTGCTGCTCCAAGAGATTGGTCCCGATCTAAGATGAAAGATGTACCATGAAGTTGATTTTCTATCATCAATGTCACCTGCATAATCAGAATCTTTATATCCAACTAAAGTAGGCTCTCCTCCATACTTGTACTCAATGTCAAGCTAATAAGTACCCTTAATGTATTTTAGTATTCTTTTAGCTACTTTCCAATGTTCAATGTGTGGATCTGCCATGTACTTGGATACAATACCAACTACATATGCAATATCTAGTCTAGTTATAGTTAGATACAATAGATTCCCAACAAGTTGTCTATATAGTTTTCCATCTACCTTCTTCTGAGTAGAGTTGGTACTTAGTTTTAATCCAACTTCACTTGGTGTACATTAGATAGTTTACAATCGCTCATATTAAATTTTTTCAATACATCAAGAGCATATTTAGTTTGAGAAAGCATGATCCTTTCTTCTTCTTGCCAAACTTGTATGCCCAAGAGATAATGCATCAACCCTAAATCGGTTATTTCAAAAGTTTGTTTGAGTTGATCCTTAGTTATTTTATTATTATGTGTGTGATCTCCTGTAATAATCATTTCATCCACATATAATACAATAATAATAACTTTATCATCACTATGTTTTACATACACATCTGGATTAGCTTTACTTCTTTTGAATCCCCCATTTGTGAAGTACTCATTTATCTTGGAGTACCATGCCCTCGGGGCTTTCTTAAGACCATATAATGATTTTTTTAATCTACACACCAAATTTTCTTCACCAACCTTAACAAATCCTGGTGGTTGTTGCATGTAAATTTCTTCTTTTAAATCACCATGTAGAAATGCACTTTTTACATCCATTTGAAAAATCTTCCAACCAAACTTTTTAGCTAAAGAAACTATTGTACGAATGGAAGTCATTTTAGCAACTGGAGCAAAGGTTTCACCATAGTCAATACCTTTCGTTTGTGAGAAACCTTTAACCACCAACATTTCTTTGTGTTTTTCAATAGCTCCATCTGATGTGAAGTTTGTTCTATAGGTCCACTTGCAACCAACCACATTTTTTCCTTCTGGAAGTGTTGTCGATTCCCACGTTCTATTTTTCATCAAACAGTTGTACTCTTCTTGCATAACTGCTTCCCATTCATCTTTTCCTTTTGCTTCTTCATATGTGCTTGGAGTGTCAACCTACATCACCTTAGCCATGATAGCATAGTTATCAAACATATTTCTAGGACCTTCTTAGTAAATTTCTTGAATACTTCTAGTTTTCCGCATATTTTCATCATCACTTGATTCTTCAACTTGTGTCCCTTCTCCTCTTGCACAAGATTGCACACCTTGATTTTGATCATTAGTAGAAGTAGACTTATCTTCTTCAATCAAGATTGGAAAGTAAGATAATGTAGGAGGATTATTACTCTTCACATCTTCGTCAAACCATACATTCCTTTTGATATGAATTTCATTTGTTTTAGGATTGCATAAACTATATCATTTTGACTCCTCACTATGCCCAACCATTACGCACTTCTCACTTTTTCTTTCAATTTTGTTCCTCCTTTCATCAGGAATGTGAGCATATGTATTACATCCAAAGACTATAAAATGAGATACTATAGGTTTTCTTCCACTCCATGCCTCTTCTGGTGTTATGTTCAAAACTACCTTAGTAGGTGTTCTATTCAAGATGTATACAATAGTATGAACTACTTCAGCCCAAAATTTAGCTTCTAGATTTCTAGAGTGAAGCATACATCTATCCATTTATATTATAGTTCTATTTTTTCTTTCAGAAACCCCATTTTGTTGAGGTGAATAAGAAACTGTTGATTCTTTCTTTATGCCACGCTCTTTGCAAAAATCTAAAAAGGCTTTATTCATATACTTAGTCCCTCTATCTGTTCTTATTATCTTTAGACATTTTCCACTTTATTTTTTGAGTCAAAGCTTTAAACTCTTTAAACTTATGAAACACGCCATCCTTCTTTTGTAGAAAATACACCCAAATACTTCTAGTATGGTCATCTATGAAGGTGAGAACATACCTTGATCCTCCAATCGAAGGTGTTTTAAAAGGACCCATTACATGAATATGAACCAAATATATAGGAGTTCTTGCCCTCCATGATTTACCTTGTGGGAAACTTTCCACATGTTTCTTTCCCATTGCACATCCTTCACATACCTTATGGCTAGATGAGATTTTTGGAAGCCCATGCACCATATATAATTTCTCCATAAGTTTGAGGCTTTGACAGTTGATATGTCCCATTCTTTCATGCCATAACCTACTCATATCATCATATTTGGCAATAGCACACAAATTCTTATATCCATTGTTAGAAGTAAATTCTTGAAATTTATATAATATATTCTCCATTTTACCAATGGTAGACACTCTAGAATTATTGTTCACATCCTTGATTAAATATTTATCATTATAAAACTCTATTTTATACCCTTGAGTTATAATTTGAAATACAAAAACTAGATTTATTTTCAATTCAGGAACTAACTTCAAATTTTTGAGCAAACCATTATCAACTTTGACATTTCTGGTCCGTTTAACTTCTAAAGCACTATTATTTCCCAAATATATTTTCTTTGTAATACTTTCACTTATTGATTCAAATTGTTTCTCATTATGAGACGTGTGTTGTGTAGCACCAGAATCAATAACCCAATCATCCTTAAAAGAATTATTTTCTTTAAGTGCAACAAAAAAATCATTTCTTTTAGAGTCAAAATTTTTTAAAGTAGACTTATTTGTCTTCCTCTCTATATCTCTATTCCCTTTGAAACATTCATTTGCTTTATGACCAATTTTACCACAATAATTTCATTTCAATTTACTTCTATCTGTGGATGAGCTACTTTTATTTTCATACTTCCAATTCCTTTCTTTAGATTGATTATCTTGTGACTTTTTATTAAATTGTTTTCCTTTCGTTATGAATGCCTGAGATTCATCAAGTTAAATGATTCTTTTTCTTTAATTTGTCTTTTCTCCTCTTGAACTAGCTTATAAGCACATAATTCTTTAGATTCAATACTTGTTAATTTGAGCTCCTGGAAGACTTTGTAATATAATTTGCACAGAATCTCTATCATCTATATCCTTTCCAAGAGAAGAAAGCTCATTTTTCTTTTCCTTCAATTTACTTAGATGAAAGACTAATTCTTGTGAACTTGATAATTTCATATTATATAATTCTGTAGTGAGAGATAAGATCCATATATGACCTGAATTTTGATATAGATTCTTCAAAATTACCCATACTTTAACTCCACTTCTCTCATTATGAACTTTTGGAAAAACTTCCTCTGAAAGTGTAAACTTGACTAGTGTTGCTGCCTTTTTGTCTCTTTTATCCCAATTTTCTTGATCTTTCCTGATTTTCTAGTCTTTGTTCACTGCCAATGACAATCTCATAACAATTTTGAAGAGTTAGAGTGATTTCAATATGAGATACCCATGAGGACGCCTTAAGGAACACTTGAGCATTCCAATGTGTCAAAAGGGGTCACGGGGACTCCCTAGGTGTCCTAACGCGTGATAAAGCGTACTAGGACCCCTAAGGAGTCCCCGTGACCCGTTTTCACACATTGGAATGCTCAAGTGTGTCTTAAGGGGTCCTTCGACCCCTTAAGACACACTTGAGCATTGCAATCTGTCAAAAGGGGTCACAGGGATTCCTTAGGGGTCCTAGTACACTTTATCACGTGTTAGGACACCTAGGGAGTCCCAGTGACCCCTTTTGACACATTGGAATGCTCAAGTGTGCCTTAAGGGATTGTAGGACCCCTTAAGGCACACTTGAGCGTTCCAATGTGTCAAAAGGGGTCACGGTGCCTTCCTAGGTGTCCTAACGTGTGATAAAGCATACTAGGACCCCTAAGGAGTCCCCGTGACCCCTTTTCACACATTAGAATGCTCAAGTGTGTCTTAAGGGGTCCTACGACCCCTTAAGGCACACTTGAGCATTCCAATGTGTCAAAAGGGGTCACGGGGACTCCCTAGGTGTCCTAACGTGTGATAAAGCATACTAGGACCCCTAGGGAATCATCGTGACCCCTTTTGACACATTGGAATCCTCTAGTGTGTCATAAGGGGTCGTAGGACCCCTTAAGACACACTTCATCATTCCAATGTGTCAAAAGGGGTCACGGGGACTCCCTAGGGGTCCTAACGCGTGATAAAGCATACTAGGACCCCTAGGGAGTCATCGTGACCCCTTTTGACACATTGCAACACTCAAGTGTGTCTTAAGGGGTCCTTCGACCCCTTAAGACACACTTGAGCATTGCAATGTGTCAAAAGGGGTCACGGGTACTCCTTAGGGGTCCTAGTACACTTTATCACGCGTTAGGACCCCTAGGGAGTCCCCGTGACCCCTTTTGACACATTGGAACGCTCAAGTGTGCCTTAAGGGGTCGTAGGACCCCTTAAGGCACACTTGAGCATTCCAATGTGTCAAAAGGGGTCACGGGGACTCCCTACGACCCCTTAAGGCACACTTGAGTGTTCCAATGTGTCAAAAGGGGTCACGGGGACTCCCTAGGGGTCCTAACGTGTGATAAAGTGTACTAGGACCCCTAAGGAGTCCCCGTGACCCCTTTTCACACATTGGAACACTCAAGTGTGTCTTAAGGGGTCCTACGACCCCTTAAGGCACACTTGAGCGTTCCAATGTGTCAAAAGGGGTCATGGGGACTCCCTAGGTGTCCTAACACGTGATAAAGCGTACTAGGACCCCTAAGGAGTCCCCGTGACCCCTTTTCACACATTGGAACACTCAAGTGTGTCTTAAGGGGTCCTACGACCCCTTGAGGCACACTTGAGCATTTTAATGTGTCAAAAGGGGTCATGGGGACTCCCTAGGTGTCCTAACGCATGATAAAGCATACTAGGACCCCTAAGGAGTCCTTGTGACCCCTTTTCACACATTGGAATGCTCAAGTGTGTCTTAAGGGGTCCTACGACCCCTTAAGGCACCCTTGAGCATTCCAATTTGTCAAAAGGGGTCAAGGGGACTCCTTAGGGGTCCTAACGCATACTAGGACACCCAGGGAGTCCCCGTGACCCCTTTTGATACATTGGAATGCTCAAGTGTGCCTTAAGGTGTCATAGGACCCCTTAAGGCACACTTGAGCATTCCAATGTGTCAAAAGGGGTCACGGGGACTCCCTAGATGTCCTAACTCATACGCTTTATCACGTGTTAGGACACCTAGGGAGTCCCCGTGACCCCTTTTGACACATTGGAATGCTCAAGTGTGCCCTAAGGGGTCCTATGACCACTTAAGGCACACTTGAGCATTCCAATGTGTCAAAAGGGGTCAGGGGGACTCCCTAAGGGTCCTAACGTGTACTAGGACACCTAGGGAGTCCCTGTGACCCCTTTTGACACATTGGAATGCTCTAGTGTGTCTTAAGGGGTCCTTCGACCCCTTAAGAAACACTTGAGCATTGCAATGTGTCAAAAGGGGTCACAGAGACTCCTTAGGGGTCTTAGTATGCTTTATCACGCGTTTGGACACCTAGGGAGTCCCCGTGACCCCTTTTGACACATTGGAATGCTCAAGTGTGCCTTAAGGGTTCTTAAGGCACACTTGAGCGTTCCAATGTGTCAAAAGGGGTCATGGGGACTCCCTAGGTGTCCAAATGCATGATAAAGCATACTAGGACCCCTAAGGAGTCCCTGTGACCCCTTTTGACACATTGGAATGCTCAAGTGTGTCTTAAGGGTTCCTACGACCCCTTAAGGCACACTTGAGCATTCTAATGTGTCAAAAGGGGTCATGGGGACTCCCTAGGTGTCCTAACATGTGATAAAGCATACTAGGACCCCTAAGGAGTCCCCGTGACCCCTTTTCACACATTGGAATGCTCAAGTGTGTCTTAAGGGATCCTACGACCCCTTAAGGCACCCTTGAGCGTTCCAATGTGTCAAAAGGGGTTAGGGGGACTCCTTAGGGGTCCTAACGCATACTAGGACACCTAGGGAGTCCCCGTGACCCCTTTTGACACATTGGAACGCTCAAGTGTGCCTTAAGGGGTCGTGTCCCTGTGACCCCTTTTGACACATTGGAATGCTCAAGTGTGCCTTAAGGGGTCCTACGACCCCTTAAGGCACACTTGAGCGTTCCAATGTGTCAAAAGGGGTCATGGGGACTCCTTAGGGGTCCTATTATGCTTTGTCACCCGTTAGGACACCTAGGGAGTCCCCGTGACCCCTTTTGACACATTGGAACACTCAAGTGTGCCTTAAGGGGTCCTACGACCCCTTAAGGCACACTTGAGCGTTCCAATGTGTCAAAAGGGGTCAGGGGGACTCCCAAAGGGTCCTAACATGTACTAGGACACCTAGGGAGTCCTTGTGACCCCTTTTGACACATTGGAATGCTCTAGTGTGTCTTAAGGGGTCATACGACCCCTTAAGACACACTAGAGTGTTGCAATGTATCAAAAGGGGTCACGATGACTCCCTAGGGGTCCTAGTATGCCTTATCACGCGTTCGGAACCTTAGGGAGTCAAAAGGACCCCTTAAGACACACTTGAGCATTCCAATGTGTCAAAAGGGATCACGGGGACTCCCTAGGGGTCCTAGTATGTGTTAGGACCCCTAGGGAGTCCCCCTAACCCCTTTTGACACATTGGAACACTCAAGTGTGCCTTAAGGGGTCATAGGACCCCTTAAGGCACACTTGAGCATTCCAATGTGTCAAAAGGGGTCAGGGGGACTCCCTAGGTGTCCTAACGCGTGATAAAGCATACTAGGACCCCTAAGGAGTCCCCGTGACCCCTTTTGACACATTGAAAAGCTCAAGTGTGTCTTAAGGGGTCCTACGACCCCTTAAGGCATACTTGAGCATTCCAATGTGTCAAAAGGGGTTAGGGGGACTCCCTAAGGGTCCTAACACATACTAGGACACCTAGGGAGTCCTCGTGACCTCTTTTGACACATTGGTATGCTCAAGTGTGTCTTAAGGGGTCCTAAAACCCCTTAAGACACACTAGAGCATTCCAATATGTCAAAAGGGGTCACGAGAACTCCCTAGGTGTCCTATCACGTGATAAAGCATACTAGGACCCCTAGGGAATCATCATGACCGCTTTTGACATATTGAAATTCTCTAGTGTGTCATAAGGGGTCGTAGGACCCCTTAAGACACACTTGAGCATTCCAATGTGTCAAAAGGGGTCACAGGGACTCCCTAGGGGTCCTAACACATGATAAAGCATACTAGGACCCCTAGGGATTCATCGTGACCCCTTTTGACACATTAGAATGCTCAAGTGTGTCTTAAGGGGTTGTAGGACCTCTTAAGACACACTTGAGCGTTCCAATGTCTCAAAAGGGGTCACGATGACTCCCTAGGGGTCCTAGTACACCTTATCATGCGTTAGGAACCCTAGGGAGTCAAAAGGACCCCTTATGACACACTTGAGCGTTTCAATGTGTCAAAAGGGGTCACGGGGACTCCCTAGGGGTCCTAGTACACGTTAGGACCCCTAGGGAGTCCCCTTGACCCCTTTTGACCCCTAGGGAGTCCTAATGAATTCCAAAGGGTCATGGTTCCATAGAAGTTGCATTTCAAACCCTAATGACCCCTTAACATGCCTATTGACCCCATTTCAACATGTGGTCTCCCGAGAGCTCCCCATGGACCCCTTTTGCATTTTTCTAAGAAAAAGTCATCCAAATTTGGTACATAGGTCCTCTAACATGTCTTAATGAATTTTAAAGCATCACCATTCCATAAAAGTTGAATTTAGAACCCTAATGACCCCTTAACAGGCCTACACACCATGATTCGACATGTGGTCTCCTGAGACCACCCCATGGACCCCTTTTGAGTTCTACTAGAAAAAAGTTATCCAAATTTGGTACGTAGGTCCTCTGACATGTCCTAATACATTCCAAAGGGTCAATATTCCATCAAAGTCACATTTGGAACCCTAATGACCTCTTAATAGGCTTACCAACCTTGATTCGACATGTGGTCTCCTCAGAGAACCCCATGGACCCTTTTTGAGTTCTAAGGGAAAAAGTCATACAAATTTGGTACATAGGTCCTCTAACATGTCCCAATGTGTTCCAAAGGGTCACCATTCCATCCAAGTTGCATTTGTAACCCTAATGACCCCTTAACAGGCCTACCGACCCTGTTTCAACATGTGGTCTCCTAAGAGCACCCCATGGACCCCTTTCGAGTTCTACTAGGAAAAAGTCATCCAAATTTGGTATGTATGTTCTATGACATGTCCTAATGCATTCCAAAGGGTCACCATTCCATCAAAGTTTTATTTGGAACCCTAATGACCCCTTAACAGGCCTACCGACCCCATTTCGACACGTGGTCTCCTGAGAGCACACCATGGACCCCTTTCGAGTTTTACTAGGCAAAAGTCATCCAAATTTGGTACATAGGTCCTATGACATATCCTAATGCATTCCAAAGGGTCACCGTTCCATCAAAGTTTCATTTGGAACCCTAATGACCTCTTAATAGGCCTACCGACCCCGATTCGACATGTGGTCTCCCGAGAGCACCCCATGGACCCCTTTCGAGTTCTACTAGGCAAAAGTTATCCAAATTTGGTATATAGGTCATTTGATATGTCCTAATGCATTCCAAAGGATCACCGTTCATCGAAAGTTTCATTTGGAACCCCGATGACCCCTTAAGTCACCTATCGACCCTAAATCGCACAATGGTCTCCCAAGAGCACCCCATGGACCCTTTTCGAGTTTGACTAATCAAAATTCATCTAAATTGTGGAGTTAGGTCCTTTGACATGTCCTAATGCGTTCCAAATGGTCACTGTGCATCAAAGGTTGTCTCATGAGCCCTGATGACCCCTTAAGACGCCTAGCGACACTGATTGGACATGTGGTCTCTTGAGAACACCCCATGGACCCTTTTCGAGTTCGACTAGGAAAAAGTCATTAAAATTTGGTACATTGGTCCTTGGACATGCCCTATTGCGTTCCAAATGGTCACTATACATCCGAAGTTGCCTCACAAACCCTAATTACCCCTTAAGACGTCTAGTGACCCCGATTTGACTTGTTGTCTCATGAGAGGATCTGTTATAACTGAAATTAAATATTAAAATAATATATAAAATATTTGAAAAAATATAATATTTAATAGACTAAATATATAATATATATTATAAGATATATTAGAGATTACATTTAATATATATTATCAAATATACAATATATTAATGTCCTATTCATTATATATATATATATATATATATATATATATATATATATATATATATATATATATATATATATATATATATATATATATATATATATCTCTATCTCTATAGACACACACACACACACACACACACACACACACACACACACACACACACACACACACACATATATATATATCTATCTATCTATATTATGTAACATTTATATTATAATATAAAAATATTGCATTTAATATAAATCTGAACAGACTATATACTTAGGTCATTTAAATTGATATTATCGAATATATAATATAAATAAATAATATATATAATATATATACTATATAATATACAATATAAAACATAAAATATAAAACATAAAATATAAAACATAAATATAAAATATATAAATTATTGATTGTCAGGGTGAAAGAAAAAAATATCAAAATTAAAGGGAAATAAAAAAAGAGTGGGAGGGGGAAACTTTTCAAAATTCAAATTCAAACAAAATCGGGTACATGAAAAGGGTACCCGATTAGGCTTGGTAATAGCTTTGGAAACCAAAGCCCCATGGTCAATGCTGAAGGTGTGCAAAAAATGTGTTTTTTCTCTATTTTTCTTATATCGACACTTCGACCATTAGGTTGACGACTTTTTTTCCACCTGATTTTGATAAAATGAAAAGGGTTTCTTTGGATGATTGTCAGCTTTTCATCGATATAAGTGCTATCAGATTTTGAATTCGTTAAGTATTTATTAGTTATTTTCTAGTTCACTTACGTCTAAAGTCCTGATTGACATACTGATGAAAAAAAGCTATAACTTTCAAACCGTATAACATTTTTGAAATTTGAAAGATGCGTCACATTCTATGCTTCGTCTAGTATAAGAAAAAATTAATAAAAATTGAATTATGATAAGTTTTCAATGAGTAAAGGTGGTTAGACATGAGAGTTTTTAAATTATGAAAGTGCTGTAGCAAAAAAATCATAATTAATTATCTGTTTGGAATAAAAATACCAAAAAATATGCGTCAGATCTAGACATGAGTCAGCTACTTATATATAGAATATTATAAAAAAATATTATCATTTTCTTTTGATTAGGGTGGTCAGACATACACATACTTCTTATTTTTTTGCTGAAATGTTTGTAGTGCTGCATTGCAATCTATACTTTTTACCAATCATATTAAATTTTTTTCAAAAAAGGATTAGTAGTTTAGAAACTAAATTCAATTTCCTACAAATTATGTTCTTACAACTTTTTGATATTAGGTAGATAACTAGTTCATTTTTTCACGTCAAGTTGACTAATCTTGATTTTCTGATTTTTCATTGCCACTTAAGGGCATAGTTTGGCCCCTCATGATCCTGCACATACCCATACGTGTGCTACTATATTGAGTAGTTTGGAGACTATGACTGGTAGATTGAGGTCTCACTCATCCTTCATGCCTCAGGTAGTTGAGGCCATTTTTTGAGAGTTGAGGGAGGAGGTCTCGGGTGATTTTTCCTTGGTGACAGTTCAGAGCCTCGTCTCCAAGGAAACCATCAAACGAGAGGTTTTCCCACACTATGACGGGATGAGAGTGGTGAGGGAATATTAGGTCACACGGTGTGTGATACCTCAAATTGCATGTATGATTTACCCTTGACATCTTGCAGCACACGGTCATTATCCAAATAATGACCAAATTCCATTATATTTTGCACAATAGTTGTACGCTGAGTTCCATTTGGGACTTAGGGTCAACTATTTAGATTTCACAGCATATTATGGTCAGGGGCTTGGTAGGGTTGCAGACCGCGATTAGTATCATAGGGCTGATCGAGTTGTGCAGCATCGTAGACAGCTAGTTGGGGAGAGGACTCCGGTAGTGGCACCGATGATGGCTGCTACTGCAAATAGAGTCATCATTGCTTCTCAGAGGAGAGTTGTGGATAGTATAGGAGAGATTACTTCTGTAGCCACATTGATCACTTCAGATTCAGTGGGCAAGTACATTTTGACTAGACCGAGTAGAGCCAGATCATCTTTCAAGGCTTCGTCTAGTACTACTATAGGTGTGAGTGAGGAGACATATAGAGCTGCAAGTCTTCCTGTACCTAGTGAGATACGAGCACTGTCGGGTCATCAGAGTACTTTAGATATGGCCCTTTATTTTTTGGAGGATCTCCTGCAGGCCTATTCTCATATTATTGATACACACAGGATCCCCATACATTCAATCAGGGATTTCATTGCACTTACACAGGGTCCTGTAGTTCCACTGACACAGGACACACCATCTACTAGTTAGGCACAACATAGTGCAGAGCACCAGGCACCCACAGATCACTCTACAGCTATAGAGCCACATATAAAGATTGGAGATGTACGCATCACCACTGAGGGCCTAGATGCTTTTGATGACTAGTTGTGTGGGTTGGGTCAGGTGGATGTTGGCACTGATGGCAGGTCATTTATGGATATGTTATTGCATCCAGATGACTCAAGTTCTACATCACTCCCCTCCCAGCTAGTGTCACCCCTACACTCCTCATTACTACAAAGGTTCGGGACCTTAGGTGGTGTGGGTGATGCAGTATCAGTTGATGATATGATGGTGCACCATGCTGATGATCCTCCTGCTCCTGAGACTCAGGTACATATAAAATTTTCTTTTCTTTTTTATTAAGAGTTTTAGTGAACAATTAATTGTAGGTCACACCTATATTGATGTTTGTTCAATGTATAATATTTTGTAGGCATAGTTAGCAGAGCATGTTACCTCTAGTGTGGGCTCGGAGCATCTTCCACATGATGTGACACCTACTAGTGGCTAGGTGAGTTTTAGATATATGTATGTTTAAGCATGCATATGTACACATGTATTTATATATTTCAAGTACTTTACATAATATATCTACTATGTACATGTATATTTAACCAACTATTGTACACTAAATTTGTAGGGGTCTGTCGCTGCTTTACAACTAGATGATGTTTTTCATAGGAGCAATTCAGTAGATGTGACGCCTAGTAGTGGTCTGGTAAGTTTTAAAAATATGTAAATTTAAACATGCATTTATAATATTTTAATTATTTTAGATTATTATCATATATATGTATGCATTTATATTAGCAAGGATCAGTTGATGTCTCATAGCCAGAGGATGCCTGTGGTAGTTTCTTAGAGGGTACTCTGTTCACATGCACCTAGATGATCCCTAGTTTAGGACATGTTGAACATATATTTTATTTGAGACTCAGTTTATGATTCGAGACATGTTTAACATATATTTTATTTGATTAGAGACATGGTTTTATTCGATTAGATGATATGATTTTATTTGATTAGATGATATGATATATGATTTGATTAGATGGTTTTATTCGATTAGATGAATATGATTTTATTCAATTAGATGAGATGATTTTATTTGATTAGATGATATGATATATGATTAGATTATATGGTTTTATTCGATTAGATGAATATGATTTTATTTGATTAGATGATATGATTTTATTTGATTAGATGATATGATATATGATTTGATTAGATGGTTTTATTCGATTAGATGATATGATTACATGGTTTTATTTGATTAGATGATATGATTTTTTTAGATGATATGATTTTATTTGAGTTGAATAGATGATTTTATTTGATGATATATAATTTGATTAGATGATTTGATTACATGGTTTTATTTGATTAGATGATATGATTTGTTTAGATGATATGATTAGATGATATGATGAATAATAACTATTCTAACTAATTCTAGAACTAACACATGTCATACGTAATATAACTAATTTCATCATTTTTTAGTGTCTTAAGGGGAGGTCTTAAGGGGATCTATAATTAATATCGTAAAAGAAAACTAGTTAATACATGTAACAAGTGAATAATAACTATTCTAACTAATTCTAGAACTAACACATGTCATATGTAATATAACTAATTTCATCATTTTTTAGTGTCTTAAGGGGAGGTCTTAAGGGGATCTATAATTAATATCATAAAAGAAAACTAGTTAATACATGTAACGAGTGAATAATAACTATTCTAACTAATTCTAGAACTAACACATGTCATACGTAATATAACTAATTTCATCATTTTTTAGTGTCTTAAGGGGAGGTCTTAAGGGGATCTACAATTAATATCATAAAAGAAAACTAGTTAATACATGTAACAAGTGAATAATAACTATTCTAACTAATTCTAGAACTAACACATGTCATACGTAATATAACTAATTTCATCATTTTTTAGTGTCTTAAGAGGAGGTCTTAAGGGGATCTATAATTAATATCATAAAAGAAAACTAGTTAATACATGTAATGAGTGAATAATAACTATTCTACCTAATTCTAGAACTAACACATGTCATACGTAATATAACTAATTTCATCAAAGAATACATAAAATCTTTAACTAATATGAAATCTATAAAAATCATTGAATAATCAAAGTATACGTGTAAAATTATATATATTAAAATCATTGAACCATCAAATAGGTTCATCATATATCAACAAATTATAGTCCATCATATGTTTAACTATATAAACACAGTATAATGAAATTTAATCCAGAGATATCAAGTAGGTCCTAACACAAGAAATAAGTATACATATTATATTTTTTAGACCAACTCAAGTGGTTCAGACCTTTCATGGAGAACCTGTAATATTCTCTCATGATCCTCACTATCTAGTCTCCACTTATGATGTCCACATTGAGATTTAACTGTATGAAGACAAATGGATGTGGCAACTACTAGGTGACTATATTGAAACACCTTATTGTCTGGTTTGTAATCAACAAAGTGAATACCATGTTGAATTACTTTGATTTGCTTGAAATATGTTCCCTCTAAAATAACTAAACCTGTAGGTCACAAATTTTAACAATATATAAATTTAAACAAACTCAATTTGAAATTTGTTAAAAGGTTGAAATTTAAAATTTATAAATTGAGCTCAATATATTGATGTAAACCATATACAAACCTATGGGGAACAACATTCCATCGCTTTCTTTAGGTTCAAGTAACTTCATCCTCTCTACAGTACAATGCAGTAAATAATAACCAACTCCTTCTACATTTCCACACTCAGCAATCACTGCAAAGACATCTCCTACACAGTAAATTTATATATGTACGTGTGTGAGATCTTAAAATAAATACTTAGTTCAATCTATAGATCTATCTATCTATATCTATCTATACATGCAACTCAATGTACCATATAATGTGAAATATATATACTTACCAATTTTGACCAATCCTGAGATATGATCGTAATCAGTAGAAATCAAAGGAACATCATCGAAGTTTTCATCTTCATCTCTATCAAATGTATTAGTAACAACTAGTGGCACTAGATTCCACATGCCTACATATCCGCGATCTTGATTGATACATTCCTCATAGTTTTCATCAATGCAGTGACAACAAAAGCATGAGTAGTCCCTAGTGTTCAACATCCAATTGTGACAATTCATACTCATAACTGAATGCAAAGATCACGTCTTTTCTATCCTATTGCAACCATGCATAATTTTTCTATCCACACCTGAACAAATGCATATATAATACAATCTATATAAATATAATTTAAATAAAAAATATCATAAAAATTTTAAACACTTTCAAATAATTTAAAAATGTGTGCATACCTTTTATCTCCCAAAATTTTCTATATGGCACCGCCTGAGTCAATCCTGATGACATGTCATTCTCATTTGGTGAGAAATGTGTCTTGCACCATTCAACCACATCATGTGCATTTTTTATATGCACTCCCTTATAATTCATTTGATACTTTTGTATAGCACGTTTGATGCAAGCTCCGACACCATCATGTTCACCTTTTCCATGTCCACTCTCAAAGAAACTCCAGACATGTGGTATGTTTTCATTACGGTGATATCTACATAGTGGATAAAATGGTCTCGATGATTTGAATTGTGCAGCACATCCATCTGACCAAATATAATGTTTATCAATTTTTATACCTTTTTCTTTTAAATTTGCAAAAAACATCTTGAAGCAGTGTTCCACATTATGAATGTCATGCTCTCTATCATCACTTATATAAAAATGATATTCCTTCTTGATGACCCATGCTTCAAATGTGCTCTGAATACCATCCAAATCTAATTGTGCATGTCAATAACACACATGTACCATAATAGTAATTTGCTTTGAAAAATAGTACTCTGACTGAATTGCCTTTTGATGAACAAAAGAAAAACTTTCTGCAAAATCAACAACTGATACAATAGTTCCAAGTGGGAAATTGTCTCTCATTGTTTGAAATTGTTGTTCTTGCCACTTTGCAAAAAAATAATGATGAATGTAGGGTTGGATCAATTTTTTAAATTTTTCCATAAATACTCCAACATTTATCTCCTCTTCAACATATTCTAACCTTTTGGATTCTTTCCCAAATTTTGTTTCATTCTTTACATATTTTTAACTCTTGCAATTTACCATCTTTGTTACATCAATATTTTCATTTTTCAAAGGAAAAAGAGACAAATTGGCACATGTTTCGCATATTCCTTTTATGCAATTTATTTGTCCAGCTACATCATCTCTTTTATCACATAAAATGGATGAGATGAACTCACTTCGTCTAGTAGGAGGAGCCTTTTCAAAACCATAAGTGTCTTCTACAAACTTTCAAAAAACCTGATAGTGGAGATCAAATCTAATATGATAACGACAACAACAAGTTTCAAATACTTTGTTTGTCCTGATATAATATGACTTCAATCTTTCAAATAATGTTTGTCCAATCTTTATATTAGGATTTGAACTACAAAATGACACATACATTTCATGTTGTGTTGTGTCCAACCAATGTTTCGTATGATATTCATATTGATTAGTTGAAATTCTATGTCTGATAACATCTCTAGTGTTTGATGAAGGCCATGTATTATCATTCCAAAATGATGTGACCAAATTTTTTGTTCCTTCATCAATCCTATCAGAACGAGGATCTCTACACATGATTTCCCAATTGCCTTCCAAGGTGCTATCATCCAAAAGTATTTTCCTATTAACATATCATGATATTGTTTTCCTATTCAAACCAAAGTGAGATGAAACTGAAGAAATCTATCTTTTTCGTCCCAGAGTGTTACCTACAATGGATGTCAACATAACTTTTCTTGTAATGAACTTATCCATAGTTTGAGATTGCTTCCCTAGTTGGTTCAAACCTTTCTTACGATTTTCAATCATATCAGTTTGCATGTCAACAAATTTTCTCTTCTTTGATGATGTGTCTATACCCAATAATTTTAATGCCCCTTCCAACTTCTTGTTTATAAGTATAAGTGAAAGCAATTGAGCTTGTTCAAGTATTTCAAAATTATCAAATTTACCCAATATTTCTCTTGCTATCATTTTCATTGATCTCTTCTTAGGAAGACTTAAGTGTTGAACATTAGCAAGTGATCTCAAAATGTCCACATCCATTGTAAGTAAATGATCTAAGTTTCTATAATTAATATTTTTCTTTATAGTTTGAGCTAAATTTAAAAGTTCATCCATACTAGTAGGAGCATGTGATGTTGACCCTTCTCCAACATCAATTGTTTGAGCTTCTGTAGGGAGTAATCCCAACCCTTCTTCAATGTGCAATTCTTTGACTTGACTTGACCCTCCTACTTCAACTTGTCTTTCAGCTTCTTTAGTTTTATGATAATATGTCAATGCAGCTTCACGATTTCTTTGTTTAGTACCAAGTGACCTTTTTCTAGAAGATTTACTGTCTTCCCTTCTTGTTCCCCATTTCTTCAAGCTCAAAAAATGTCTTCCACAAGATCGTCAATAAAAATTATGCCTTTGAAAAAATAGAAATATTAATCCTCCTTCAAAAAGTGTCTTCAATAATAGAAAATGTGAATTTATTAATTGCAATTCGATATAAAATAAAAACAAAATGTTTTACTTTTATACCATTGTAAATTTTATTTACAAAATCATTTTACATGCTGACTTCGCTTGAAGTATATAACTTCATGCGAAGTACCCAAGATAAAATTCTGGCATGCCAGGATTTTCACTTGAGAGGCTTCATACGAGGGGGTCTTCGCACGAAGCCCCTCAGGCATCTTCGTGCGAAGGGGGTCTTCACACGAAGGCCCCAAAACTAAAATTTTGCTCTCGGGAAACAACAAATCTTCATAAAAATGGTCTTCCGGAGTCTGAAACAAGGACTAAACAAGATGATTTTTTCAAACAGATGATGTCAAATGATGCTATTCAAAACAAGCTTTCTAATGAATATAGTTTTAATACATATTGAGTTCATTATCACTTTTAAATATTACTTTAACTAAACATAGGTTGTTTGGTCATTCAACAACCTGTCTCTTCAAGACTTCGAGAAAAATAGTAAATGATAAAAAAAAATTTATAAAAAATATGTAGGAAAAGTGTATTTGTGTTACCTTTCTACGAAAAAAAGAAAAAATAAATTTTGATATACAAAGATCAAGTTAGAGTGATCCAAGTGACCTTATGTCTAAATTATAGTTACGGTCACTTTAAAACTTAATAAACTATGAAATATTGATCCAAAATGAATAAAACCAATTGCATCCTTTAGATATTGAAGTTAAAAATATAATCTCGAAAGAATTACATCGTTATCATATTTTAAAAAAAAGTTATGTTGATCCAAGTGACAGTAACTCCTTAAAAACATAGTTTTTTTTATGCAAACCACTTTTAGAAGGAGAAGGAAAAATGAATTTAAATTATTTAAAAAATAAAAAATAAAAAATTTAGAAACTAGAAAGAAAATTCTAAAAGACTCTAGTTTACATCATCTTCAAATTCCTAAGAGTTTTGCGGCAACATATGTTCGAAAGTGAAGTTTTTTCTCAGAATGTTGAACTCTGTATCAAAGTTGGCCAAAAAGTGGGACTCACTATTATGGGACCACCCATGCATTAATACAGACGACAGTGGGTCTTCCTTGATTTCATCGGTACCATTTTTTATCTTTTCATATTTTTCCAGCTGCATTATCCCATTCTATTTCATCGGTTTCATAGATCTCCAAATTCTTTCCGTCAACATGGTGAGTAAAATTTAAATAAAATGTTACCCACCAACTGTCAAAACTAACTACTACATTGGTTGGAATGGTTGTGTGCCTGTGGATAGTGGAATTTAATTTTCCTTGACAACCGTATATGGCATTTTTTTTAACCATTCACTGTTTCTTTTTCCAAAATAAAAATTTCTATAGAAGTTCGTCATTAATTCACACACACATAATAGTTTATTTGAAGTACAATTTTTATTTTTAATTAAACTTTAATTGATTTAGAAAAAGGGAAATATAGGGTGCAATAATGAGAGGGGAATGGAGACATAAAACAATTTAATTGTAATTCACCAATGAAATAAAATAATTTTAAATAATAATCTACAAAATACCTTATAAAAATAATCATATATAGGGAACACCCCACAACACAACGGTAAGTTGTGAGCCTCTCATTTGGGAGGTCTTGGGTTCAAGTCTTCTTGAGCCCCATGTTGATCTTGGCTTTGGCCTATTACCCATAAAAAATAAAATAGAAAAATTAATCATATATATATATATATATATATATATATATATATATATATATATATATATATATATATATATATATATATATATATGTATATATATATATATATATATTGTAACGCCCCACCAGGAAACCCAAGAGGACAAGACATAAACCTCTATAAAATGCAAGTAGTAAATTTTTTTTTTAAAATTTTAACTAGAATAATATTCATCATTACACTTCATATTTCTAAAAGAAGAAATAATTTTCTACTACTTGAATGTAATATTTATACAACTTAAGTCCTCATGGGTCCCCTCACGTCGCTACTAAAGCAACATCATATAAACCATTTACATGCATAAGATATTCATGAAATCATAAGCTTAAAAGATCTACGTTCATTTTAATGCATCAAGTTAAATGTCCCTAACTTATTTCTTTTATTAAACATAAGTTAATCATCCAACATCATTATTCCTTTTATCAACTCATTCTATAAATTCATATTGATTTCATCTACATCTACTATCTTTTATATCACTTTTCTCTAATAATTTAGGTAAGAGATTAATATTCATTAAGGTAGGCATCATCCTAGGTACTTCATTAACATGAACCAAGTATTAACATTAAAATCAAATTACTATTTTATTGCATTGTTTCATAACCATTCATTGTTAATAATTCCAATCACTAATCTATCATTTCTCAATAATTTCCTTGGATTCTTTCATCAAGAGAATACATTATTGTTGTGATACATCATTATATATAACTATATTTAAGATTATTTCCTTTACACGTGGACAACATAAGAGGATAGGAGAAATAACATAAACACTTTCTTTTAATGCTAGTGACATGTCCAATATTCCACATTCTTTTCCCTTTCTTTTACCTAGAACTACCCATTCCCTTATGTATTGCTTTGAATTGAGATCACATCAATAATACAAGACTCCTTTTAGGAGATTAAAAATTACATGAATACAAATACATAAGTACATCTCAACATATTAAAATATCCAATAAGAAATCTTCAACTGCAGATCTGGAAAGGAATATGTGCTAGGATCATCCAAAGAATCACGATCAATACCTCGATATAAATATTAACCACCCAACCACGTGGAACCAATAGGCCCACTCCCCCAAGCTAGGAGATAGAACCAAAGGCCCATACAAGAGGTAACAACTAGGAAATTCCTAAGGTGGTGATAAAATTTCCCCAAAGTCACAACACAAAAGAAAAGACAAGAAGACCACAAGGACTACCAGAGGCATGATCAAATTTGGTAGAGACTCTAAGCTACAAGCTAGGTGAGTGTCATCACATAGCCCTCACCCCTTGGGTTGTCCTGGTACTAGCCACTCTTGGCCCCGGCCCCCAAGTAGGCACATGCGGAACCGAATGCCTCTCGTATAGACAAGGTCATTCAGTCGTACCTACACATAGGTACCTTCTCCCACTCCCATCCTTAGTCTTTACTAGCACTAAAGGCATGGGCGAGGCACAATTAATCTTGATTAGTGTGTAATTTCCCATTTCAATAATCTCCCATTCCCAATTCATTTATTTAGGTTATCACTTGATTAATTAACTCATAGTAGGTTATTTTGGTACTAGCCACTTAGGGCCTCGGCCCCTCACTATGAGCCACTCACCTAGTGTACTTAAGTTCTCTAACATACATATAAAAATCATAAGAACATAATAGATTCATCATCAAGAATTCATATCAATTCCATAACAACATTTGATTGAGTTTAGGAAAACATATGTTGTCCCTAGTCCACTTGACAACCCTAAACCCAATATGGCATTCAGAATGTTCCAAACATATAAGAAGACATCCAAGTGATATTATAAACATATTCAGAGTATACATAGATCCAATTAACCAAAAACAAATTCTAATAGCCTCTGGTAACCATACGAAACCTTAAAACTTAATGATGTTCTTAAACTGAATTATTTCAAGCAAGGATTAAATGCAAAGAATAGTCATCCATATATTCCACAAAAAAAATAATAAAGGAAATATCTTCAGTGGAGATTTAGATAACATAATTATGGACTCTCAATTTGATTTTTAGAAAGATCCAACGATGGGAAAGAAAGTTATGACTTCTGGTTTAAAACAGAAAATTCTGGTTAGGGTTCAGACCTGCCTTCACTAAAACGGTTGTAATTTTCACAAAACATAATTAAAATTCACAAAACTAATTGGAAATGAAATATAAGACTTAGGAGAATCTTTGATATCAAATTCAGACTTTTATATGATCATATCATCCTGTAGCATACAAATACATTTGACAGAAAATTCAGAATCAAGAATGGACAGGCATAGTCTGCCAAAATGTCAAAAATAAGGCATTAATTTGACCCTAAAAATAAAATCAGAGAGATACCCATTTGAGATCTGTGAATTTTACTTCCATAAAATCAATTTAGTAAAACCCTATATGCAATTTAAATTATTATAATAATAGATCTCCAAAAATGGGTTGCTAAAAACCCTAGGAAAACACATGCCAATTCTTACAAACAAAAACTCAAAACTTTAAAATAACCATAGAAATGAAAATTACAGATATAATAAATAATGATAATATATAAATAGATCCATAATATATCAGAGACATAAAGTAACTAAAATATTCAATCCATACCTCATGTCCTACGAAGGTTGAATCGAAGAAGGAAGGAAACAAAAGAGAAGACAAATCCAAACTTGAGATGCATCCTTCAAACCCTATCCACTTTCAGAAATCTCCATGAAAGAAAGAAATAATTGCACAGCAAAGAATCCCTCTCTCAACTATTGAAATTCTCACAAAAATGTCTCTCTCCCAAAAGCAAAGATAACCAAAAATTCTTAAAGACATATGCTTACAAACTCTCCCTCACATCTCCAAGTTTTCTCTCCAAAATCTCCATGAAAAGTAAGGCCATCCTCTCCTCAATGCTTCAGCCCCAAAATCTCCTCTCTTCAAATGAGAAATTAGTGCATATAAATAGATTTCCAAAGGTTGAGAGGAAAAGTAACCAACTCCCAACTAACTCTTAACTAAAGGGTATTATAAAATAACTTAATATCATACAACTATATTACTCAAATATACAATAAAAGATTATTTGTATTCATTCATACACATATGTAATATTATCCTAACATATATGCATATGCCATCATTAATTACATCAATATCTATATATATAACCTATCCTCATTATTAATAATTAACAATTGAGAATAATATAGCTCGCATTATTTAATATTTAATTATTAATAATATTATACTTTACATTAATCCCAAAATATACACCATCAACAATATCTACAATAATTAACATATAATCACATATAAATTATATATATATATATAAATACATATATGTGTGCACCCATATATATATTTCTATATATATATATATATATATATTTATATAGATACATGCCAAATACCAAACACTATAATCTATAAGATTATGAAGTAATAGATCACAATATTATTACCTATTTATAATTACTATAGGATATAATCACCGAGGTAGAATAAAATCACATGCCTCAAATAAATCTAATCATCTAAAGTGGCCATACAAATCATCTATGAAACATATCGAGAAAACCATAAGATCAAACAAGGTCAACCAAAGTCAACAAGGAAGGTCAAGCCAAACTCCTGAAACACAACATAGAAAGATTAACTAAGAATCATACCAAGAAGGAGAAATAAATAAAATGAGTAAACAAATCATACAACCAAATGAATTCAAGTGGCCACAAGGCACTAACTACAACCATGCCCAACCGGGTGCGTTGGATCTGAGTTTTTGACCCAAAGGTTGAATGACAAAGAAGGAACCCTAATATTCCCAAATTGGAATAATGACAAAGGAAGACTCATGTAGGGGCCTTAGTACTATCTCCATAACAACAACCATCGAGGATTTGAGGGCATGCTCAGACCTGTGAAGCCAGGTGAAGTCGATGCCTGGTACTTGCAAGCCTGCATCACAAAGAAGAAATACATATGCATAGATATAAATATAAAAGAAAACATTGCAGACAGATGACCGGGATCGATACATCGTGTGGACCTCAGCTATGTGAGTAACTATGACTTCATCCTAAATCATGAAAACACATCATGTATATATATACACTCAAAGCATGTAGCATCATCATAACGAAGGTTAGAATCTCAAGCATTGTGTTAGTCTCTTATCAATACTAATAATAAATCAACATAATCAAATCATCAAGTGAGATACAAGATTCATCCAAAGTAACCTTAATAGAAGAAAATATAAATAACCACTTATATATATCTATCAAGTACATATCATATAACATCCTAACTATGTTCATAAAGGTCTTGAAGGTACTCAATACATACATGGAGATAAATACATACAAAAATGATACCTTTAGATAGTATGTCTAATATTAGAATCATTGAGTACTAGCTTATGAAATTATTATAAACAAACTATAGGAATAGATCAAACAAGTATCATGTACAACTTAAGCTGTAAGAAAACATCGAAAGATCTTAATTTTTTCAAAAACACAAAACTTATATTAAGGTTAGAGGGGTATTACATATATATATATATATATACATATACATATACATATACATATACATATACATATACATATACATATACATATATATATATATATATATATATATATATATATATATATATATATATATATATATATATATATATATATATATATATAATTAAATATGTAAAAATAAATTTATAATGATTAAATATTATAATTTAATTAGCACAAAGAAAATAAATAATTAGAATAATATAAATATATAATAATAATATACAACTAATTTATAATTACGAAATATTATTTTTAAGAAAATGTTATCATCGTATAAATTAAACTTAAAATAACAAATAAATTAAAAAAAAATATAAATCAAAGTACTTGTTTTATTTAAAAGAGTTAGAACAATAATTTTACCTTTTTCACCACTACATATTATTCAAAATAAAGACTAATCCTTATATTTATCCTATCTCCATCCATATATTCATGTTATACTTATTGTGAAATCTATAAGTATAATACAATATGTATTATATCTTCTATAGTTAAAAATTGTAATTATAATAGAAATATTATAATTATTATATCCAAGAAGGTTTTTTCCTAATTTCTTATATCAAACAAGGTTTTTTCCTTAATACTTATGTTGTTCATGTTTGTCTCAAAGTGGTGTAATACAATACTTTAAATGATATTATTATTTTTTAAAACTATAATTACATACTCATGTTTCTCCTATTTTGATATATAAGAGTTGTTAATTTTAATTCTCAATATTCTTTAAATAAAACTATTGATAGGGAAAAGAAAAAGTGTGTGGGAAATATTGGGGATAATTTCAGTGTGGGTACTAAAGAAATAGTTGTGTTAAAATTTGGTGGGCAGGTTAAAATAGTAGGAAGTGCCTGATAAAAAGGAGAGATTGGTGGGAAAAAATAGTTTGACAAATGGCGAAATGGAAAAAAGCGTTTAATGGATAAGATCGACTAAATCATCTTATCACTTTTTTATGAACTTTGGTCCATTGATTTTGTAAAATAGGTATTCCATCTTGGAACATGGTCTCTTTTGGAGTAACATCAAAACATGTTGATGGAATTCTCTGATTGTCAAGTTGTATGTCAGAATCATACTTGGGAAGATGTGATAACTCACCTTGCTCCATCAATATTCTACTTAGAAACTATGGAGGCAAACAAAGTGGTTGATTGTAGAGTGCATCCAACAATGGAACTACGTAAAAATAGATAAGCTAAAAGACATGAACCAATAAAATTTGATGATACAAAAAGTGCCGACAAACAAACATTGATGCTATAAGTCATCACATCAAATGAAAATTCACATTTTAATGTCCTCTTCAACATTTCTTTGGCATACCTATTGCACACCAAGGTGCAATCACTAGTGTTAATATCATTGGTGTTCAACTACAATCCATCATTTATATATAAAAATTTGTACACAATCAAATCCCAAACTATTATTAGTATTAATGTTAGCAAACTACATATTATAAAAATTAGTATTTTACAGTGTTTAATCAAATTTAATAATGAATTTTTTGTCTTTAATATATTTTTGAAATCACATAATAGTAGGGTATGGAAGATAGGGTGGGTGACATAAAGGACAACCTCATAGTCAAAGTGGGGCTAAGCCCAAGAAAAATAAAATGTTGCAAAAGCTCTACAACAATGTTAAGGGTCACAATCATATATTTTACCAAAAGAAATCAAGAAGATTATAGTTATCAAATAATGGCATGATTCCAAAATGTAATCACATGATCTGCTTTATTGTTATTCTTAATAAAAATTTATTAAGTAGCATGTGCAAGAGACAATTTCGATAAATTTGTGTTGGGTCTAGAATTTTGATTATTAAACTATATGGATTAAGAGATTGTGTTCAATTGTAGAGCTAAACCCAATAAATTAAAACTCTAGATGATGTTCTATATGCATATAAAATAACCTAATTTCTTTAGTTCAACAATGAAGAATATTCATGTTTAGTACCATTTAATTATGAAATAATAGAGGCCTGAATGATTACTTAACTAACTTTTTGACAATTTGTAGAATATTATGTATACATAAGCAAAACTAGTGAATAGAGACAAGTTCAAGTGACACTATGATTTTATGGGCCTCTTCATTCCTAACAAATAGATGAGAACCATTAGCATGTCTCTTTACTCTTTCAAAGTATTAGAAAAACCAAATAATGTTAGGAAAGGTGTCTCAACTTTCTGACTAATATTAAGTATGTAATAATATAATATTTAAGACTTTGAAACATGAAGTAACAATTTTTGAAAGGAAAAAAGGTACATGCATTTATGATTTCTACTCTAAGATTCTAGGCATGTTGTACAAATTTTAATCTTCAACAATTTAAAAAAGATGAAGCATCTATAAACATTTATAAATAATATACCATAATGCATGTGCACATGGAAAAATCACCCACACTCTAAGGTAAATAGTTGTATTATATTGCTTAAAAAAATGAAGAGGAAGCCTTCATAGGAGTATCACTATCTCTAGATCTACATTAATTTCCATGGCTTAATAATACATGTGAAGCCATAGTTTGAATCACCATCTCAAGCACCTAATTTATAAAATAACACACAGCATAAGTTGTTCAACAAGTGTAACTCCCTATTATAGCTCTTTTATCTGTCCAATATTTTTTCTATATTTTTTATACAAACTTTTAGAAGCTATAACTTTTGATTCGATGGGCTAATTAGACCCCCCCTTTCGAAGTTAAATGAACTATGAAAAAAATGCTACCCATGGTGGTGGTAAATAACCTAGTAATTTTATTTATTTTTTCAAAAATTCTCTATAACCCAATAATTGAGTTTTACAATTTTCCAACCTAAAAATCACACTTTTTGTAATCTTATCAATAGTGGCATGGTTGAAACATACCTCCACTTTCCTAGAAGTGCATGTGTTCCCCTTTGATACAAAGATATCTAGAGGGGAAGAAAAATGCCATTGGCAACTTGGAAAACCTTCTTGTGTTCGCTACTTCACCCTTATCTTTAAGAAAAATCTGTTTAGAATAAAATCCCTTTTTGTCGTTCTTTGGCCCCCCAAAAAATTGTTTGCCACTTATTCGAAAATGCATGTTTACTTTTGTCTTAATTTAGGACAATAAAAATAGTTTTAATCGTTAATTTAAATATTTAAATTAATAATTTAAATCTTTTAAGACAAAATATTGATTTGTCTTTAAATTTTTTTTTCTTAAATTACCCTCTTATGTAATAGTGCCCATGATTTCCTATCCCTCATCAAATTTTATATGTTTTTTATTTCTATTCATGAGTTTGGGACCGACTTTTCAAATTGATGACAATGTACAGAGTTGTCCATCATTTCTCATCTTTTTTTTACCATTTTCTTGTACTTATGCCAGAAGAATTAATTTCAAAAGAATTAATTTTGTACTTTTCAATTTTTTTAATCATTGTTCATTTCTTGATTATTGTACGACCCTATGCTTGGGTTGATTCTATCCAGTGCAAAGAAGCCCGAAGAATAAAAGTATGGCTGCATCCTTTCCGCAACACTCTAGGCCTACATGCATTGCAACTCATCCTCTTTGGAGTGCAAAATGCATAAACTACTTCAGTAAATTATGATTTTTCAAAACAAGAATCTATATTTAAGACATGCATAAGGAAAAAATGGTTAGAGATGCAGGAAAAATAGGTGATTGCAAATAGAAATGGCAGCAAATTGTGATCCCAGTGATTCTAAAATTTGTTCTCTAAGTTAACTAAAAATTAATTAAATATAGTTTTTTAATTTTTATTTTAATTATTAATTTTTATATATTTTTCAAATATATGTTTACATATAATAATGCATTAAGATCACATTTAAAGACAACATTTTAATTTATATAAAATAGTTTATATAATTAAAATCTTATTCTTTTAAATTTGATCTTGGGTGGAAAATAACTAAATATATTTATTTTCATTTACACTTTGCTTCTTATTTTATATTATATTTTAATAGTACAATAACTTTTTAGGCATAATAATACATTAAAATTAATTTCTAAAATATATTTAGATTTATATAATTAAAAGAAAAAATATTACAATTTTTTTTCTTTATAGATTGAATTTAAAATTTTATATAAATTTGAATAACATTTATTTTTATTATTATAATATTTTAACAAATTTATTGCTACTATTCTTATTTTAAAAAATTCTTTAAATTATTGATTAAAATCTTAACAACTTTAACAATATTTTACACTAAAAATATTATTATTTATTTTAGATAGCTTTAGTAATATTTTAGCTTTATCAATCTAAATATACTTTATTTTTATTTTAAATATTTTATTTGAAGTACATTTTTATTTTTCAATTTTTTATTTATTTTAAAATTTATCTATATTTATAGTACTTTTTATATCCATGCCCCCTCTCTCCCTCTTGGCCCCATCTCTCCTTTATATCTCTTTCTCCCCCTCTACCTATTACGTACATAATATGAATCTTTTGATAAAGTATGATTACCTTTCTGATTCAAAGCTTTTATTTTAATTACATTATGTAAGTGGACTCATAGTTGATTCAAAGCTATCATTTTTTTATTAAACAATATGATTTGCTAAATAGTCTACCAGCTCACCTCATGCACTACACAAAAGTATGTAAAAATAGACCAATTGTTTTTCTAATTGAACTTCCACACTTCTTTAACCCACCCACTTACAATTTGTAATTATGAAATATTTTAATACACAATTTAAGACAACTAAGAGCTGTCCCCCATTAGTCATTTGACGTAATGTCAGAGCGCTGTATTTCTTTTATTAAAATAAATTATTCCCCATACAAATAAAATAAATCTTGCTAGTCAATGTTCACGTGATATTTCTGATATTAAAATGAAATTTCTGAATGATGAGACTCCGAGTGGCTTCCACGCCTTCCCACTTGATAATTTTTCCTTAACGATTTGAAAGTTTCTAATCAACAATTTAATAAATATTAGCTAAAAAGTGAAAAATAGTAGTGTTATATGTGGTCACGGATGGCATTTTCAATGGTAATATTTTCAACCCGAGGCGGCCTTGCACCCAAATGTCTAAGCCGTGGCCATACAAAACTCTGCTGGTCTTATCAATCTCAATTATTTGGTCGTGAATTACGGCCAAGTGCTTTATCAAATCATGTTAGGCGTGCCTTGACAGGGGGCTAAGCCGTGAATTATGGCGTTAGAGGCAGCTTCCATTATTGTTCTTGCTCTAGCACTGCCTTCATTTTGGCTTCTGGCAAACTGTTTCAGGAGAAGAAACAGTAACAGGGCAAAGGCAAAGCCACCGCAACCTCCATCGTGGCCAATAATTGGGCATCTTCTTCTGCTAAGTAGAAGCAAACAGCCCCTTCACAGACTTCTGTCCTCTCTTTCAGAGCGCTATGGCCCCATCATGCATCTGCAACTTGGCTTTCGCTCAGTTTTGGTCATCAGTTGTTCAGATCTCGCAAAGGAATGCCTTACGACAAATGACAAAGCCTTTGCTTCGCGCCCACTTCTCTCTGCAGGTAAGCATATTGGGTATGATTTCAAAAACTTCGGCTTGGCTCCTTATGACTCATACTGGCGAAACATCAGGAAAATTTGCAACGTCCAGCTGTTTACGGCAAACAGAATCGAATCCTTCAGGCAAGTCCGCACAGACGAGATTTCCTCTCTCATCCGCTCGCTGTTCGAGAGTTGGGAGCGACAGACGAATCCAGTCAACATGAAGTCGAGGATCTCAGATCTCACATATAATATCATGATGGGAATAGTTGCTAGCAAAAGAATCTCGTCAGATCTCAGTTCTGAAGATTTCCAAGAAGCGCAGCACTTTAAGATGCTGTTGGAAGAATTTGTTTTGTTACTTGGAGAGTTTGATATCGCTGATTACCTGCCCTTTCTCAAGTGGGTCGATCCACAGGGCATAGTGTTTTCTATGAAGAATCTAAGGAAGAGAATAGATGAGTGTATGAAGAAATTGCTGCAGGATCACCGAGATAAGACAGGGCTGCATGCTCGAGACTTAATCGATGTTCTCATCTCTGCAACAGACAACGATGAAATTCAGTCTGACAATAAGGACGATGTGGTCAAAGCCAACGCCTTGGTATGTTTTTTATCAATCTCTGTTACATAATTTGGAATGTTTGCAGAATCTTCTTTATCGTAATTTATATTAAATAGTTTAAGAACAAATTCATTCCATACATAGCCATAGCAGAACAAAAGTTGTTGATCACAACCCACATACTTTTCAAGCTCTAATCTTCATGAAATTTCATTTGGTTTTGCAGAGCTTGATAAGCGCAGGTACTGAAACATCTTCTGTGACCATCGAGTGGGCACTGTCAGCTCTGATGCAGCGCCCTGATATTTTGAGCAAAGCCCAGCAAGAGCTCGACACACATGTAGGACGGGAACGATTAATGGAGGAATCGGATCTGCACAAGCTAAAATATTTGCAGGCAATTGTAAAGGAAACTCTCAGGCTTTTCCCAGCGGGGCCTCTTTTGGTCCCTCATGAATCCCTCGAGGCCTGCACTGTTGGAGGATATCGTGTTGCCGCAGGAACTCAACTGTGGGTGAATGTTTGGGCAATTCAACGGAACGCGTCCGTGTGGGAGCGCCCCACGGAATTTGACCCTGAACGTTTTCTTAACAGCAGCAAAGACATGGATGTGAAAGGGCAGAACTTTGAATTGTTTCCGTTTGGTTCAGGCAGGAGAATATGCCCAGGCATGCCTTTGGCGTTGATTCTGGTCAGCCATACATTGGGACGGCTGCTTCAGAGCTTTGAGTGGTTTGTTCCAGAAGGTACTGAAATTGACATGACAGAGGCGATGGGGTTGACAATGCCCAAATCAATTCCATTGGAGGTCATTATCAAACCTCGCCTTTCCGTCCATCTTTACTGATATACCTGCTTACTGAAGAGTTTTCAGGCCTGATCACAGCGTTCGTCTGCACTCATGAACTAACTAGGAATAGGTCATAAGGTTTTGAGTCCTTGATAAATTTAATAACGTCAGCAATATTAAGGTCGATAATGGTAGATTGTATAATATAAAAATTAAAATTTCGCGTGTTTCAATGTAGGAGCTTCTTTCATTTTCGAATTCAACGAATTTGATACAAATGGGTCATATTATTAGATAGCACTGTTTCAGAAGTATCTTCAAATAGCTAATCCGAATTTGGCTTGGAAAAGCAAATATAAAAGAATGGAAAATAGGAATTGTATTGTTTTGCTTTCATTAGAGTCTAGAATAATCTTGCACTTATGGGAGACTGATTCTTCCTACTAATTGCAATTGTAAAGATATTCTGGTTGCTGGGATCATATGTAGAAACAAACTTGGAGTCTTTATATTCTTACAATTACTTCCGAGTCTTTATATTCTTACAATGCTAATTTAATGTTTGTTATATACACATAAAAATTGTTCATGTGCTATGCATTTGTAGCACATAAATACGAATATTTTCTTTTTAGGATTGGTACAAAATTTTACGACAGACAAGCAATCATAAAATAATTATTATTTCTGCAATTAAGAAATGTCCCCTGTCAATTGATGTAAGGTCAGACCCCTCTATTTCTTACACCAAATTGAATATCATGGTCCTAGATGTTGCCATGTTCCATGCCTTGTCCATTTTCATACAACTATATATATATATATATATATATATATATATATATGTCCACACAGAAAAAAGCAGACAAGTCTTTCTAGGGAAAGTTCATGTTCTTTCTGATGTTAAAATCAAACTATTTGACTAAAGAGAGTTTCAGTGGCTTTGACAACTTCAAACCTGATAAATTTCCTTGCTGACCTGAATATTTTATGTCTAAAAAGCAAAATATTACTGTTCTATAAGACCATAGATGACATATTTTTATTCTTATACAAAGCTACCAACAATCATAGTTCATTCAACATGCAACAACTACAAGATAACACCAATCCAAACAACAAATGGAGATGCAACACAAAGTTCAGGACTACAAAAGAACCAACCAACAATGTTATTAAACAAATAGAACTAGAGAAGAGCACACTCTTAATATTGACATAAAAATGAGAGATATGCTTTGGAAAACCTTTATTTCTTTGTAGGACAATAGCCAAAGATAATTTGAGTAAATTAAAGCACGCATCCTTGGGGTCTAGGAATGTGAGATATGTTTTGGAAGACATCTCTTCTTAGGCTAGACAACACTGTAAGATAACATGTTTAGTGATATATTGGGTAAAATTTAAATATAAAATAATATAAAGTTTATTTAAACTAGAGTCACACATATAATCAAATTTGTGTTTTCAATTGAATACTTGTTTCTATGTTTGATGACCTATAGCTATATTATTTTTTGTATTACAAAATGAATTTCAGTATTACACTATTCCCAAGCAACAATGTATAATAACAAAACAATAAAAGACACAAAATCGGTACCATAAGACAAAGGGTCACAATCATTAGCAATATTACAAAGTTAATGACAATGTCCCAAATACTAATCACACGATATTCTGTTTTATTATTCTTATAGGTGAGTAGCACGTACAAGATATGCTTTTTGATACATTTGTGTTGGGATTACAATTTCTAAGGTCATAGTCAATTATCACATCTATTGTAAGATAGATTCTAATAACTTTCTTATTATCCTTTTATCTTTTGATGACATGATATTTTTGGTGAGCAAAAGAGTATGATTTTGGAATGAAAGGCTCATATTTTAGCATAGATTAGGATGAAGAACTTAGGGGAAACAATAATTTTAAGGTATTTGTTGGGAACTTTTGATTACTCCATGTTATAATAATGATAACTTTATAGAGCAATACAACTCAATGTTTGATCATGAATTTTGAATTTCTCTATTAAATTGGAGATGTTGATTGTTGATGATCCACTAATAAATATATTTTAAGTATGCTTGATAATTCTACCAATTAAATGTACAAGTCAAATATTATTCTCATGTTTCTCATTATAGTTTCTACTCCTACATGCTACATGTAAGGAACCTCAATGGGTTAAAAAGTTACGTTCAATGGTGGTGTTAAACCCAAGAGCTTAAAATTATATGTGATATTTAAATTGCTGTATGTATCACATTTACAACATAATATTTAATTAAAAAAAAATGAGGAGCGGAGCAAGAGTGAGTGGAGGTTCTAGGGTTTCCAGAGCCGAAGGAGACCCTGGTGATGGCGAAGCAGACGATGTTGATCTGGATGGCTCTTTGGGTTGCTGCGCTATTCTGCTTTCCTCTCCTGGATCTTGTTAACAGTCCCCCCCTCTCTTGGAGCCGTGTTTGGCTGGTGATGCCAAGATTTCTTGTTTAGAGCGAAATCATCTAGGTTTTCTCCCTTCCCTGTTTCTCTGTGGTCGTTTCCATTCGGGAGCTTCTTGCTGTGGCTGGGCTTGTTCTTGTCGTTGGTGTTTGTGCTCCCTCCCCTACTGATCAGCTGTTATGGGGGCTTGGATGGGCATCTGTTGTGTTGAAGTGGCTCCTTGCTTCTGGCACCTCTGTGCAGTGTGGTGGTTCTCTGGGTCCTCATCGTGGGCTCCTCCTTT